>JAKSZP010017092.1:0-346599 GCA_022478985.1 Massospora cicadina
TAATTAACTAGATATCAAACTTCTCATATGTAACAATATGATAAATACATTAAAAAATGTATAAATCTAATACTACTTACATATATCTTCTAATTTATTCTCTTGAACATAAAACTAATTCAGAAAGCTTTGTGGCCATGCAAACAACAACTCACCAAAGTTTTATTGCCATAAGATGAATGGTATAGGAAACTATATGTTACAAACAAACAAAGAAACAACGAAAGATACTTCTATAAATATATATAGATTATAAGTCTTCCTATGCACTTATGAAAACATTTGGACACTAAAACTGTAGTGCCTTGTGCAGTATTCTCATGCATCTACTAATTATCTTATATTGAAAAGTAATCAAGGCAAACTAACTTAAATAAATACAGAATAAAGAAAAAAGGCTTACTAAGAGCAAATTTTAAACTAGACCAAAAAGTATGATTATGCAACTTAATCTTAATATAAATTATTTTGACCTATTGTTTATGAATCTAGTGTCTTTTTTACATTTCTTTCTTTCCAATGTATTAATAGATATTATAATGCAAACTTCTCAGACCCAATTGACAGCTAAAATCAGAGCTCTTTAGTGTAATTCTACTTAATAATTTATCACAAGGAAACTTTTTCATCAAACCAGCTATATCTCCCCTATCATATACCATTATAGATCTTTGCCTTTTATATAGTAATGTTGTATATGTTGTTTTTAATTGTCTCAAAAATCATCTAGGACGCTACTTTATTCTTGTTCACCTTGCATAATTTCTCATAGTAGGAGTACTAGAGACACCTGTAAGACTTTTACTAATATCAAAGCTTTCTTTATCCATATTCAATGAAATTTAATCTCAGGCTGGTGCTATAGGGTAACACAAGATATCAAGTTTATATAACTAATGATGCTCTTGGTTGATCTGTTAGTTTGAGAGGGAAATTTTTCCTTTGTCCAATACACCTGAATTATAAAAAGCATAAGAAAGTTGTTTATTGATTTTAAGTACAAAATATTCTGTTGATTCAATGATAGTAGATGGATTGGTCTTGGTGTGGGTTAGGAAGTGGTTTGTGTTTAACAAGATGCGCTGCTAATACCAATATAATTCATCTAAGGTGTGCCATATGTCATAATTTTAGCAAACAGCAGAACCTTGGCTTGGTGCGTCTTTTTTTCTTAAGAGGATGCAAAGATCAATTCAGTTTCATAACTGATGCCTGGAATATAAAATAAACAGTATGTGATAAATCTAGAGTAGAACTGCAATAAGCAGTCTTGAATTTTACCTTGAAACTTACCCTTGAAAGAACAGCTTCTAAAAGTTGCTCTTCATTGAGATGAGAAGTACTAGTTTTTGTAGAGTTTTGTAGAAGAAGTCAGGATGAATATAAATTCTGCATCAGCAATTGATTTCCAAAAGCAAGGATTCCAGATCTTGAACACTTGTATTCTACCTTAGTATCAGATCTGTGAACTCACAACCCCCAATCAGTATTTTTGTTAAGAAAAATTCCCAAATTTAGGAGGTCAAGATATTGAAGGATGATTCTGGTGCTCACTTCAGGGGTTATAACAAAATTTAAAGGAGGTCAGATAGTGCAAATCATAATTGAGTGATATTAAGAGTATTGGAGTTATTAAAGGTGAATGATCCTCTAAATACTTCCTGATGGGATAGTCAGTCACAAGTCAATAATCTCAACTTTGTAATCATAAGTAAAACTGCAGTCACAGAATGAGTGGGTTTTAAATACAACCTAGCGGTTTTACATTTGTACTACCACAAATTTCAGTAAAACCTCCTTTATTAAGAAGAAAAATAACCTTAAGAGAACCAGAAGTGTGAGTCTTTACCTTGAGAATAAAGGTGCCAATATACAAACCCTTAACGAGACAGGGGAACACCTAAATCAGCATGCTTCATCTTAATAAAACTGATAGGAATGTGTAAGAATTTTAATTTTAAGTGTAAATCCAGATGCGCCTTAAATTAAGGTGTCACAATTTTAATATGACTGGATGATAAGCCCTACATTTTTATAGTGGAATGGGTAAGATCTGCTGAGTTTAATATGAGTAATAATTATTGGAGCGCATTGAGATGAGGCAATATTGGGTTATTTTGGAAATCAATCAAATTAGGTGATTTGTGAAATTAACAAATGAAGAATTGATGGAGCTAATGAGATATGGCGTATTAATTTACTAAGCCATAGAAGCCGTATCATCTGAAGTCACTACAATATAGGTAAGATGAGATGATCAAGAAAGGGGGCTGTTAAGTAAGTTTAGAGTAAGTGGAATAAGAAGAATCCGTGGTATTAAGTATACTAATAAAAGAGGTTGTGGGAGTAAGTTCTCCATATTTATTTGATAAATTTATTCTGTTGTTTCAAGGGCAATTATCATTATATCGTTAGTTCTGATTGCCCATTAGGTCAAACCCTATGCAAAAATTTCTGGCGTATCTATTGAATACCGCTGATTTTATAACAGTGGTGCTCACTACAGGGGGCCATTGATCAAATATAAATTATAAAATCTCAGTTGCCAGCTATGTCGCATCAATGTTGTGTTGATGAAAATTCTACTCAGTACTCTGGGTCAGTTGCCTATGCAGAACTGAAAATGGCTTTGAACACTGTGCTGAAAGAACAAGATGAGCTGCTCTAGGAGGTTTGCTGTAATAAGCTGCCCCCATTTGGTTGAAAAGGGAATATTCCTGGGTTTTTTAAGCGAAATGAAATTGCAACTGAAGGGCTTACAGATTGACAAAGAGTAAAACTGCTGATTTCTACTTTGGAAGTCAGAAGTGCTGATCAAGTCGCCTGTTACCTTTTTGGAAGTTCTAATACATACCATGACGTCAAAGAGATGGTGCTGTGGTTGTTCAGTGGAACTGCAAAGATGTCCCAGTGGAAGGCCGAATTTTTGAACATTAAGTTACAGAAGAATGAGACACTAATCGCGTTTGCTGAGCAATTTACAGTTTTAAGCTCACATGCTAATTGGGGCTGGAATTTTATCTGAAATAGACATATGTATTGCGATGACTTCTGCTGTAAAGCCATACCATGAGTTACATAATTTATGGCCTCACTGTTAATGAAGATGTACCATTGCTTAAAATTGTTCAGTTTTTACACCGTATATCTGCCAACTTCCCTCCACCTGATACTGAGCGGAATAATCCTGCTATAACTGCTAAATCATCTTACTTGGGGTTCTCTTCTAGTCTAGTTCACATTCCACAAAGCTACCCACAGAAGTTAAACGTCCGCCCCATACCTTCTTATTGTCACCGGCCCAACTATTTCCCTACCCCTGTTTCCATTTATCACGTCCAGCCCAACTCTCAACGTGACTTATTTTGCATTAATTGGGGATGTGGGCCCTATGAGGTCAGCTGTTTCAAATGCAGTTGAAAAGGGCACATGACCCAATGGTGCCCCAATCAACAGGTCTCTTTCATACAGTCGGAACATTACTGCCAGGGAAAAGTCAGAGTTGAGTAGAGATGGGACTCACTATCTCCGCTATATCAAACCCAAACGTCCCACCAGAACCCATCTTAGAATATTCAGTGGAAGCTCCCTTTCCCGATACATCAGTATTATATCAGCAGCCAGTTGGAGGGGTGAATATTTTGACATGAGTGCAGTCTGCGGCTATGGTGGAAGAGGGGTCCCAGTTTCAGGTTAAGCCATATGCTTGCCAGATTTTGACCAAGTTTCACCTGAAAAGTTGGACCCCTCCACTGATGCCCCTTTATTGCAAGTGGTAAGCGTTGCTCTTCCAGTCAACACTATTATCAAACAATAACCCAGGATTAGTGAGGGGATTGTGGGTTTTTTGGAAACAGAGACGCCATAAATGTCTATTTTATAAACGGTCAAGATGCATCTTATTCCAAATGTACTTACTATGACCTGGTTGTAGCTAAAACCTGAGTCCGTGCAATCATAGATACAGGTGCCCCATCAATATAGTCTCCACAAATTTGGTGGCCAAATTATCATTAAAACTGGACGTGGACCATCGGATGGTATATGGAACTGCTGGAGTGGATAACACAATCTCTGAGGGAGCATACAGTGCACTTCCGTTGCAGTTTGGTTCTATTGTTGTGGTAGCCCCACCTGTAGTGTTACCAAATAGCAATTATGATCTGCTGGTTGGAACCGCCTTCTTGCGACATTATGGGGCTGCTATTGATATGACGGACAAGACTATTAATATTGGGTCAGCGAATCCCAATTCACTTCACCTCTAGCAGAGTATCAAATGATCCGGTGCATATGGGGAATATTAATCTAGATTATAGTGACGGAGTAATTTCAGTGCACTACCATCAGTTAAAGGGCAAAACCTGGGCCCTTCCACAACAAATTTATGAATATCATGGGCTGCCACTCAGAGCTGACGGACCTATATCTATTCCATCTGGGCATCAAATTTTAGTAAACACTGACTTGTTGATAGAAGTTCCAGATGGACTCTATGTGGAGTTCTTGGGCCGTATCAGCAGTTGTGGTTCGGGCCTCACATGGCCCCAGGTATTATATTACCTGGGCAGGGGGAGGTCAAAGTTTTGCTTGCAAATTTACAAATGGTACCACTGCAAATCCGCCGCCACCAAATAAAGGCATATTTACACTTATCCCCATTGAGGATGTTAGTTCAGTTTATGACTTTGGGTCACTGAAGGAATTTGGTCTGCCTTTCAAACCGCAGCTCATTTAATGGCAGTTGTATCACGTGATGAATTAATGGGCTGTCAGAACCACAGAAGGATAGGGCAATTGCTTTATTTTTAAAATATAAAGAGATTTTTTGCTGTCAATGACCATTATTTGGGATGCGCATGGGGGGTGGTTCATAGGCTGGACACTGGAGATCATCCTCCCATTAGGTCAAGGTCAATCCACCAATCAAGGGTGGCGGAAGGAGTAGTAAACGAGGAAATTAAACAAGCTATTAGCACAAGGAATTCTTGAACTGTCAAAGAGTCCATGGGCTTCTCCTGTTCTTATTGTAAAAAATAAGGACAGTACTAACCATGTAGTAATTGACTACTAGAAGCTCAACAGCATCAACAAAAAGGACTCATATTTCTTACCATGGATTAATGATGCTTTAGATCAGCTTGGGGGAGCCCATCTCTTCTCAGCTATGGACCTGATCTCAGGTTACTGGCAAATCGAGTTGCCACCAGCGGAGCAGGAGAAGTGCACTGTAATCACATCTAAAGGTCTTTTCCAACCAACCCAGATGCCACAAGGGCTGTTTAATTCCCCAGCTACTTTCAACAGGCAATGGACACTATTCTTGGGGACCTAAAGCTGTCATGCATCCTTATATACATTAATGACATTAATGTTTTCTCCCATACCTTCTCTGAACACCTCGACCATAAAGAAGCAGTATTCCACCAGCTCGCTGAATCCAACATCAAGATCAAACCTCAGAAATGCCATTTCTTTAAGGACCAGCTAGAGTACCTAGGGTTCATGGTTGATGACGTTGTGCTGAGACCTCAACCCACTAAGGTAGAAAATATTTGAAAAATAACTCCATCCAATAGCAAGCAGGATATACAGGTATTCTTGGGAATGGTTAGCTATTATCAGCGCTTCATCCTTAACTTCAGATGTATTGGGGGCCCACTATTTGAGTTATTAAGAAAGGACTTTAGTATTGAATGGACATAATGGCAGCATCGTGCTTTTGATATGCTTCATAGGCACTGATCAGTGCGCCGGTGTTATGCTATCCTAATTCTGAAAAAGAGTCCATCATTCAGATGGATGCATCCCTTTCCGCCATGGGGGAAGTCCTGCCACAAAAAGATGAGGAAGAAGTAGAGAACACCATAGCATATTGCAGTAGTAGCTTGAACAGCCATGAGCGCAATTATACTGTGACTGAGTGGGTTTGCATAGTGGTGATCTACGCCTATAAGCAATTCCGGGTGTATTTGCATGGGGTGAAATTAAAAGTTGTAACAGAATCATGCCTTGCTATGCTGGTTACAAAATCTGAAAGAACCAGAAGGACGTCTGGCCCAATGGGCTCTTAAATTGCAGGGTTACAATTTCGAAATTATTCATCAACCCTGAGCAAAACACCAGAATGCCAATTGTTTATCATGATTACCCGTGATTGCAGTCACAGTGGATCTGAGTGATATCATGCTCAATAAGATGCTTAGTGGCAAGTATGATGATGAACCACCCCCAGTCAGTAAATTATTGGATGGAATAAGGGCCAATACGTTCCAGAAAAGGGGGAATTGTATAAATGGATAGGGAACACTACCATGAATATACCAAGTCCTTCCACCTGCCTGACTATTATTATGAGTGCACACCAAGCAGTTGGACATGGTGGAGTACGGAAGACCATGGAATTATTGTGGCCCTGGTATTACTGGGAAAGAATGAATTTTAATGTACTTGATAATATCTCCTCCTGTCACCAGTGGCAAGTGAAAAAAGCCATTCCACCAGAAGACATCATACAGGTTTGTGAAGCTGCACTTCGCCTGGCACACCGTTTTGATTGATGTTGTGGGTCCCTTGCCAACAGTGGCAAACCAGTCCAAATACATCCTGGTAGCTATTGACCACTTGACCAGGTGGGTTGAGGCGCAACCAATATGTGACTTGGGGACGTTAACAGTGGCCAAGTTTGTTATAAAGTGTATAATTCAGCGACACCGTTGTCCCCAGGTAATCATTACTCATAATAGAACTAACTTTACTTCCCACATTCTTCCAAAGCTTAATTAGCTAATGGCCATCCAAGGGGTTTTAACAACTCCATACCACCCCAAATTGAACGGAATGGTGGAGCTGGTCAATGGGACTTTAGTGAACATACTCCATAATTTAGTAGTGGATTGACCCTCAGATCGGAGCTCACTTTTGTCCACCGCTGTCTTCACTTGTAATATTAGTTATCATTTGGCCATGAGGAAGAGTCCATATCAATTACTATAAAGCTGACACCCTGCCCTTCCAGCGCTGTTATACTCCTGTGTAGAAGATACTGGTGAAATGGATCCCCAACGATATTTGATGACTCTATCTGACACCTTAATCAAATTGCAAACCAAAGCATAATCATTCAGTTGAGCCAAGAAAATTAATACGATAGCTGCTGATCAGGTACGGTGTAGCAGGTTAGCACAGCTCAAAGATGGGGACATGGTCCTAAACCACGATCAACACAGTTTTGGATGGAAACACAAGTTGGTCAGTATCTGGGTTGGGCCATTCAAAGTTGTTGAGAAGACCGGGGTGGATGCATATACTATCAAGGACCCTGCTATTAGTCAGATCATCAACTGAGTGCATACAGAGTTCCTCTGAGAGTATAAGAAATAGTAGCCTTATCGTCCAGTCAGAGGGGGGGTAATGTCACAATTCTGATATGACTGAACGATAAGCCCTACATTTTTATAGCGGAATGGGTAGGATAAACCAAGTTTAATATGAGTAATAATTATTTGAGCGCCTTGAGATGAAAATATTGGGTTATTGAAAATCGCCTCAAATTAGGCGATTGTGAAGTTAATGAATGAAGAACTGACAGAGCCAATGAGATATGACGAATTAAATTACTAAGCCATAGAAGCTATAGCATCCAAAGTTGCTACAATATAGGTTAGATGAGATGATCAAGAAGGGGGGTTGATAAGTAAGTTTAGAGTAGCGCAATAAGAATAATCCGCAGTATTAAGTATATTTAATAAAAGAATTTGTGGGAGCAAGTGCTCCATATTTATTTGATAAATTTATTCTGTTGTTTCAAGGGCAACGATCATAATATCCTTGGTCCTGATTGCTCAGTGGGTCATACCCTGTGCTAAAATCCACTGGCGTATCTATTTATACACCGATTTTATAACATAAAATATTAATTGAATAAACCTGTATGGAAACAAATCTAGGCAACAGAGCCACAAGCACCCATCAGCCTTATATGCATTTATTCACTTGAGAATGAACTAAATATTAATATATATCCAAGTTGATGGCTACTTCTGCTGAAGAGACGATCATAGGTTTTTTTTCAATTGCATGAGAACAGTATAGATGGTGCTAGTGATAGCCAGAAGACTTACCTTGTCCAATATTGCATGAGTTGTGAGGTTCAAGGAACCTCAGTGAAAGTTTCCAACTAGGATCAACTTGGACTAAAGTTAAAGAATCTCTTATATTAACTAATCAGTGTCCAAGTTTTTTAATATTAAATAGTATTTTTCCATGATTAAGATGGGTCTAATGAGCCAATCATCTAATAAGTAGCCCTTTACTACCTCAAGACACAAGAATTGATTACAACTGGTGATATAGATTTTCCTGCTGCGAAGGCATGTTACTCAGGTTATTAGAGATGTGTCATCACCTTTAAATGAATATGAACCTTGCACTTGGTATTGCAGAATCACTGTAGGAAAAAAGAAGCTTTAATTGTGGTACAAGGGATGTACAAAACTAAAATCAAAGTATTCATTTAACTGCCTAGACTTGATAATGATGTTTTTTCCACGTAAGATAAAGTGAGAAGCCAATAGAAAAGAAACCAAAGCTGTATTAGCAACATCAGTGAAGGGGTTTTTAAGGGCAACAAGTGTCACAAACCCGGACACTTTAGGCATTCCTATACATTGAAAGCCACTAAAAAAGTATACCCTGGATAGTAAGTGTCTTTCTGAGACTATTTATAGGAAAAATATTTGCAAATTGGAAGATGAGTATGACCATGATTATGAAGACATTAGAAATCCAGGTTAATGAGTTGATTCTACCAGAGCTGTGTCTAGACCTGAGAGCCTCTAGATCCATGAAAATATAAGAGATGGTATAAGTATTACTTACTTGGTACATTTCACTCAGCCTACACAGACAATCAATAAAACTGAAGTACTTTTCAACTTGTCATGAGCACTATCAAGACTATCGAGATTACAGATAACAATAAACCAATACTGGTGATGTAGTTGACAGAAAAAATTGAAGATTTTGAGCATTTAGCCACAAAAGTTTTAATGAATTGAAATTACTTGGAAAAGCGTAACCAATTTAAGGTAATATAGAGATTTAGGGTTCTAGTTTTTCTTGCCACCGACTATTAGTCATTGTTATGTTTAACAAACTTAGTAATACAGCTATAATCTTTGCCAGACATCAATTATATGTAAGATACTTAACGGCTGATTTAGATACAATGTGCGCCATACAGCTCACTCCTTTCTGCCTTTAGTTACCACTAAATGGCTTTAATGATTACAGCTGTAGTTAAAGATAATAACATATTAGTTTCTAATTGAGAGACTTTTTTTGTTTTATTTTGGGCATACGTAGAATTCACTGAAGTACTGTGACATTTATCACGAGAGTTGCCTATCTTATTCAAGTTAGAAGACTAAAGTCTGAACAAAAAACAAACGTGCATAGTAGAAATAGATAAATCTATATATCATATCCTTTATACAATCTGGGTAAGGTAAAAAACAATTACCTACTATGGTTAATGAGAAAAAGGGTTCCATTGGTTACAAGCGAGACTATCCAGTTAAGACCTAAGAAAACTGTGAGCTATGTAATTACTAATCAGTGTGAAGATCTCCAGATATTATGCTTGAGGTCTTTAGTTGTTCCAGATTCAAGAAAATGAGACTTTAAATTTCTTGAGTATTTTTGTTAAGCTACTTGAACAAGTTGATTATAAAATGGAGAAAATCTTGAACCAACCAATTTTGAGTGATAGAAGGGCAAGTAATTGCATAAACAAGGTTATAAAAGCTGTGACTCCATTGAATAGGTGCATGTCATAATATGATTTGAATAACTGGATTTACAGATGTAGTGGACAGGAGAAGAAAGATACAAAATGAGCTGAATGGATGGTTTAAGAAAATATCTTCACAAAACCAAACTAAAATGAGTAATGCAAAATAGAGCTCCATATTATGAAAAATAAAGGAAGCAATACCATTTAAATTCAAACTATGCATATAGTCTAAAGGGAGGGAGCAACAGTGGTAGAGCATGGACTCTGTCAGTATTTTAACCAGATGACCTCTTCCAATGATTAAGTGAGAATTAAATGAAATAGGCAAATCACAGCGGAATGGCTTATTGACTGAAATTTGCGGTTGATTATATGATTGCTTGGTAAGTTGCTCCCCTAATTGGGTTGAGCCAGATCTGTATTCTGCCGAGATTGAAAGACAGGGTTTATTGGGACCAATCAATGGCCCCAGATTAGTATAAGGATACCCACTGATTAAAGCCAGGATAATCATTTAATTTATTTACTATATATCGGTGGAACCTGATGATTCTGAGTTTGAGGTGGCTGAGGTTGTTTCCGCCGCCTCATATATATAATAATTGATGAGCGCCAAAGAAAGGCAATTCCTCAAATAATCAACTACTATGAGTCAAAATGTGTTATCAGCAATAAGAAGCCAAGATATCCTGCGTTTACCTAATTAAATGAAGTGGTTTCTGATGCATAATAATCACTCAAAGGTCAAACCCAAATATGATGATAATTTAACGTAATAAATTATATGGCTCACTGGCAATTCAAGGCTGAGGATGAGCTGAAACTAATTCAGACATTGGTAAGGTTGGGGCTAAAGGGTTGACGCCAAGAGACAGAAGCGCAGAGAGAGCTAGAAAAAGTGGATGGCTGGAAGGTCCAGCAATGAGCTGATAGGTTGTCAGTGTTCACAGTAGCACTTTTGTAATACAAATACCTGGTGCTTCCCTCTCAATAAACATCTCTCTTTGTGTAATATACCTTTATTATATGTTTATGCTTATTCTTGTTGGTTTGTAGTTAGGCTAGGGGATCACCAAATGGCACGGGTAAGACGCCAAGGGGTTGGCCAGCGCTGCTGGCTAATCACTTAAGGCGAAATGGAAAAACCTGACCATTCTTCATACTGTTGGCCTGCAAACCAGTAGAGCCAGTGTCACTGAAAAACAATTTACAACAGTGGTGCTCACTATAGAGGGTTCTGCTGGCCGGTGCTAGAGTAGCTGAGAGGTTGGTGAGGAGGTGGCAGGGATGTGCTGTCAGTTCGGCCAGGGAAGGGAAAAGCACGCTGATGTGACACTAATCAGAGGTTGTGTTCCAGTATTTGTAGGTGATAGGGAGGGGCAAGCCCTGGAGGCACACTTCACACACCAAGGCTGGAATTAGGAGGAATATCATCTAGCAAAGTGAGGGAAATGTTAAAAATTTAACCAGATGGATTCTTTTAATCATTAAGCAATTTTTGGGTGAAATAGGGCAATCCCACCAGGATGGCTTATTGACTGAATTCTTTGTTAGTTAGATGATTGCGTGGTAAGTTGCTCCCTAAATTGGGTTGAGCTGAATCTGTTTTCTGCCAAGATTGGAAGATGGGTTCAGGTGGTGTCAGGATTTCACCAAATGTAAATATCTCCAAAAAATCCCCTTCCTATATTCCCCCAACATCATCAGAAGGAGCAAGCAATCTATCATGATCTATCAAAGTTAATGATCAATTGGATCCTGATCAACTGATTAAAGATTTGATCGTGAAGAGATTAATTCACTCTGATAGATTAAAAACCGTAAAAAAACCTATAAATAAATCCTCTTTTTGAAAATAAAAATTGAGTCAGTTTTTCCCCGGTATATTCCTATTTAGTTTATTACTTTTTGGAGAATCTGCCTAGTGTAACTTCAAGATTGAACCTGCCCCATTGGAAGTGTAATTCAAAACTTCCAGAGTGGTGCTCACTACAGAGGGCACTCTGAGTTAAGCACCAGTGACCATGTATATCACCATGGATTCTCAATTTTCGCCTGATGAGGCTCAAGATCAAGAGCAAGGCAGTATTTTACGATGTGTCCCTTCAATTGGAGCCCAAATCCTAAGATTACCCTCCACGTTGGAATTTTGGGCCAACTTGGAATTCTATAATCCTAACTTAAGTTTCTCCTCAGACTTTCAAATTCCACCTGAGGCCTTACGAAATATCATTAATCAATTACTTGAAGGAGCTCTAATCCCTGGAATCTGCTCTACCCAATATCAATCTAATGCAGTACCTTCTATATTGTGAGAATTGCTGCAAACCTCTCAAATGCCAGGGATTGGCTCCAAACAATATTTACAACAACTTGTACATCCTACATTATACCACTTGCTACCTGTAGTTGGAATGCACCATCAAGGGATGCTCAATTTACTAGAATGACTCCAATTCTTGAATAATTATATTTCTTAGTTTTTCAAGTCAGCCTCCAAGTTTAGCCAAGTTAGTCGTGATGCTATTATTAATAATCGAACTTCCCTCAACAAAGTACAACAGCAGCTCATTCAGTTCGATCAGGGGATATCAAATTTTATTGATGTACAGTTTCCTAAAAAAGTTCAAGAGATCCAGAGGGAATGGAGAGAGGGTATTTCCCAACTCTCTAAGCATAGTCAATCAATGGAGGAAGAATTTAGAACTCGTCTTTTTCAATTGGAACAATTATACTCAGGAATTCAGTTTTGGGTCAATGAAGTAGAGAAAAGCTCTGGAAATATGGGTCATCCTGGGTTAGAAGGACCTCGTGAGCCACCTGGAGGTGTAGGGCCCCGTAAACCTCCTGGAGATGAAGGTCCCCATGGGCCCCCAAGTGCAGATGGACCTTGTGGACCTCCAGGCGCTGATGGTCACTCAGGATCTTATCAGCACATTAACTCTCTCATGAACATGATGACCCACTTACATGAACAATTCTCTAAGGTGGCCAAAGAATGCAAGCTAACCCCTGATGGGGTACCAATTGACCCCCTTTTGACTCTGCAGTCCTTGTCCAATGAATCGATCAATTTGGGAAAGTGGGCCAAGGACACTGATATATTTTTACATTCTTGAAAATCAAAAGGGGAATTTCTCCAAGAGAAAATCAAGACTCTGGAACTCAAAAAACTTCACAGCAGGATCAAATTTTTGAGCTATCTCGCCGACTAGATGAAAAAGTAGGGCATACTGATCTGAATCGTCAGATTAATGAAATTTGCACTGAAGCTGTTGGCCCATACCCTCAATTTTCTTCTCAAGCTTCAGATTCTGCCTCTTATGTGTCTACTCAATCTGAACAACCTGGAGTGCATGTTTTGACCACCAATGCTACCATGAGTTTCAAGCCAGTATTCAAGGACAATTACTCCCCAGGGGAAGGCAGCATTATCTCCTTTCTCTATCTGTATGAAAAGGCATTAAGTGAGGCCACAGATCACCAAAAGATGAATTACCTGCCTAATTGCCTTACTCAATTGACTAAAGACATTATGGTTCCCCACTTAATGACCTGCTCTACTTGGACTCAGGTCAAAGAGGCATTGATCAAAGAATTTGGAAGTGAGCAGACCCTATCTTTGCAAAAACAGGCCTTTATGGGTATACAGCCCCACTGAAATGAATCTATTAAGGAATTTGCTCATCAGTTTTATCAGGAAGCTCAAACTCTTATAGCCTGTGGTCGGTTAAACTTGGACATTGCAATTACCGCAGTTCTGTCAGCTTTTACTTCCAGAACTCAAATGCAAGAATATCTGATCAGTGTCAAAAGGAATTTCCGAAGTATTTTGGATATTAAGGAGGCTTTATTGGAGTTGCCCCCTCAATTATCCAAAAAACCCCGAGTTTATGAGTCTCCCAGACCTAGTTGGCCCAAAGTCTACGCCATGCCTGAAAACACTAGAGCGATCCAGTGTAATTACTGTCATCGCTACTTCCATACTGAGGATCATTGTTTTAAAAGGGAAGCAGATGAGAAAAAGAAAAGAGATAAGACCAATAAAGATCCTCCACCTTGATAATGATGTGAGTGCGCAACAAGAACAGCAAAGTTTGATTGAGTGTAACAAAGACGAACATTTTTCTTATTCCTTGCCCTCCTTATTGGCATTATCCTCTCATTTCAGAAGTACCATTACCCATATTGACTTTTGAGTGAATCAAGTCTATGCCAAGGCTATCATAGATACTGGATCCTCAGTGAATGTTGTCGCATCAAAATTGGTCAAACGGATCAAATTAACCCCCAATATTTCTCATTATGAAGAATATGGCACCGCAGGACCTCATAGTACTCAGTCTATTGGAGCTATTTCATCCCTTCCTCTGAAAATCATGAATTTAACCTTTACTATCCCAGCTATTGTGCTTGATAATTTGAGTTATGACCTACTCTTGGGAACTCAATTTTTACAAGAATTTGATGGAATTACAAACTACCCTGACTTGTCATTATCTCTCTTGAGGTATTGAGTTCCCTTACTTTTATCTTATCATACTTCCACTCAACGTCAGTTATGTCTGCTAGAAGGAACTAGAAGGTCTTATTTACTTCATTATTAGGTTGAAGATCCTCATGTAAAATTACCTCCTACCATGGCTGATATTGAAGAGAAAATGCCTATATTTTCTCCTGAGAAATTAGTTATTCCACCAAAAATCACAAGTGATCATTAATACTTCTTTGCACTTTTTGATTACCAAAGGGCATTTGCTACAATTCCAGGGCACTGTTAATCCTTCTGCCAAAGAACTCTTGCCTTGTCCTGGAATATTAGATTATGCTTATTCAGGCTCTTTATCTGTCTTACTAGAAAACCTTAAAGATGTGCCAAAACTGGTAGATTGAGAGCACCCAATTGCTTATGTCAAGCTGTTACCCCTATCTCATATCTATGATGTTAAACCTTTTGGGAGTTTACAAGACTTTGGATTGGAGAGTGATCAGGAAATCTTTACTGTGGGACCTGCTATTGGGAAACATCTCCCTAAGGAACAGGAGAAACAAGTGCTTCAATTATTGGACAAATATTCTGACATTTTTGCTAGGCATACTTACGATTTTGGGAAGATGAAAGGTGTAGTGCACACGTTGAAACTGGTGATCACCTTCCTATCCATGCAAAGCCCTAATGTAAATCTAAAGTAGAAGAAGCCCAGGTTACTAAGGAGTTGAATCAATTGCTGGAGGCTGGGTTATTGAAACCCTCCAATAGTCCCTGGGAATCCTCATTGTTGTTAATTAAGAATAATGATGGTTATCATCAAGTCGTGATGGATTATCATCGATTAAATGCTATTACCTGATGGGACTGTTATCTCTTACCTAGGATTGATGATTCAATTAGATTGTTGGCTGGATCCACCTATTTTTTGGCCATGGACTTAGCCAGTGGATATTGGCAAATTGAACTGTCTTCAGAAATCATGCCAAGTGTGCCCTGAAATTGAGTGAAGGGTTGTTTGAACCAACTCGCATGCCTCAAGGCCTAAGCAATGTCCCTGCAACTTTCCAAAGGGCCATGGACAGTATGCTCCGGGATTTAAAGCTTACTTGTGTTCTGATATATCTTGACAACATAACCGTGTTTTCCAAAACCTTTACTGAGCATTTAAACGATTTAAAAGAAGATTTCAGCCGAATTTGGGGCTCCTTTTTAGAACTCAAGTCCTCCAAGTGCTCATTATTTTAAAATGAAATGGACTTCTTAGGACATCACGTTTCAGCTAAAGGGATTTGACCCCTTGCGGAAAAAGTTCAAGCCATCCAACAGATGCATCCTCCCTTTTCTTTTTGGGATATTTAATTCTTTCTTAGTATGGTTGGGTAATACAGGCAATTTAATCCCAACTTTGCTGATATGGCTGAACCCTTATTTTATCTATTGCAAAAAGGAGTGTCTTTCGTGTGGGGATCAGCTCAAGAACAGTCTTTCAATTCTCTGCATACCGCCTTGATGAAGGCACCTGTTCTAAACTACCCCCAGTTTGATAAGCCTTTCTTTCTACATACAGATTCAAGCAATATCGCTATTGGGGCTATTTTATCTCAGTGTGATGAAGAAAATAAGGATCATCATGTTGCTTACTATAGCAAAACTTTGTCAAAGGCCAAAAGAAATTATAGTGTTACTGAGCGGGAATGTTTGGCAGTAATTTTGGCCATCAAGCATTTTCAGCCCTTTTTATATGGTACCCATTTCACCGTTATTACCGACCATTCATCCTTATGATGGCTGCAGAATATGAAGGATCGTGATGGGAGGTTGGCCCGTTGGGCTTTACAATTGCAAAAGTACAATTTTCCATTGTTCATTGCTCAGGAGCTCAGCATCAAAATGCGGATGGGTTATCCCAACTACCTATTCTGACCTTGGAACCAGAAAAAGAAGAACTTTTGTATAATATTATTGGACAACCGTAATTATGGGATTGAGAGACTGAAGAGGATTGAGCCTATCTAAAATCAATTACTAAGGATACTATGGTTCAAGATGTATCTTTATATAAGAAGGTCAAGTCTAAGTGGTTGCCCTTACTACAAACCAACTCCAGGTTTCACGCTGTAATGGAAGGTCATGAACAAGTAGGCCACAGTGGGTTAAGAAAACTCAAGAATGGTTGAAGACTCAATACTATTGGAACAACATGACCGAGTTCATTTGGGAGACTCTTGACTCATCTCTTACTTGCAAACGTCATGGAACTATCAACCCTACTTATCAACATCAAGTTATTTCCCCAACTAAGGCGTTCAAAGTAGTCAACATTTTGTTGTAGGGCCTTTTCCTCGAGGAGTGCATGGTCATCAGTATATCATTATGGTCATCAACCATTTGGACAAATGGGTTGAGGCCATTTCAATTGCTACCCCTTCAGCTAAGACTACAGCCTTAATCCTATATCAGCATATAATTTCCCAACATGGATGTCCAAAGGTCCTTATGTCAGACAATGGGAGTAATTTCACCTCACAGCTTATACGGGAGTTATCAAAATTATTTAACACTACTCAGTGATTTGTTGTCCCATATAATCCATCCACAAATGGGGCCATTAAACGAGTTAATGGAACCTTGGTCTCGATTTTAAGGAAAATGGCCTCAACTGATCCAACTCGGTGGAATTTTTATTTACCAAGTGCTTTGTTTGCTTATTGGATAGGCTATCACCGCATGATCAAGATGTCCCTGTTTAAGTGTATATATGGGCGGGATCCTCCAGTCCCTTCTAGAGTTCAGAATATTCTTGAAGAAAGCATCCCAGAAAAGTCCAATTTAGTTTTGATTAATTTGGCTGATGAGATTATCTGCCTCCAGGCTCAAGCAATGAATTCATTGAAAGCACTACTCAAAGAGAGACTCTACAAAGCAATCAACATAAGCCAGTCTTACCTGAATATCAGATTGGAGATTATGTTATGTACTATCATTTTTGGCCAGGTGAACAGACTGAAAAGCTGGGAACTTATTGGTCTGGTCCTTATAGAGTTATCTTTCAAAAAGGATTAGAATATTTGATTGTTCATAATGATACTGATATTGTGTTAAATTTTATTCATCATAGGTTTTTAAGAAGTCATCCTCCTCCGCAATCAAATCTTGAAGGGGGAAGTGTTAGGATTTCACCAAATTTGAATACTCCAAAAAAATCTCCTTCCTCAATTCCCCTGACATCATCAGAAGGAGTGAGCATTCTATCACAATCTATCAAAGTTAATGATTAATTGGATACCAACCAACTGATTGAAGATTTGTTTGTGCAGAAAATTAATTCACTCTGAGAGATTACAAACTGTAAAAAATCCTATAAATATTTCTTTTTTTGAAAATAAAAATTAGGTCAATTTTTAACCTGTATTTTACTATTTAGTTTATTGCTTTTTGGAGAATCCGCCTAGTGTAACTTTAATATTGAACCTGCCACATTGGAAGTGTAATTCAAAACTTCCAGAGGTGGGAACAATTGATAGTTCCAAATTAGTATAAGGATCATTAGCAATTAATAGCTGAGGATGATTTAATTAGTTTGATTTACTATATGTTGGCGGAGTCCAATGATTACGAGTTTGAGGCGGCTGAGGTTGTTTCCAACGCCACATATATAATAATTGATGAGCACCTAAGAAAGGCGATTCCCCAAACAATCAACTACTATTAGTAAAAATGTGTTAACATATGAAGACAAGATATCCTGAGTTGCCTGAGCAACCAAAGTGGTTTCCGGCACATAATAGTCAACACAAAGGTTGAATTTAAATTTGATCTTCTATTAATTATCTATGTGACTCACCCGTGAATCAAGGCCAAATATGAGCCAAAACCTTTTTGGATACCAGGAAGGACAGGGTGAGAGGGTCAACGCCAGGGACGAAAGAAGCGCAGTGAGAGTGAGAGATGGTGGATGGCTGAAAGTTCCAGCAATGAGCTATAAGGTCTGCATTGGGTGCAGTAGCCCTCTTTTAATATAAAAACCTGGCGTTTCCCTCACTATAATCATCTCCCATTTCCTAATCTACCTTAATTATAGGTTTATGTTTATAACTTTTGGTTGGTGTTTAGGATAAGGGATCCCCAAATGGCGCGGGCAACATGTCAAGGGGTCAGCGACACTGATGGCCCGTCACCTAGTTCAAAACGGCAAGGGCTGACCAGTATTCATACTGATTGGACTGCCGACCAGCAGGGCCCACTGTCACTAGAAAAAGGAATTTTCTGACAGACTCAATGACCTTTTCCTACCAAGCTTGATCCTAGTGAATGAACTTTGTGTAGGGAAAATTTATGACTATGTTAGCGTTGTGTACCAAAGCCCTAAAACGGGATAGCAAATAGCAAGGCGGTCTTGGACTACCTGGCAAAAAAGAACTCTGCGCTAAGAGATTAACAGTATATATCCTTTTTTCATTGATACCAATTTTCGCATTATCAATGTGGTTTGTCCCTCAGGTCAGACCACCTAAAAAGAATAATTATACATATAGTCTAAAGCATCATAAGATAGCATGGTCATGGAGAAACTATCTCACCAAAGCCTAACTATTTAGACCATCAAAAAACAAGGTCTTCGCCCCTATTGCGGGTACAAATAAGGATGGAACATACCACGTGGTAATGATTTTATTAAGTTGAAAGATGTCACTAGGAATATTTGTACCCAAACAGGAATAGTTGACGCTTTAAAATAGTTGGGTGGCTTTGAGTATTTCTTAGCAATGAAATAAGCCAGTGGCTACAGATAGGTGAAACTTTTGCCAAAAGATCAGGGGTATGGGCTATAATCATAAGTCAGAAATTACCTGACCCAATATGTATGCTGCAAGAGCTCTTTAACGCCTCTGATGTATTTCAGAGTGTCATGGATCTGATCTTTAAAAGCTAAAGCTAAAAATGAGCTTTATTACTAGATGACATCACTTTTTTATGTTTCCAAGTCTTTTAAAGCTAATGTAGAAAGTGTTTAACTGGACAAGACTTTTGACCTTAAGTTTAGACAAAGCTGGTGTTTCCTTATGAAGGAGAAATTAGAGTTTCTAGGCCATAGGATTAATCCACAAGGAATTAGCCAGGTAAGGGAAAATCTGGTAAAACATGGTAATAGAGCAACAAAGAAGAGTGAAGTTGTCCAGGTCTTTATAAAATGTTGGTAATATAGGTAGTTATCATTTATATTGTGGATATAGCAGCCCCTACCACACCTTTTTAGACGAGAAGTTTTTACCCAAAGACATTACTCAATATTTGGTTAATTACACCTTGAATCCTAAGAGCCTGAGGTGATGAAATAGAAGGGGGAGGTCTAGAAATGGAAGTAATTTTTGTGATAGAGTTTGATCAATAGAGAATGATTGGTATAGAGCTGACAACATGGTAGAGACCTTTAAGGCCATCTCAAAATGTGCCTGAAAGTGGATAATCATGTTCAGTAGTGTCCACACTTGTGAGTCAAAAGCTACGTTAATATTATCTTTGTGAATAATCCAGAGTGCCGTGGCATAGCCAGAACTTAAATGGCAAAGGGCAACTAGGGTAGGCTTCTCAAAGAAAAAGTCTTGAATAAAATTTCCAAACCCAGGGCTGAGACTAGAAGAGCGTGTGAAATTTTTGCCAGAATGCAGTGACAGCTGGCCAGTTGAAAAAACAATAGAGGTTGGAATCAATAGGCTCTAAATAATGTGGGCATCTTCAGTGCTAGAAGTTAAGACTAGTTTAATTCCATCTCCTGTATGAACAGTGGAAACCAACTTAAGGTGTTTACCTTCACTTAGAGAGAGGAATTTACACGTCCTGCCAGAGCCTATTGAGGTTAATTCACACAGAGGGAGGGGGAGTTCTTGAAAGCGCAGGCGGATGAGAGTTAAACCTGGTTATTGATTTTTGTTGTGAAAGCTTTTCCAATGTGCAAGATTACATAGCAATAGGGGCTGAGGTTGGAGCTGGCCCTTTTAAATATATAGTGTGATATCTCAGTGCTCCTATTTATTTCAGGCAAGGAGAACCTGGTTTCAATACTTAAAAGTTGATGGTATAATTAGATACCTAGTTGACTTGTGTGTCAATCCATTAAAGAGATCAGCAATGCTCTAGGGAGACCCAAAAACAAATATATTAGAGAAAAGTGGAAGTCATGACGGAGTCAGATAAAATTAAACTGACCAGTCAGTCTGGATGAACAAACACCCAAAAGGTAGGCCCAAGTGCCAGAGGCGCTGCTGCTTGAACGACGTTAAAATGTGATGAGAGAAAATTCACCAGCGAGAGCCAATAGACCGTATTTGTTAATAACAACTTGGCAACGAAACAGGCTGTCATGTCTCATGGCCCATGGGTTTGGGTTCTGGAAGGAGTGAGATCATAATGGGATGTTTAAATTTTGTCATAGAAAAAAAATTGAATTTGGAGTGCAGAATTTTATTGAATTTAAAATTAGAAAACGAATTGACAAATCTCTCAGTGTGTTATGACGGCTTAAATAGAAGATTGACTTGGGGAATAGCTTAGAAAACTCAGGTTTGGGGCCCTTGAGATTCTCCTAACCAAAAGAACTTTGAGTTGGGGGGATAAAGGAACTAGTTTGAACCAACTTCAAAAATTTTCAGCAGTGGGCCAAGTTGCTGTTTGTCTACGGACGCCTAAATTTCAGATTTTCCATGGATCTGACATTTAGCACAACATCTTTCCTGATGGGTGACAGGAACCTCCCAAAGCCACCCCACATAGGGGTGGCCCCAAGAGTTAGGGAAAGGTTTGGGGCACCTAACCTGCACGCACCTGGTCACTTTGGCATATGTTAAGCAGGATTCATTGGAATAGATTCTGATATTTTTAGGAAGGGTACAAACAGGTGGCAACTTTTGGTGAAGGCCTGAGTCCATTGGCGAGTTCCACCAAAGATTAATCTTGGACGCTTTCTTCATTAAAGGTATGCGCCTGTTGATAATTGTTCTGATATTTTCGAGGAGGGTTCTGAACTAGCGGCAACATCTATATAGCCCAATGCCATCAGCAAAATTAACAAATCTTAGATATTTACCACTTTTCCCGCAGGAGGTACACGCTCATAGGACTTTGTAACCAATGTTTTACAATTTTCAACTATTAAAGCTGAAGATTCGTTCTATTGATTGTATTTTGGCCCTTTTGCCCCATGCAGATGTCAATTCATTGCCAATTCACTACAGATTCCCCTAATTTACCACACTAGTTCTTCAGATGTAAGAACTAGGGTTAGGGGCAGAATCCTCAAAGGGTATGCCATGGCCCATCGCTCATCCACCACATGAGCAAGGTTACCTGGGTGACGTGGGGGCCGCCAGCCTTCTTGCCCCTTCTTGAATGGGAAAGGGATCACCCCCAATACAAATGGAGAGGGCGCCCCCGGACTTACAGTGGGCGCCCATTGGAGCATAGGGTTTTCATCCCAGCAGATGAAAAGACACAAGAGCTTCAGGTAGACTGTGGTTGCGGTAATTCAGGTATCCAAAATCCTGATGCCCATTCATTGTGGGATTGACCAGTAGTAAATAGTGTTGTTGGTGTATGGCTTGAACTTTGGATCCAACAACGGAGTATTAATCTGAGCCAAGTACTATATGCATCATATAATGGACTGATATACTCAATGAACCAGATTTTGGAGAGAAGAAACACGTTTTACATAAGGTCCTGCCTCTGGGGGTTATGTTCTGATGTTTATAAATGGCAAGCTCTGGAGTATAATCCTCCTGAATAAGTCCTCATTGTATTTGAGCATGACTCATTAGTAGTTGGTCATGACACCCATGTGATAGAAGGTGCCACGCGTGGGTTCAAGATTAATTACTGTGGAAATGTAGGTGAGCTAGCATTAATTACCGTTGCCTTGGAGGCGTTGACATTGGCGTTGATGTCTTGGTTTACCTTTCAATGGTCAAAGTAGCAATAATGACATCATAAGGGCAACCCAAATGCAGTGCAGTGTCATCCACAAATGCATTGGTGTAGCTGGGGCCTTACTCAGAAATAGAAATCCCATCAATTTGTCCTTCATGGAGGCCAAGAGGGGTTTAGGATGACGTCATAAAAAGGATTAGTAAAGAGGTCTCCTTTTTAGAGACCTAGTATAACTGGTATTACCCGCTGTAAATCATATTTTCCCAGGACTCTGGTGTAAAGTTGCTATAAGGCACAAGGAAGCATCAATGAGATTCATGAGGGAAAAGAAATTGCCCTAAGAAAGCATCATTGTACATTTAAGCAACTATTAATAGGCCTTTTCAATTTAAAGAAATTCCAAAAAGCCATTTGTCCCAAATAAGTTAGCTGTCAAATTCGCATGGAGTCATTGTAGCCATCCCATAGCACCTCCCCATATAAAAACCTTTTGGTAAGGATTAAGCGTGGTAATACCCAGCATTGATTTAATTATTGAAAACATTGTAAAACCTTGTGGCCTGCCTTGAGCAGGGGTCTGGACGCCAATTGTCCAGGTTCACATGACCCAACCATTTATTGATGAGGATAGTGATTGAGCCTCATGAATAAAGAGGAACTCACCATGTTCCATGAGTGCCATTAAGAGGCTGTATAGGGTTTTTTCTATCATTGCTGGCCTTAGAAGATACACTCAGAGGTATGCTGTTAGGCCGAGGGGCTTTAAACCGCAGAGACTAAATAAGGATCCCCATAGATTCCTGACAGGTAAAGGAGGCCAGGTGAGCTTCATCAGCCTGTGGGTCAGTGAATGTGCTGGCATCCGCCATTAGAAGTCCTGTATGCTAGATTGGTCCACCTGGTAAGCGTGGAATATTTTGGACTAGAATCAATGTAGCTTTTGCATAATTGCTCCCTTATCCGTTGTAATGTGATGCTACATTTAGTGCATTAATTCCATGCGCTGTTGTGATCTATTTCCTTCAGATGGAAGAAGCGCCAGGGTTTTTCACTAGACATAGCAGTGGGACAGATGATAAATCTCCCCGTTCTTATTTAAGTGTATGTTCTGAATTTAGGGCTTTTTGTAGATTCCTAGTCATTCATCCAACTGGAATATGGAGGATTCTTTCAGTTCTGCTAAAAGTTTTTTATAACGGCTTTATTCCTTTTGACTCTGGATCTTGCTGCGGTCATGGGGGATTTGGCACAGATATAGTCAACAAAGATTATTATCGCCTTGGTTGCCTCACAACTAGCTCTGGGGTTAAAAAGGCGGGGAGGTAGGTTATTCCAGATGGTTGCAGACAACTTCTCCTTAAAAGAAGGACTTGATAAGGACCGAAGCAAGCTTGGCCAGAACCTGCGCGACTTTCTGAGAGTTGTGGTGAGTATAACAATAAATGACCTGTGATTTCTCAAATGATTGTTGCAAGAAATAGGATATGAGACGATCATCCAGATTAGGGACAGTCAGTTCCATCTAATGCGAAATGCTGACTTAATTTTTCTCAATCATACTGGATTATAGTCATTTAACCAAGTACAGACGCGGAGGTTGGAAGCGCATCAGTAAACCACTAAAGCAAAGAAAATCCTGGAGGCGACTATGTCTAATGCATTACTTTGCTGCAGGGGGTAAAAGTCATAGACGCGCTTATAGTAATTCTTAAAATCGCTCTTCAGTATAATGTTCCGTGGATGAGTTAATTGGGAAAAATAAGGCAGAAGGCTGTTTTGTTCAGCACCTGAACTAAGTAGATAGATGTTTGTGGCAGAGAAAAAGAATTCAGTAGTGGTTAGTTTAGCCAATATGAGGAGGCCTCCAAGATTTTGCAAAAAAAAGTGGGGTTAAACCTGCGAATAAGATACTCCAAAAGTAACAAGGGTTTTCTAGAAAGAGTTGCCCCAGATCGTTTACTGCATTTAATATTTTTTAATGGAGGGTTTGAGGCTCCTGGACAGCGGCAGTATCAATAAAGCTGACCTGAAGCTGTGGATGAGGCGAGTTTTCCGCTTGAAACCCATAACTCATTCACATTGATAAAATTAGGGCCAGGGTGGTGCCATGGGGAATCACATTTCTCCCATCTACACTCTAATGGGTTGCCATCGCAAACTTGCAGTTATAAGGAGACTATTTTAAGTCCTTTTTCTTATCCGCGAGCGCCATTTATATATTAGGTTGAGTTATTTGAGGGGAATGAGAAGGTGGGGGTCAGATGATCTATAAGCCAGCTTAGAATGCTACTCCCACTACGTTGCGTGAAGAGATCAAGAGGGTGCTTAGCATTGACCTCCATATTATCCCAATCTGATGTATCAGAGACAATATTTACATCCTACAGAACTGCAATGGAGCCATGTGAGATGGGCTTTGTGGGTGGTATGGGGCTCTTTGAGGAGTCACATCTGTTACAGGAAGCATTTTGCCAGTCAATGGTAGTAGGCTAAGTTCTTATAAGAGCTGAGGTTGCTGCAATAGAGCTCTAGTGGTAATTGGTAGTGTTATAGTGGAACACTGAGTGAGCAAGGCCAACAATGGGCGTTTTGCAGGAGAGGCTTTGCGCTTAGCCTGTGTGGGTACTTCCTTTAGGAGATTAGAAGTGGTTCCCATCGGAATATGGTCTTGGGCTCCAAGGATGTGTGAACCTACTGTTAGCACAGCAGTTTTAGTGCACAACTATGGGCTTTCAAGGTCAAACCATGAACAGTAGACCATTGTGTGGATTTCAGACTTGTTGCTACATCTACATGGGTACATTTTTATCTGGTTTAGGCCCCTAGATAGTGGCTGAGAGGGCTTGTTTTCAAGCTGTGCAGCCACTATACAGGTTTCCAAGGGAGTTACAACAAGATCAGCGGGGGTGCGCTTAGTCAGGGTCAATGAAGATCACTTGGCATTGCACAACAATTGCCACAAAATGAATTGCCTCTATACTGTGGGTCACAGCAGGGGAGGGATAAATGTTGCTCTTTCAGGCGGGATCTTTAAGTGGGGAATAGTAGGAGGGACGCAAAAGTCTCCTTTTAAGTAAAGACCCAAATTCCATTAAATCATGATAAAGCGAGAATTTTTATTCATGTTAAAAGAAATTTAGATGTTGGAAAAATGTACCCATGACATTTTTCAAAGTGAGAACGTGTGTTAGAGATATGGAGAGGCAAATGGTATAGCAACTAGAGAGGGTGGTGGCATCGTCAGCAAGTGCATCTTTAATGTATCATACATCAATGTAGTGGCCCTCCACAAGTCATAAATGGTGGTGTTAATCTAAATGTCTCCGCAATTGATGCAAATTATGAGAAGTAATAGTATGTTTAATTATGAACAGGATTATGCTCATAGTGAAGGTAAAACGCATGAGAAAGGGTTGAGTGAGGTAGATATTTTCTCTTTAGTTTAAGCCTTTTTCCCTTAATATTGACAATAAATGCCGCTGTACAGGGATCATCTTTAGATTTCATTGACTAGGATATAAAGCAAGTCCAAGCGGCTTTCTTGGTATGATTATGCTTTCTTTTGACTGAAGTTGCAGGTAAAACCTGATAGTTGGTTAGTCTAAGTTCACGTGGCTACATATTTGCTGGTGCACTTAATCAGGTGCTGGTGCCTCCTGGCTCTGAGGGGATGATAATTGAACATCGCTAGGATGGGTTGACCCATTAGTTTGTAATATTTTGATTCAATTCAAAGAGGGTGCTAAACAGCATCATTCCATTCCATATTTCCATAAAGTGATATGATTATTGGGTGTAATTATGGGTAAAATCTCAACTGTTTGATCCTTCAATTTATTCAGATTGTGATGAGTAAGTGTCAACTTGATAAGTGCAATTATGGATAAAATGTGAAAGATGAGTTTAATACTGGTACAAAACATCTAAATTTCTAATCCAGTAATTACCTCATTAAGAAAATTAGAATATCCTGATATGGTGTTCTTTGAACCAAACTGGTCAGCTGATCCAACATTATTGGCAAAGCTTTGATAGTTAGACTAGAGCTCCTTGGATGGGGAGGCAAAGCATTGGATAACTGATACAGTGAATTCTATAGCTAAAAACTAGTTATGCAAGTATTAATTTTAAAAACCTCAAGGTTTCTACTGATGAAGAAATTCGTTAAAGTTCTGGTTCTGAAGTAAAATATGGACTTTCTGGTTGCATGAAGACAACAGTCTAGCTGAGCTTTGATTATTAAATAAATTAAGCCCTACTCTGGCGATTATTGATGATGTAAGTGACTTCATCCCTTACTTTAAAAATAAATAAAAATACAAGTGACTTTGGCCTCACTTATGGCAGTTGACACTTAGACAGATGAGTTCTTTATAACAAGAGGCAGATATAACTACAATATATAATTGGATATAAGATCCCAAACTAAGTTTATATTATAGAAATAAGGAATATATATAGGTGATAGCATTGGAGGACATGTGTTATGGAGATTGTGGCAACCACAATGATCTCGTCATGTCTAGTCAATGAAAAAGAGATATTGAGTTGATATTGGGATGAACTCCAGTTTATTTTCATGATGAATAATATTTTTAAATCGTCATTTGAGTCTGCCATCATGATGGCTACTAAATCCAACGATCTTTCATGAGTAATTGCCCTACTTGAACTGAATTACTCATATCCATGACGTTGGCAACAATCCATTATGAAATAGCAATTGTAACTTTCATTAAATATGATTTTATTTAATTGTGGAAGGTCAATCAGGGGATGAGCACTTCTGATATAGTGTGGATAGAATAATTAACTGTGAAAATTAAAGACACCTCAGAGGGTTTGAAGCCCCTCTTGTTGTCTCCAGGGCCACCAAGTTTAGGACGGTAGGGGGGTTTATGCTAGCTTATCCTTGGATGCAGCATAAGTAAAGGAAAGAATCAATCTTTAGGAACATTATGAGGAACCATGTATTGATTGTCCTTATGTTACGTGGGGTCATGTTTCCAAACAATCATGCTTGGAAATGTTCCAATATATATGGTATTGAAAATTATTAATGGCTTCTTGGAGGGTAGCCGTTGCTCATGTAAATGATTCCAGAAAAACCGTATGGATTGTCCATAGTGCTATTGCTATTATTAACGCCCAGAGGGATGGATAGGTGTATCCATGTTTAGAGCGAATATGTTCCTAGCTAGAATTATTGATTTTCCACCGTCTTGGCGGAATAGGCGCATGAAATCTTTCCATATAGCTACTGATGTTAAACATTGTTCTAAACGGTGTACTAGGCTTCCATGTTGACCACATATTGTACATAAGAAATGTGCTGCATTTGACAGTTCTGCTATGCGATATACTCTCCTCATGCATCTCCACACATGTGCTCTTATCCTGGGTTAGAGTAGTGAGTGATTCGTGTATCTCCAGACTCTTCTTTGGGTCTTCAAGTTGTATGGTATATCCATATGATCCAGGTAACCAATCCTGCTATGGTACTCGGATTTCTGCATATTATGTTATCTGTGACTATCTGGCCATTAATTTCCTGTCTGTGAGTTAGCCTTGGGCGTCCTCTGTGAATGATCTGACCACATATGTGAATCTTCCACTCTGCTCTTCTCATGGATAGAACTATTCGTCTGAAACGTGCAGGAGTGCCATGTGGTCCTGCGGCTGCAGGATGAGATGCCAGATACTTAATTAATGTGTTTGGGTGATCTGGGCTTCTTGATCAGGGTGCTCATGTAAAATTATATCTTGCTGTTCTGGCCAAATGTGTATCTGGAAGATCTGGGCTAGTCACCTGAGCTTTCTAGGATCCTAGTATATGGGTCGCTTGCTCTACATAATTAGTTAGCCCCATACCTCCAATCCTCATAGAGCCAAATAGGGTTTCAAGGCGTACAGAGGTTTATGGTTGTGCCAAAACCATCTCCTTAAAATGGCGTATATTGCTTTAAAAAAGGCCGTCGAGAAATTGCATGGGCCATAAACCATATAATTGATAGTATCATGAAGTTGGCTACCGTGACCCTTCCTGTTAGACCTGTTTGATGTTCATATATGGAGGCAATGCATCTTGTTATTTTATCTAGAAGTTAGTTTTCCATCATGGAGTTGGCGTAACCTCCTGCGTCCAACCATACCCTCAAGTGTCGGACAGGTTCAGCTGCCAGCTTGGTAATGAAGGGAACTTGAAGTGGGACAATTGCAGATCTTCGACTTCCATGTCTGGTGTGGAGTCTTGATGTTGTATTGGTTTGTTGACCCAGGGTAGATGGCGTCCAATGGGTAGAAATTTCCCCAGGAGTATGATTTCCGTTTTCTTAGTGTTAAGTGATGCGTTGCTTATGGCTGAATATTCTTGTATTATCTTCTAAATTCTGAAAGCGCCCTGATTGTTGATATGCCCACCACACAATCATCAGCGAAAGCCATCATTTTGACTGGTGGTTGGCCATTGACATTGATTCCATTGAGAAGTGTATTTGTATTCCGGATTAGGGGATCCAGACTAAAATTGTATAGTTGAGGGTTTACTGGGTCCCCTTGTTTTAGTCCTCTCTGTGGGATGACTGGGTTAGTTAAGAAACCTTCTACACGCACAGCTATGGTGGCTGACTCTGTGAACAACATCACCCAGATTATAAACCTATTTGGGAGGCTGAATAATTGAAGGCAGGCCCTGAGATAGGTCCAGCTTACCCTGTTATATGCCTTCTGCTGATCTAAAAAGACAAGCGCTCCAGTGGTTTTGGACTGGCAAACATTTGCAACTGTGTGGATATTGTCCCATATGGATCTTCCTGGAACAAATCCATATTGTAGTAAGGATATCTCATTAGTTGTAATCTCTTCTAGTTGTTTGGCCATAATTTTTGTGAATATTTAGGTCAGTGTTGGTTAGGGAGAATGGGCGCCAATTGGATAGGTTTAGTCTAGCTCCTTTTTTGAATAGAGTGACAGTGTATGCTTCTTTGCCTCTAGGTAGAAGGCATGTTCATTAATACACTTGTCATGGAAGCTAAAAGCTTATTAGATATGTAGTAAAATTTTTTATATAAAATTCATAGGGAATCCCATCAGGTCCAGGGCATTTTCCTCTTGGTGTACTGCATACTACTTCCCAAAGTTCTTCACGCGAAATTAGGTTGATTAAATTGTTGTTTTGAGCTGTGGTGTTGATATGTGCACTTGCAAGAAATTTTTCAATTTTTGATGGTTCAACTGGTTCAGAATTATATAAATTTGTATAACCTGTGTACTTTGGTCACGACTTCTTTGGGTGTTTCTGCTATGGATTTGTCCGGTCATTGGACCTGTGTGAAGGCTATCATATTTTATGGGCGTGAAATTGATGGAAAAAAGAGCTTGAGCAAGTTTCTCAATCTTTTATGTTTTTTGCTTTATATTGAACCCCAACTCAGTGTTGGTGTTCGCATATTAGGGTGTTTAGCCAAGCAGAAACCTATGCCCATTTGAAACCCCATCTAGGGCTGTATCCTGTGTGTGGGACATTGTTTTCCAGGTGATTAATTTTTGCCAAGGTGTGCTTGAAAATGGCTGAACTGCCCTGTATCGTCTTGATGCTGTGAGTTTAATCTGTTATTTTGTTGATTTTTGAAATTTTCCCAGGTGCTTAATAGGTCCAAACAGAAAGGTGTCTGAAAGTCCAATGTTGAGTATATTTCCTCCATCCAGGATTAAAATTCCAAGTCAGATAAACTTTCTGGGAATATTCTGCACCACCTGAGTGCTTGGGTAGTTGTTTCTGCTGGTGTGTAGGACACTGAAACTAGCCAATGGTCAGAAAATTCAACTTTTTTTTTTGAATTTATAAACTTGGTGTCAGAAAACTAATGGTGCGAGTATTAGGTCTATTCGTGACATAGAGATAAGTGCACCATTGTGTACATGTGGGCGTTTCATGTTCTGTAGGAGAGGTGACCTTTTAGGTAGTGGATCATATAGTCCCAGGATGGCCTTTAGCATGAGAAGTTCCACTTGCTCTTATGATACCTCCATTGTGTGTGGCCATTGGTCAGTAATTGTGTTATCTAGCAATTCATGTCTCCCATGCCAAAAGTGTTTTTAGGAATATGGAGTTGTGTTAAATCTGTTAAAAACTCTCGTCAGTCCAGTGCACAGTTCAGTGCATACACACTGGCTATTGTGTGCACTCCTTTGTGCCATGAGAAGGTAACGGCTAGTATGTGGCCATCCAGGAAAAAAATTTATTATTAAATTAAAGTTTTGGTTACGTGTACTATCATACCACAGTGTTGCAACCAAAGTGATATTTTATGGAGGAGCATGTTTTCCCATGCCTCCTCCTCTCCCTATGGACAATGGGTTTCCGGCACCGCTAGGATATCCACAGGTGGCTTTTCGCAGGAGACTCAACTTATTGGCCCAAGTCGTTAATATCTTGAGTCCCACTATGTTCAGCATCCCTATCTTTACTGAGAATCCCGATGCACCTCAGGAATGGTTACCAGGCCCTCCCGTCCCTACTCCCTCACTATCATTACTCCTCATTGCACCTTTGCTGTGGAGAGCCTAACTATGAATAGGAGTTGGGGTACCATTCCACCTTTCATCAACGCTGCTTTTGCTCCTCTCTTGGCTTTGCTTGTTTTCAATTTATCATTCTGGTGCACTTGTGTGCACTTATTGGCCGCATTACTTTCTTGCGCATTCCAATGTTGAGTTTCACCCCTGATTGTGGTATGCTCCACAATTTTAGGGGGGGTGCTGAATCCCTTTTTGCTGAATTTATTTCCAAATTGTGTTCCACCAAATCCATTTTGTTATATTGGTTAATTTGGTTTTCTGCTGGATTTGATTGGTTCATTGTTTAAAGTTCATCCATGTCTTCCTGGATCTGTTCTGGCTAGATGGATGTTTTCATCAATTCTTTTTTGCCGCACCCAGCAAGTGAGCATGTTTGGCCATTTTTTCATTCTTTCATGGCAATTGGGTCGATTATTTTATATTGCCCATATTCTCCCCAGTTAAAAGCTTGTGTTGTATCCATGATTTTGGCATACTCTAATTCATCTTCACCCATTTCTTACTCACAGATCTCCATTTCTCATAGCCTTCTTTTATGAGACAAGCATGAATTTTGTGCCCAAAGGCTTGGCAGTGGTTGCATATGGGGGTGCGCTCTTTATTGTTGCACATAATAGAAGGAATTTTTCCCATCAATAGTAAATGATGCAATGTGGGGAATTTTTGTGATATCCTCCTCTATCTCCTGGTTTGGGAAAATGATTGTGATTGCCTTTCAAGTGCTAGGGGTCAGCATCAGCTGGAATCGTTGCATTTTTATTAGTTTAATTTTTTTGGAGGCTTCCAAGCCTTCCCAGAGATGTTGTTCAACTACTGTGTACCAGTATAGTTGGAAGGTAGTCAAAAATAAAAAAGTTTTTAGAATTGGTCCAACATGTGCATTTGGTCAATACCAAGTGATGACCATCAGGAAGGTCAAGTACTACTCTGACCTTCGATGCTTCATTTGCTTCTTCCGCTGTTTTGAACCCAAGATCTATCCAACCTTTGCAGATAGTATGGGTTGTTAAGTACATCACATGTGGGAAAAATTTAAGTTGGATTTTGCCAAAAGTTTCCCACATTGTCAGTTCTACGCCCAAGAACACTAATATCCCATGTTCCACCAATGACAGTGGTTGCAAGTGGGATACTTCCATGTAACTGTAGTATTTTACCAAAAATTCACAAAACCCGTGGGGGCGCCACCTCAGGTCTTTTTGTTTTTACTGATATTTTCGTTTTTCCTATGCACGTGGTACCTTTGGGCAAAGCAGATCCAGGTCCGCTCTTCTTTACTGCGTTTGCCAATCCTTTAATTTATTACTCATGCTCATCTCACATGGTATCGATTATCAAATTATACTTTTTGAATCAAATCATATTACTAAAAGTGATAGTAATTGGAAAGAAAAAATATCATTGGATATGATTCCTCTGTAGTTTATGATTAACCATTTGATTGAATATTCTTGCTAACAGACAAGATAATTAAATTATCATCTTAAAGCTAAATCTATAAGCTAAATTAAATATATGAATCAGTAATGAATAAATAAAAGCTTAAATAATCTCAAACTGGATAAATTGGTCATATAAAAGTCTCATATTAATATATACTAAACTTGTTGATTTCAACCCTTAATGACTACCATCTACAATACTTATTTTTATATATGGTATTGCAAATATTAGTTTTTTAATTTAAAAAAGGAAGCTTTATAGTTAAAGATTAAAAACTCTTACTATATAAGATCACTATATATATTTATGTATATATCATTGCCCCTCTTAAAAAATGAACTAAAATTAGCTATACTTGTCACAATTGTTTATGTTTTAAAACCACCATGAACTTTTTTACCAGAGCTGTTTTTAATTAAAAAATTTAGATATATGATATAAAAACATTAAATAAGTTAAATGTTTATCAGTATATTGTTTCAACATAGTAGTTTGGTTTTATATAGTCAGTTGATTGATGAGTAATTTGGGGAATTATTCAGTTAATTCAACGATCCACAGCCACACAGACAATTAAATACTATATCAGACTTGAAGGAGAAAGGACATACTTACTTACTGACAGAAACACTTTAGTTTTTTCAAAGGCACTATATTGATGATCCATTTAAATCTAAGTATTGCGCCTCACAGGGGATTGAGAATTTCAACATTGGTATTAGTAGAGAAGCTGAAAAGTTATAATCACCTGAGGTGGAGAATTATTGGATGGACTGAGGTAATCTAACTAATCTGATGCAATTAAATCATAATTGGAGAAGTTCTATGCGATAATAGGGGCCCTGCAAGTTGATTGATGTACCATGGACTGAACTGGTGGGCATGCAGGTTGCAGAGGTGAAATATAATGATTTGGCGCTTAATGAAGTAGCCATGTATTCATAGGGGCTGTTTTTGCAACTGCTGCCTGAAAGCGGGAGACTTTATTTAACACTGAGGTTGGCAACTGAGGGATATAGGCTTCAGGGGTCTTGGCTTAGTTATTCAAATCAGTTAGTTCTTTTATGGCTTTCCAACCAATATTACTATCAATTTTTTAAAGCGATCAGGTGGAATTTTTTCAAGATTGATTTTTTGTAAAGAGTGATATTGATAACTTCTGAGAGCATTCTAATCCACATCTATCAGTGATGAGTACTAAATGTAAACTTTCAGCTACGTTGCTCGCCTAAGATCTCGAGTCTAATTCACAGATTCTTCTGTGTGCGTTATAATATATATTGATATTGTCTTGTGTTGAAAATAGTATAAGGCTAATGCTTAGTTAAATATTCACAACTAATTTTTAATTTTGGCTCATATACTAGACTGGTGCTAACACTTGTCCTTATAATCCTTGAAGGTACTTCTGGAAAGAAATTGAAATTCTCCCTTTGAATCTTCTCTATGGTGAAGCTTAACCTACTTCCTTTTTTCTAAATGTTCTCTCTTTCTCTCTTGATAATGAGTCCTAGAAGATCTCAATAGGAATAAACAGACAAAAGGATTCTCCTTAAACTTTAATCCTAAGAGTAAAAAATATAAAAGGTACATAGAAGTTTCAGTTATTATATATCTTTTATTAATCTCTAAGTATCTGCTTTACTTAGTAAAAGAATAAGGGAATTTATAGGGGAATCTGGAGCCCAACTCTTTCGTTGGTGCCCCATTTGGAAACAGCAGCTGTCGCTAATGCATTAACCCTCCAAAATTGCTCCAAACAATGATTTTCCTCATCCATCTAGTCAGATTCCACTATCATACAATTACAAATCCAATATTGCAATAAGAGTTTTTTGGGTTTTGATGAAAATAAAATTGGCCAAAAGACCATGGTTGATCTTCAGTGGAACCCTCAAATTGGGGCAACACTTTTAACGCTTCTTAGGCATATAGCACGAGTTTGAGTAGTTAGATTGCACCAATCATTCAGAAAAATCAGGGGAGTCTGTCCAAGGTTCCTCCCCGGCCCACTTAAAGTTTACTTCACGCATCTAGGCGGAGACCACCCCCTATTTATAGGGTTGGAGGGGCCTGCAAGGTGAAAATATTTTACCACCCATTGTTTGGGTTAAATATATTAAATCTTTGCCAAACGGGCTAGTTTAACCCAGTAATGACCCTCCATTAGCCATTTCATTGTAGCGAAACAAGACTCAAGAGCTCTGATATGTCAAATCCCCATATTCCCTAATTTAGACATTCTTAGCCTGATCTGAACTTCAAGCCTTGACACAATAATACTAAGCAGCGAGATCATAATAGGGTTTTAATCCATTTGCCACAACTAGAAAAAATTATAAAAAACCCAAACTTTAGTTTATCTCAAAAGTTATTATTTTAGTTATAAGTAATCATCAGAATCCTCTAAATCTATTATATTATCATCAGAGAATATTACGTCTCCTGCAGGATATTGTTTGAATTTAGATGCAAAATTCATCAGCGATTATAAAATAAGCTTAAAATACAACATTCACCACAAACTAGAATTGTGACCTCTTCAGGGTTGAATTATAAACATCTCCCAATGCCTTTACTCAACCTCAGCATATTACCTTTTTAGGTTAGCAACCTGCTTAGTGAATGCGACACTGTAACTTTTAACAGTAGGTCACATTATTTAAAAAGCTAGCTTGCAAGTTGCTCACAAAAGCATCATCAAAGCCCAGTAACTAATAAAACATTTAGTTGATTAATGACAAACTTTAATGCCTCCTATAAGATAATTAAATTATCAAATATTAAATTAATACCTGATTTACATGTTTATTGTTGTGGATCGTCCCCAAGGAACCATTAGTACTTAATGGAAAAAATACTGACGGATTAGCTGATATTTATTAGGATAATTCACTAAACAATGGTTATCATATACAATGAAAACTCCCACATCAACTAGAGGGTCTCACCCCTACTCATCAAGCAGATGTAACATAAACAATTAAATTGGATGACGTGGGCATACAAAAAAACCCAACACCCCCACTTGGCCTAATTGTCCAGTTTATGATGGATATTTGGAGGCAGAAGCCACTTTGTTTCCAGCCTGAGTCCACCATAATGGGTTTAATTTGATTTTCATAACTTATCTTCTTTTTTCCTTACTCAATGTTAGTCTTTATGGTCCTTCTCCTTAGACGTTTCCCCTTCATGTCCTTCTCATTGACACCTCTTTAGATCACGTCTCTATGGCCCCATGCTGTACCATGACTATTTCAGTCATTGCTGCTGATAATATGTTTGGAAACCTGTTTGTCTCCAGGTGGGATTTTAGATCCTATGTCACTCAAAGGAAATTCTTGGTCAACTTCTCCAATTATTTGTTCCATTTACTCCCCCACGCTATGCTCTCAATTTTCATTTTGAGCGGATCTTCTTTTCTAATCCACTGTTGCCTCTACATGGTGGATCCAAGTTTTAAACAGGATGATCCTGCTAATAATAGACAGGGGCACCTCAAGATGCTTTTGATTGTGGGAAAACAAAAATTTTATATTAATAATTTAATATAATTTCTTATCTTTTTATCTTCTTCTCTATATTTTTTAATATCTTTTTTTATCTGCAGTGGGGCCTAACCTATTATAGGTTCAGAGTCCCATCTTATCTTATCCACAATACTGGTTAAGATGTTCCTTTTTTAAACTTAACCAGCTATTATGGTTTAGTGCTCCCCTTTTGGGACTTAACAATGTTAAGATTTATAGGTTTCCTGATTATTCTTAGCCAATAACTTATATAATATATTACTTGCACAGGTTTGGGTTTTGTGTAATACTCCTTGTTGTATAATGGTAGTTGATATAATCATTGATGATAGTATGGCGACTATTATCCATAGGTGAATGGAAGTATTAGTTTTTGGTTCAACGCTTGACCAGTATTTCCTCTCAAAAAACTTATGATGTATGGAATAGTTATTCATTCCCTTGTACCACCTTTATTGATCTACGCTCAGATCCCTGGTTATAATTTTCACTGGTTTGACGCACTGTCAGTAATAATCCCTGATTTAATTCAGCTTCTTCTCTGAATCCTCGCTCAGATTCTTACTCTCAAATCTTAAAGAGTCTCCCAATTATCACCCACAGCAATAAAAGCCTTGAGAAACATAGAACTCTAAATGTATTCTGACAAAGTTTCCTAAGATAATACTCTAGCAAAAGTGATATAATATTTTTTTATCATCTATTAAAAGTGATCTGGCAATTTCAATATTTTATAAGATAATTCTTAAGGGAATTTATAATAGGGAATTTGGCGCCCAACCCTCAGTTGGCACCTCCTCAATAAATTAATAGCCATTTTCATTGAATTCCCCATCCTCATCTCAGCATCAATTGTCTTCCTCATCCTTTCTAAGATTCCGTGATTGGACATGCTCAAGACCTAAAATGGAAATAGTCAAAAACTTGTTCCTAACATTTTCCTCTGGATCCAAGTGAAATAACCATATTTGGCAAGTGACCTGCTTAGGTAATTGACCTTGTTATCCACTAAGGCAAGTGTAAAAATTTATTGTTTCTGGTTATTATCAGAAAATAACCCCTATAAACCTTTTACTTGCACTGGTTTGGTTCTTGTGCACTTTGTCCACGTTGTATAGTATTTGATATTATCAGTTAATAGTATGATGACTATTATCTGTAGTTAGATGAAATTCATAGATCTTGGCCAAACGCTCAGCCAGTATTCCCACTTGTAATACTTAAGATTCTTGATATAGGGATTGTTCCCTTGTACTGTCCAACCCAATCTTTTCTGAAATTTACTGGTGACAGTCTCTTCAGTCCAACACACAGTTGGCAGCAATCACTTATTGTTTCTCCTTATTTCTCTAGATCCCCGCTCATATCTTTAATCTTTTCCTTAAAGAGTCTCCAAATTATTGCACACAGTAATAATATCCTTGAGAAAATAAAACAATTGAAAGCTGATAAAGTTTACTACTTTAAACTATATACCAATTGAAAACTATAGAACTGTATAGTTTTGTTCTAAACTAAGGTTTTTTATTAAAAGTGAGCTCAAGGGAATTTATAGTGGGGATTCAGTTTTCTAACCCTCAATTGACACCTCTTTGATGAAATGGCAGCCATTGCCATTGAATCACCCATCCTTGTCTCAGCAGCAATGGTCTTCCCCAACATGGCTAGGATTCTGTCATTGGACATCCTCAAGACCTAAATTATAAGAGTTGGAAAATGTATCCCTAACGTTTCCATGTCAATCCAAGTAAACCAACCATATATGGCTAGAGACCTGCTTGGGTAATGGGTTTTGTTACCCATTAAGGAAGGTCACAAACCAATTTATCTCTTTGCTAGTTGCAGGTGGCATCACTCGCCTCACAACTTACTAATTACATTCTAATCAGTCAGTGATATAACCTGACCAATACCAATTGGTACACCTAATAGTTAATCACTATCAAATGCCCTTATTTCGTCAGCAACTCTGAATAATGAGAGCTTAAGCATTCATTCAGATTGTTCCCCAATGGATACAACCAGGCGAGTATCCCAAAGACCCCCAAACAGAGTTCCTCCAAAATTCAGGTCAACTGATTTCCAATTCACCTCGCCTTAGGGAATTATCCCCTAGAGATTCCTGGTAATCTAGCAAGCTGGGATTATGGGCAAAAATCCCAACACATCCCCCTCTTGCCTAGATTTCCAGCAATAAAAGGACTTGGGCATGAGAAAACCACACTTGACACTCAGTCAAATACTTCTTTTTCTCATGAAGATATAATTGTCAATACTCAACGCTGCTCAGGTCTACCTTCAGCATGTGGCTCTCTTCCTCTTCCTCCTCTCTGCTGTCTACTCAGATTGCATCCCCATGATCTACTGTCATGCTGGGCTGATCAATTTACTCATGACAATATTAGTCCAAAGATACAATTTTCCCCCATCAGGGCATATGACCCGCTGTCATATTCAGGATCCTTGGTCTGGCATCCTCGATTTTCTGATTTTCTCCTCATCCTATAAAGGAGACTCTTTTCATCGATGTTCATTTTGCAGCCCAATTTAGAATACTTATTTATGTTCGCCTTTGTTATTTTTCTCTCATATCATCTTGGCTCAAGTCTTTCTTAATTATTCTCTTGGAGAGCTTATCCCATTGATTTTGAGATTAATTTCTCTGAAATAGGAGCTTAATAGATTGATGAGTGCATAAAGTCAACTTCACTATAAGTTCCACATCCCCCTCTCATCCAGCTCATATGTCAAATTCTGAGTCGTGGTATCAACAGCTACTAAAAAGTTTGTCTGATCAAGATCTTTGGCTCTTTCAGCAGATGAGTCAGGATGTGTGACGGAACCTCTTCTATGGTCCATCCAGGATTCATAAGCCTAGTCTGGCACCAGCGGCTAGTCCTTCCATCAAATTAATGGAATCAGTAACCAATCCTTCCAAAACCAGGCTTGCAATTGTTTTGAACAACTCTCAGCTGATTCTTCCTCTTCTGGTGATTCCAGAGTTGGATTTCAGACTCTCTTGGATTTGGCTCCTTTTGCAGATGCACCAAACATCATCGTGGATGCCCCTGAAATTATGCCTTTCACTCTTAATCGCTCTTTTATTGCCAGGTCAGACTTTCTTCCTGAGTTCCTCTTCTGACTTGGACAATACTACAAACCCGCTGTATTGGCTACCGAGCTCACCATTGGTAACAGTAATCATTTCAAACTTCACTACACCAAATTACAGGCCCAAGTCACCAAGGCTTTATCCTTAGCACTGAATCTCTCCAATCTTGAGAACATCCTAGATTGGGATATTGCCGCTTATGCTCTTCTCTTTGTCAGCCAAGTTCTTTTAAGTTAATCCACAAAGCTTCTGGCCTCTCCTGGGTCTCACCATTCCTTCAGCTCCAGCTTATGATAAGCCCATAATAATTTTTTACAGGATGTCATTTGCTATCTGGATGACTATCTCATCTCCAGCGCTTCCCATTGGTATCTTCCGCTGATGGCTTTAGTAGGTGGCATGATCCAAAAACTCCATCCAGTATCCCTTGTTTGCTGCTGGCCCATATGTCTATTGTTTTGACAAAGCTCATCATCGTGCACTCAAAACTAATCTTCTGGCTCCATACCATATTGGGATTACTTGGGGCTATTTGCTGACTGCCTCTTTCTATACTGTTGCCTTCCTCCCAGCTCCAGGGTTTCACAATTGGCTTATTCTGAAATTTCAATTTTTTTCCCATAATAACTTTCTCTCAGGGATCTGCATTTACTCAAGGAACTTTGTTTTGTGTAGGTCTATCCCTCGCTAGCGTCCAACTCACATCAATTTCAATGGACTATTCATTCCTACTGCGATCCATCCTCCCTCCACCAAGTGGTAACGTAGGCGGAATCATCCCAATATCAAGGATAATCAATAAAAAATAAAAAACTATAAAAATATATCAGTTTTTTCTATGTAATATATAAATAAATTTTTCCTATCTTTTATCAATCTTTAATTTTTTCTTCTTTTTTCCATGGGACTTGATCTTGTTTCAGATCAGCGGTCCATCTTTCTTTATTTTTCCCCAAAGTGGGTCCTAGGTAATTAAAACCACCAGTTTTCTATGGTTCAGAGGCTTTTTCTGGACTTAACCATCTAGATTGGTTCAGAGGTCCTTTTTTGGACTTAAACTGATCATCGGACATGACCAACTTAATGGTTTATGGGTCCTTTGGAGACTCTTTTATTTTTTCATAGATCCTTCACTTCAGTTACTTAGCATGGACTCGATTTAGAATTCTTCCATTCAAGAAATTCTTGATGGAGTAGGAGTCAGTCGCCATCTTTTGGAGATAATTTAAAATGGACCTGACCACAACACATCCTGTTTTTTTCTTCTTCCAAAACCATGCATATTACAGTAGGCCACTCTTTCGCCTAATCTATATTATGCTAAGGCTGGTTGGTTCTTATTATCTGTTTATTTTTCTCATATCCTTTCCTTCAATTTAGTATCAAATGCTTGCATTTACACCTCAATCAGGATATTTGTCATTTGGTTCAAGTACTGTTTGGCACTCATCCCCGATGTTGGTTCTACCACTGAATATAAGATCTGTGGAAAATTGGGACCATCTAGTACTAAAAAAAAAAAAAAAAAAAAAAAAAAAAGATCTGTGGAAACGCGTCCTTCCTCCCATATAGCAACTCAAACGGCGTTTTTCCATTGCTGTATGATTACTGATATTGTAGGCAAATGTCACCAAACTCAGGTACATTCCCCACGCGGAAAATCTTCCTGCAACCAGCTTCCTCATCGTCATGGCCAGCGTTCCATTCACTCATTTTACCAGTCCATTCGTCTCCAGCCTGTAGGGTACAGACACAACTCCTCTGATCTCCATTATCTCATTCAGTTGCAGGATCGCATAGGATGTGTGTTTTAACCTTTAATGCTAGGCAGGACCTGGGAGCATTCATGTCAATATACTACTTGATCCAGGATGAACTTCGTGGTGCTGGTAGCATCTACTTTTGCCAGGGCCTTCATATCGACCCATCTCATCAGATGATTGATTGCAACTATTGTGTACTTGACTCTTGCTAAGCTCATTGTCAGAAGTCCCATCACGTCGATGGACACCATATGCCAAGCAAATTCATGGCATAACAGTCAATATTCAGTTATATTCTTATGTGGCTTGTGCAGCTGGCAATCCACAAAACAAGATAAATATTCTGCAACATCGTGGTTTATTGACTCTCAGTAGTAGTACTGGCGAATATGATCAGTTGTGTTTCTTAGGCCTCTTTGTCCAACAATCTTATGAGTGGCTTAAACAATAACTGCTCTTTCCAACGGCTTTGGGAATAGTAACTTCTTCCCCTTAATTGTCTTAAATAATTGTCCATTCATGGCCTTAGTGTTTTCCACTGCTTTTGAAGTACACCTTAGATTTCTCAGGGCTAATTCTCAACTTCTCTGTTAACCATTCTCTGGAATAACTCGTCTTCCTGCGGGTATACCATCTGGACCATTGGTAGCCACAATAAACCATCTTCATTCTAGTGTGAAGCCCCACTCAGTGGACAATCTCTTGATTGTAAGCCTGTAACTTAAGTGCACATTGAGCCAGACATCCTTCTGGTTCTCATATAAATGGATCCAATGTAACTAAGAGTGGTCTGTGACCACCTTAAAGTGCATTCCGTGGATGTACACCCAAAACTGCTTATGGGTATAAATGACAGCAAGGCATATATGCTCAGTTACGGTGTAGTTCCTCTCAGTGGCTGAGAGTGTCTGGCTCACATATGCCACCAGATGTTCATTCCCATGTTCATCTACCTGGCTTAGTATGGCTCTGATCACCATTAACGAAGCATCAGTTTTAATAATAACCTCTCAATTGAAATTCAGATATTTCAAAATTGATGAATTTATTAGGTACCAGAATAGCCCATCGAGGAATTCCTGAACTTCTTCATTCCATATGAATCCTTTTTCTGGATCCTTTAACAGATGAAATAAGGGCTCAGCTATTTAGGCAAAGTCCCAAATAAATCTTCTATAGTATCTGACCATCCCAAGGAACTCTTGGATGTCTCAGACACTCATCAGTACAGCCATATGCACTATAGCTGCTATCTTATGAGCTTGTGGCTGCAATCCACGTGAGTTAATCACGAATTTCAGATATTTCAACTATTTTTTAAAGAAGTGTCTTTTCCTCGGCTTAATCTTCAAGTTTGCTGTAGACAGTCTCTTGAATACTTTTTCAAGTGGTGTAGATGGTCAGTAAATGTCCTACTGAACACATTAATATCGTCCAAGTATACCAGGACGCATGACAACTTCAATTCGCTCAGTCTAGCGTCCACAGCCCTCTGGAACGTTGCAGGCGCATTACATAGACCCTGGGGCATCCTCATTGGTTGGTATAAGCCCCTGCGCGGTAAAGATTACACATTTTTCTTGGTCTTCTTTTGGAAAACGATTTGCCAATATCCTGAGATCATATCCATTATGGGAAGTACTTCGCTTCTCCCAATCAATATAGTGCATTGTCATTTCTTAGTAGGGGATACGAATCCTTCTTTATAAATTTATTCAGCTTTCAGTAGTCAATCACCACCCAATTGGAGCCATCCTTTTTCTTTATAATAGAATCAGACTCATCCAGGAACATGATGATGGAACTAGAAGCCCATGCTTCACTAGTTTGTTAATTACATCTTCCACTACCGCTTAGGCTGCTTTTGAACATAAAATCAGTTTCATCCTGATTGGAAAATATTCTCTGGTGTCGACCTTGTGAATCACATATCTCAAGCATCCCAAATCGTGGTCATCCTGAGTGAATACTTCCCAATACTTTTCAAACAATTTGAGCTCCTCCCCTTGCTGGCCTTCTGACAGATCAGCGAGTTGCTCTCAATCAACCAATAGGTTTATACTCCTGATTACCCCAGCTGGTATTCCCATCTCATTGAGAGTCCCAAAGTTGTGAAATCTCCTCAATTTGGCCGTCAGGATTATATGAACAAGCTTGATGATCTGATTTTTCCTGATCTTCATTGGTTTTTCACTCAAATTCTTCAGGAGAACTCGAATTTCTCCAAGGCCCAGCATTATTATCGCAGGAGCCACCTAAGGCTCTACTCTGGACTTCTTCCAGGGGCTTCTGACCTCCCCATACAACAACTCAAGTATCTCCAATGTCAACCCCGTGTCAACTATCATCTGGGATCCTGGTGGTATAGTCTTCTCATTCTTGATCCTTAGGGATCTCCCTGGTTTTCTAGGATTTCCGTTGGCAATCCTTGTTGCTTCCGTCCAACTAATTGGTAACAAATCAGGACAATGCCATCATTGTATTAAATTGATGAATTTGTTTCTCCTATTCAGCGGAGATTCTTCATCCTTCTGATATACCAATGATAACATCTGACCCAATATGCTCAATGTATTATCCTCAAAGTTATATTTAACTTTGTACTTGCATGGAAATTCCATCCTGATCAGAATGTCATAGTTTTGGTTGGCCAAAAGTATTGCTGGTGCAGATATTACCAAGGACCCAAATTGTAGTGGCAAAGCGCTATATGCTCCACATGAGATGGTGGTTAATGGCCCAGCTGTCCCATACTCCTTCCTGTGTTCCAAGTCAGGCGAGGTCTTCATCCTCTTCACTAACTTGGTAAAGACAATGTTGATGGGCGCTCCACTGTCCACGATCTCCCTCGCCCATACTCAATTTACTTGTATGTCTATATATGTACACTTGGAGTAATGTAATATAGTGTTTACTGAGTGTATAGTGGCGCTATTAGCTGAATCAAGGGTGTGAATAATTTGTGCTGATAAATCACAAAATGATCTCTTTATCATGATGAGGGGAATGAAAGGTTTTCCTCATATAATTAGACTTTGGACAATTCCTCAGGATTCTCAGTGGCTTTGAATCTTGTTCGCCAGATATCAAGTGTAAAGCTGGACAACTTCCTTGATTATCTTGGGGACAATTCCTTTTGCCCCATATATGGTCACTTTATTTATGTCCAAATTGACCACTTGATACAGTTGATCCTGTACATCTTTGTCCACGAACAGAAAACTGATATCAAAAGTCTTTGTTTATGATGTCAGGAGGAACAGGTTTCTCTGCAGCTCTAGACTGTTCCCCATTTAGGCTGTGGGCCTTTTAATGATTCTTTGGTAGCAGTTGACTCTTTCACTTGGACCACATTGATTTGATCTTGCAGCTTCAAACAGTGCACGGCAAAATGCCCTTTTCCACCACATTAGTAACAGACCTTTTCCTTCTTATTTATTTGTCTGAATTCTTTGGGCTTATTCCCTGGCATGGTTTGGTTGTTAATCTCTTTAGCACCTTTGTTCCCCTTCGTGGTATTCAAATTGCGCACCAGATTGGATTTGAACCTTCCTTTTGGGGCATCAAAGGTTGCTCCCAAAATTTTTAAATTATCTACTATTTAAGAGGTAGTAATTTCTGTCATGAACTTGGAAGACATTATGCAGTGAAAATTGTGATAGGGCCAAAGGGCCGCTTGTAATTTGATTCTTGCATCACAGTCATCCAGCACCTTCGCTCCAACCAAGATTTAAGACTCCTGGTAAAACCAATCCGCGATGCTTGCTAAATACTAAACTTTATGGAACTGGATTCCCATAAACTCCTGTTTGAACATATGCATGTGCATTGGACTCCCAAATTCCCTCATTATTGATGCCTTGGCCTCCACATATGACTAGCTGTCCCCCTCCAGGTGGGGTAACAATAAATTCTGATAGTCAGTATCTAGGCAATTCATGACCATTAATGGCTTTTGATGATCACCATAGCCATATATGGTCATATCAAAAGTTAGAAAAACATTGTGGCATTATCCCAGTGGAACTTCAGAAATTTTGGCTTTGCCTTAAATTCCTCCAAGTTATCTCTAGCCGATTCTCTAGGTTTGGCCACTCAGCTCACTTGGGGGTGACTTCAGACGCTCTCCAAAATGGCAGCAAAAGCAAACATGTTTCTTGGGGTATTTGACTTCCCAGTTATCATGTGAGGACTTCTTTCTTCAGCATTGCTTGCTGTAAATGGCTGACAATCGCATTTGTGAGTATTTAGCTCCTCAAATTGTTGATCAGTCACTTGATATCAGCTCTATAATTTTTCAAATGAATGCAGTCCTCCTCTCACTCCTTTTTCAGATATAAGATCTCTCAAATTAGGTCCCCTTCTTTCTTCTTTAACAAAGTTACTTTTCCAAGTAAATCGTTCCCAAAACTCTTGACATTATTGATCCGTTCCTCCATCTGGCGACTTGTTCTTCCAAGGCTGCAAGTTTTCGATGATCTGCTGAGTTTAGGGCATTCTGATTTATTAAAGCTAACTCCATCCATAGTTTTTTAACTCGTTTTTATATGACATCCTTCCAAGTTCTTCTACTCAACTACACCCCTGTAATGAGCACCAGTTTGTAGAAATTTATTGTTTCTGGTTATTAACAGCAAATAACCCCTATAAACTTTTTACTTGAACAGGTTTGGTTCTTGTGCACATTGTCCACATTGTATAGTATTTGATATTACTAGTTTATAATAGTATGATGACTATTATCCATAGTTGAATTAAAATCTTAAATCTTGGCCCAACGCTCAGCCAGTATTCCCACTTGTAATACTTAAGATGTCTTGATATAGGGATTGTTCCCTTGTAATGTCCAACCCAATCTTTTCTGAAATTCCATGGTGACAGTCTCTTCAGTCCAACACACAGTGGCAGCAATCCCCAATTGTTTCTCCTTCTTCTCTCGATCCCCTTCATATCTTTACTCTTTTCCTTAAAGAGTCTCCCAATTATTGCACACAGCAAAAATATCCCTAAGAAGAATAGAAAAATTGAAAGCTGATAAAGTTTACTACTTAGAATATATACCTGGTAAAAACTATAGAACTGTATAGCTCTGTTCTAAACTCTGGTTTTTTATCATAAGTGAACTTGAGGGAATTTATAGTAAGAATCATTCGTTTAACCCACAGTTGACACCTCTTTGATGAAATGGCAGCCGTCGTCATTGAATCAATTATCCTAATCTTAATAGCAATGGTCTTCCCCATCTTGGCTAGGATTCTGTCATTAGACATCCTCAACACCTAAAACGTAAAGTGTTAGAAAATGTGTCCCTAACGTTTTCCTCTTAATCCAAGTAAACAAACCATATTTGGCTAGCGACCTGCTTAGGTAATGGGACTTGTTACCCATTAAGGCAGGTCACAAACTAACTGATCAATTTGCTAGTTGCAGGTGGCATCACTCGCCTAACAACTTACTAATTACATTCCTAATCAGTTGGTGATGAAACCCAACCAATCCCAATTGGTTACTTGATAATTTATCACAATAAGATGCCCTTATTTAGTTGGCAACTCGCCCAATGAGATCCTAAGCTTTGTCCAGATTAATCCCTAATAGATACAGCCAGGCAAGTATCCCAAAATCCCCTGAACATAGCTACTCTGAACTTAGGGCCAACCAATTTCCAATTCATCTCGCCTTAGGGAAATTTCCCATAGCGATTCCTGGTATTCTAGCAGGCTGGGAATTCGGGAAAAAAATCCCAACAGCAGGTCTTAAACCAATTGATTAAATCTCAAGTTGCATATGGCATCACTCACCTCACATCTTAATCCTTAAATCCCTAATTGATCAGTGATGAAACCTGGCAAATCCCAATTGGTACACCTGATAGTTAATCAACTATCAGATGCCCCTATTTTGTCAGCAACTCCGCCCAATGAGATCTTAGGTATTCATATGGCTCAATCCCTAAGGATATGACCAGGCAAATATCCCAAAATCCCCCAAATGTAGTTTCTCTGAAACTCGGGCCAACTGATTTCTGATTCACATCGCCTTAGGGAATTTTCCCCTAGAGATACCAGGTAATATAGCAGGCTGAGCTAATGGGCAAAAACCCCAACACATCCCTCATCTTGCCTAGTTATCCAGCAAGAAAAGGACTGGGGCAGGAGAACATCACTTGAACACTTGTTAGAATACTTCATTTGCTCAAGCGGAATACAATTATCAGTACTCAACGCTGCTCAGGACAACCTTCAGCATGCAGCTCTCTTCCTCTTCCTTCTCACTACTGTTTACTTAGAGTGTGGTCCCCACAATCTTCTGTCATGCTGTGCAGATCTATTAATTCATGACGATATTAATTTTGAGATCTGGTTTTCCCCATCAGGGAATATTACCCCCTCTGTCATATTCAGGATTCTTGGTCCAGCGTTTATAATTTCCTGATCTTCTCATAATCCTTGACAGGAGATTCTTGCTGTAAATGTTCATTTCACAGCCCAATTAAAAATGCTCATTTATGTTCATCCTTGTTATTTTTCTTCTCATAACTTCTTGGCTCAAATCATTCTTAATTCTTCTCTAGAGCTTATCCCATTAATTTATAGATTAATCTATCTGAAATTGGAGCTTAATTGATTTCAGAGTTCATAATGTCAACTATCAAATAAGTCTAACATCCCCCTCTCATTCAGATCATATGTCAAATTCTGATCCTTGGTACCAACAGCTGCTTATAAGCATGTCTGATAAAGACCTTCAGCTCTTCCAGAGAATGAGTCAATCTGCGCATTGGGAACCTTTTCTATGTCCTTCTAGGACTAATACTCCTAGTCAAGTACCAGTGGCTAGTTCTTCTATGGAATTACCAGAAATGGTAAACAACCCCACTGAAACCAGGTTAGCAATCGTCTCAAATGACTCATGGTCAATCTTTCCTCTGTCGTCAATTCCAAAGATAGATTTCAAGGCTCTCCTGGAATTAGCTCCTTTCTCAGATACTCCTAACATCATCGTTTAATATCCTGAAGCAATGCCTTTTGATCTCAATCATTCATTCCTCACTGGATCAGACTTGCTTCTGGAGTTCCTCCATCTGACTTGGTCAATATTACAAGCTAGCTGGCTTGGCACCAAACTCACAATTGATAACAGCTTACATTTTAAACTTCCCTATGCATAATTTAGGTCCCAAGTCACTAAGGTTTTTTTCCATAGCTCTGAATTCTTCCAATATTAAAAACATCTTAGATTGGGATATTGCAGCCTATACTATTTGCTTTGTCGGTCAAGTTCCTCAAAGTTGGGCCACAAAGCTTCCAGCCTCTTCCAGTTTCCATTGCTCTTTCTTCTTCAGCTTCCAAGAAAATCGTAACCATTACTTTCAGGATGTCATTTGCTCTTTACATGACTATCTCATTTCTCTCATGTCCCATCATTATCTTCCTTTGATGACTTTTATAGGTAGCATGATTTGACAACCCCCATCTAGCACCCCTTGTTTGTTGCTGGCCTATATGTCTGGTATTCTTGATTAAGCCCAACAGCAAGTGCTCAAGACCAATCTTCCAGCTCCAGTTCTATATTAGGATTACACAGGGTTATTTGATGAAGGCTTCTTCTTATACTGTTGCTTCCTCCCCAATCTGGGGTATCATGTTTGGCTTCATCCAACATCTCAATTTCCCTTCCCCTAGTTGCTTTCTTACAGGGCTCTGCGTCCACTCAAAGAACGTGGTTTCGTGTAGGTCTAACCCCTAGCTAGCATCTGATCTCTCATAGATTTTGACAGGTTATTCACTCCTACTGCTAACCATCCTCCCCCTGTAAGAGGTGACATAGGCGGAATCATCCCTGACTTGAGGATAATTAATAAAAAAAGCTATAAAAAATATAAGTTTTTCTATGCAGGTTTTTAATAATCGTTTTCCCATTATTTTTTAATATTTTATCTTTTCCTTCTTTTTTCCATGAGACTTGACCTTGTTTCAGTTCAATGGTCCATCTTTTTCTTCTATTCCCCCAAACTGGATCTTAAATATACTTAGAACTACCATTTTTCTAAGGTTCAGAGGTCCTTTTTGGACTTAATCATCTAGATTGGTTCAGAGGTACTTTTTTTGGACTTGACCAAATCATTAGGACATAACCAACTTAATGGTTCAGTGGTCCTTTGGGAACTCTTTTTTTATTATTTTTCCTCAATCCATCATTTAGATACTTAGCATGGACTCAAAATACTTTTCTTCCATTCAAGAGGTTCTTGATGGAGTAGGTGTCCATCACCATCTTGGCAATGATATCAAACGGATCTGACCACACCACATCCAGTTTGTTTCTTCTTCCAAAACCATGCATATTGCAATAGCCAATTCTTTCTACTCTCTAGTATTCTGATAAGTCCAGTTGGTTCTTATTGTCCATCATTTTTGCTCATATTCTTTTCCTTAAAGTCATATTGAATGCTTGCAATTACACTTTGATTAAGATATTCATCAATTAGCTCAGGTACTGCTTGGCACTCATCCTGATGTTGATCCCACCACTGAATAAAAAATCTGTGACAACGCAGCCTTCAGCCCATATAGAAACTCAAACAGCTTATGTCCCATTGCAGTATGATGACTAATAATGTAGGTAAACGTCACCAAACTCTAGTACATTCCCCATGCGGAAGTTCTTTCTGCAACCAGCTTCCTCAGTGTCAAGGCCAGCGTTCCATTCACTTGTTCTACCAGTACGTTCATCTCCAGCCTGTAGGGTACAAACATGACTCCATGGATCCCCATTATCTCATTCAACCGTGGGATCACATAAAATGTGAAAATTTTCTTTATTTTCGCTCATCAGGACCTGCAGTCATCCATGTTGATATAATACTTGATCTAGGATGAACTTCGCAGTACTGGTAGCATCTACTTTCGCCAGGGCCTTCATCTTGACCATCTTGTCAGATAATTAATTGCAACTATTATGTGCTTGACTCTCCCTGTGCTCATCATCAGCGGTCCCATCACATTGATTGAAACCTTATGCCAAGCAAATCCAGGGCGTACCAGTCAGTATCCAGTTGCATTCTTATGTGGCTTGTGCAGCTGGCACTCCACACAGCAAGCTAGATAGTCAGCAACATCATAGTAGATTGTATCCCAGTAGTACTGGTGAATATGATCAGTAATTTTTCTCAGGCCTCCATGCTTGACAACCTTATGAGCAGCTTAAACAATAGCTGCTCTTTTCAATGTCTTTCAGAATAGTAACCACTTTTCATTAATCATCTTAAAACTTGTCCATACATACAGTTATCTGGTGACAATCTCTCTCTGCTTGGCGTAACTTTCCAAGCAAATTTTTTGTAAATTAAAAGCAAACACTTAATTGCACACCAAAGTCTTTCTCTGGTGTCATAGGATCCCCCGCCGACTGTCCCAGCATGGGTAGCGGCGAAACTCCCCCTCCATTTTCTGTCTGACAGGAAAACGCGCTCAGACTGGCTCACCCAGTCATTCCAAACCCTTGGGACGATTCGTTCCTCCCAAGGATCTTGATGCCCATCTCACACAAACCCAAGTGATGCCCCGCTGCCCCCTGGTGCTCCCCCAGAGCAACATGCGTTTTGGCCTTAGGGTCAAATATGGAAAATTCTTCCCCTATGACAACCAAGCCATTATCAAAATGGCTCAGGCGGTGATGACACCAGCCTGTTTTAGTGACTTCCGCCCCTATAAGGTATACTTTGATCTTGGATTCCCCTGTGAAGCTAATGCAGCCACTGTGGCAATGTTGCTGTTAATTTTTGACAATATTCCCCTACCAACAACTCAGAACCAGCTCCCAATGCACACCACCTTGGTGGTCCAGTTCGCTGGTTTGCCCACCCACCTCCCCCTGAAGTGCTCCACCAGGAGCTGATGGAAGGTTTGGCAGCCTACGGCGCCAACCCCATCTTACAATTTGTGGTCAAATGGGGCCACACGCCTCGCTTGGCCTCAGGCGTATGCCACAATCAGCCCTGAATTTACAAAAATTCCTTTGGCAATTCCCCCTCATGCCACCATCCCATCTGCCCCCGACCATCTGTTCTGGGCCCGCGTTGAGGGCGGATGGACAATTTGTCCATCCTGTTTTGAGTTAGACCACTCAAAACGCAAATGCCCATACTCAGAAACTTCCACTGACGCTGAAAGTTTGCCCAATGGCCACCAATCCGCCACCCACCCTGCGCCAACTCTGACATGGGGTACAATCCTACCTTCCTCTCCTCCAATGCCTGATGCTGCAACTGCACCTACAGCCACCCATCAGCACGCACCTTGCCCCAATGCCATAAACAATTCGTTCAACCAAACATCAGATTAGATCTAGTTCGATCCCATGCATCTGCAAATGAATCTAACAAACCTCAACCGCATGCTGATTCCCTAATCCAATTCAACCAAAATCCATTGGAATTATTGTATGAAATCAATGAATCAGGTAACATCATTGAGGAACTGATGCTGAAATCGAGCAGCTCTGTAATACAGAATGGGATGCAAAATTCCCACCTCAGAAATATGTCCCACAACCTAATGCAAAACCATTCTACAGCGACCACCAGCTGGCAGTAGAAGCAGCTGCCACACCAGATTGTCGTCTGCTTCATAAAGCTGCTGCCAAATCTGTGGCTGCACTTGCAGGAGGAATTTCACCTCCCATCATCCCCATAAATCTTACTGCACAAAGTAAGATCAACATGAAAACTTTACACAAAAACGTCACTGAAGCCATCCAGAACGTGGTAACAGTAGCACGAAATCTGAAAGCAAAAATAACCTGAACCAACATTGCCACGTTCATTAATTTTCCAGACGCCTGCCTCAAAGCTGAAGATGCTTTGGGCAAATACATCGTTGGTATAATGATGGCTGGCAACTACTCGGAAGTTCCAGGCATCAAGGATATTGAACCCCATGCCACTGATGCCCCCACACCCTTACTATCTGCCATAACACGCACCCTACTCTGGAATGAGATGGATGCGGCTGAAGATGAGCCCCCTGATCCCCACTCCCCATCCACCATGAAGGGATAGCAGTATTCGCTGCCCACCTGGTTGGATATTTTTTTAGGTATGATTCAATTGATCTATCCATTTTGGACATTTCGTTTGAATTGTTATTTTTATTATTATGGTTTTTATTTTTAGTTTGGTAATGTCCATCCCCTGGTCAGCTTACCTCGGTTAAATAAAAGACTTGTCCATACATGGTCTTTGTGTTTTCCATCACTTTTCAAAATGCACCTTGGATTTTCTGGTTCTTGTTCCAATTTCTCCATTGACCATTCTCTGGAATAACTCAATCGCTTGCTGGTTACCATCTGGGCCATAGGTAACCATAATAAGCCATCTGCATTCTGATGAGAATCCCCTGCTCAGTGGGCAATCTTTATAATTGCAAGCCTGTAATTTCAATCAAATTGGGCCAGTTATCCTCCTTGTTCTTGCAAATTGTGAAGACAACGCAGAAAGGAGTGGTCTGCCACCACTTTGATTTGCGTTATGTGGATCTACACCCAAAAACAGTTTACAGGCTTAAATTACCGCAAGGCGTTCATGTCAGTTATGATGTAGTTCCTCTCAGTAGCTGAAAGTGTCTGGCTCACATATGCCACTGGATGTTTGTCCCCAAATTCATCTACTTGCTCAATATGTTGCCAATTGCCATCAACAAAGCATCATTCTGTATAATAATTTCTCAATCTAAATTTGGATATTTCAAAATTGGAGAATCTATCAAGTACTGGAATAACTCATCAAAGGAATTCTCTGCTTCTTCGTTCCTTATGAATCCTTTTTTATCCTTCAACAGATGGAATAAGGGCTCAGCGATTCTTGGTAGGGGATAAGAATCCTTCTTTTCAATCTTTTTCAGCTTCCATTAATCGATCAACATCTGATTAGAGCCATCCTTCTTCTCTAGGATAAGAATTGGGCTAGCCCAGGGAATCAATGATTGAACTAGAAGCCCATGCTTCACTAGTCTGCTGATTTCTTCCCCCACTACCACTTTGGCCACCTTCAACCATCAAATCAGTCTCAACCTGATTGCAAATTTGCCCTGGTATTGACCTTGTAGATCACATCTCTCGCGCAAACCAAATCATGGTCATTCTGGGTGAATACTTCCTAATAATTTTTGAAAAATTTGAGCACCTCTTCTTGCTGTCCTTCCATCAGATCAGCGAGTTGCTCTCAATCAACCAATAGGTTAGCACTCTTATTTACCCCAGATGGTAATCTCATCTCATTGATGATCCCAAAATCATGGACCATTAAAATTAATATTTTATACTTTATATCTTTTATATATTTTTTTGTAATTTTCTTTTGCAATGGGATTTTTAACCTACAAAAAGGTTCAGAGCTCGTTTTTCCCCTTCATCCAAACTGGTTCCTAGGTATACTCTGACCTACCAGTTTTCATGATTCAAAATCTTATCCTCTTAAAATTTAACCATCTAATTGGTTCATAGGTCCTCTTTTAGGACTTGACCAAAATCCCAGGACATAAACATTTAATGGCTCAGATAATCTGGTAACATTGCAATTATTTTCTATTAGGTCCAATACTTCCAATTTTTTAGTATTAAACTTCTTCACTATATGACCTGAAGCGCTGTTTCTTCACATATAGGCTACACTTGCCGACTTTGGAATACTCTTGAATAAAATTCATTCATTAGTTCTTCATCTTGATTGGTTATTTGTCCAACAAGTCCTAATTTTATCTTATGTTTCAGCAACTGATGCTTAGTTCTTCGTATCTTCTTAGTCAACAGTTCCATTTAATTGTACAGATCGTTTTTCTCCCAAAAATGATTTTCTGCCTTCATGGCCATCCAAAACGTTGGAAGTAAACCCACTGGTGGATTTGGAAACGACCTCTTTATCACATAGATCTGTCTGACCTTTTTTTTGTATCCAAATTTCGTCTTGAATTGATGAATTTGTCTTCAGCAATTTCTGATCATTGATTAAATGTTGTTGTGTCAAACAATTATTCTCTACTATCTTGGATTAATCATTTCCTGTTTTGACCTCATATTTATATTAATATAACAAACCAATACTTTTAATAGATTGCTTCCTATTTCTACCAATGCCTCATATAAACACTCACTCCTCAATACTATTTCAAGTGGACCCAAGTTTTAACCTAAATTGATCCTGCTGTTCCTTGGGATTATTTCAAGTGGACCCAATTTCAACCCAAATTTGTCTTACTGAACATCTTCATCTCAGATAGATGTCAGGTGGAAAAGGTTTTCTGCAACACTAGATAGTTCCATATATAGGCTGCAAGTAATTTTCCCATATATTGAGTATCTTTAATTTGCTTCACTTGTGCCTCCACTTCTAAACTGGTTGAACACAAATGAACATGATCCACTTCACAATCTGGATTCATTAATGTTACTTTCCTTTTCAAATCTTTGCCTGAATTAGAAACTTCTTCATATGACATCATGTTCTAATATCTTCTACTAAGCTACACCCCTATAGTGATTACCACTTTGTAAAAATTTAAAGGTTTCCTGATTATTCTCAGCCAATAACTCATATAAAATATTAATTGCACAGGTTTGGGTTTTATGCAATTCACCATGTTGTATGATAGTAGTTGATATAATCGTTGATAATAGTATGGCAACTATTATCTGTTGTTAACTGGAAGTATTAGATTTCAGTCCAATGCTTGGCCAGTATTTTCTCTCAAAATACTTATGATGTCTGAAATAGGGATTTATTCCCTTGTACTGCCTAACTTGATCTATGCTCAGATCCTTGTTTATGGTTTTCTGGTTTGACACACTGTCAGCAGTAATCCCTGATTTGATTCAGCTTCTTCTCTGAACCCCCGCTCAGATCCTTACTCTTATATCTTAAAGAGTCTCCCAATTATTTCATATAGCAATAATATCCTTGAGAAAAATAGAACTCTAAAAAGATTCTGATAAAGTTCTTAAGCTAATACTCTAGTAAAAGTAATCTGGTAAATTTTGATATTTTATTAGTGAACTCTTGAAGGGAACTTATAGTGTGGAAATTGGCGCCCAACCCTCAGTTGGAACCTCCTCAATAAATTGGTAGCCATTTTCATTGAATACTCATCCTCATCTCAGCAGCAATGGTCTTCCCCACCCTGGATAAAATACCGTCATTTGAAATCCTCAAGACCTAAAGCGTAAAGAGTCAGAAAATGTGTCCCTAAAGTTTTCCTCTTGATTCAAGTGAACCAACCATATTTGGCAATCAAACTGGCTAGGTAATGAGAAAAGTTGCTTAATAAGGCAGGTGATAAACCAACTGATCGATTTGCTAGTTGCATGGTGGCATCATTTGCCCCACAACATAATCCTTAAATTCCCAATTGGTCAGTGATGAAACCTGACTGATCCTAATCAGTACACCTGATAGTTATTTAACTATCAGAAGCCCCTATTTTGTCAGCAACTCTGCCCGATGAGATCTTAATTATTTATCTGGATCAATCCCCAACAGATCAGACCAGGAAAATAACTTAAAATCCCCCAAACATATTCGCCCAAAATTAGGGTCAAAATAATATCCAATTCACCTTGCATCAGGGAATTATCCCTAGAGATCCCTGGTAATCTAGCTGGCTGGGAATATGGGCAAAAAACCCAACAACCAAGACACTATAACTAAACTTATTCCAAAAGATCTAGAATTATCGTGGAAACATTGCAATCTATTTTCTCCTAGTCCCAATACTTTAGATATTTAATATGGACCCTGTTTGATTATGACCATTAGCAAAGTTTTCTTTATATAGTCAACTGTCCCCATCTTGGAAATAATCTTAAACAGACTTGACCATAGGGCGTCCAACTTGTTTCTTCATTCAAATCAATGTGTATCACAACAGGCTACTCTATCTTCCTCATAGTACTCTTTCAGCGCTGGTTGATTAATATTGTTATCTTCTCTGCTATAATCCTTTTCTTCAGCATCATATTGCTGTGATTGCAATTTGATCATAATATAAGCTAGTCAGTTTAGCTATTGCTTCACACTCATCCTTAAGCTGGTTCCATGGCTGAATATAAAAGTGGCGTAATTAAGACTCTTCATCCATATATAAAATAAAGAATAATGTTTTCCCCATCACCTTATGATTAGAATTATTATACCTGAAGGTAACTGAAATCAAATAAGATCACCAAATGGAAGCCTTACCCGCTATCAACTTTTGCAGCATTGTGGATATAGTTCTGGCGACTATTTTAACCATTCCATTCATTTCTGGGTGGCAGGGGATGGAACCACTACTTGGACTCCTATTAGTACATTCAGTCTTGTGATCACATAGGAAAGAAATTTGGTTCCATTATCAAATAGCAATACTTGTGGGCATTCATTCTGGTATATTACTTGGTTTATTATGAATCTTTAAGTACTTCTAGCATCTATTCTTGCTCAAGGCCTTCATTTCGACACATCTAGTCAGATGGTTTATTGTGAATATAATATACTTTACTCACACAGTACTAAACTCAAGGGTCCTATCACACCCTTTGACACTATGTGCCAAGTGAACCCAGGGCGTATTAGTCGGTGCACATCACATCCTTGTGAGGCTTGTGGAGTTGATATTTCATGTAACAGGATAGATAAATTGTAACATCATGAATGAATCCAAGTGATAATACTGGTATAGATGGTCCATTGTTTTTCATAGACCAACATTCCCTATGAATTTGTGCAAAGCTTGAATAATTTCTGAACGTTCAGATGGTTTGTGGTTGTTGGGACTTTTGCCCATGTTCCCAGCCTGCTAAATTACCTGGTATCACTAGGAGAAAATTCCATAAGGCTAAGAGAAATCAGAAATTGGTTGGTTCGAGTTTCAGAGAAACTATGTTCATGGGATTTTGGGATATTCGCCTGGTTGTATCTGTTGGGGATCAATCCGGATAAATACCTAAGATATCATCGGGCGGAGTTGCCAACAAAATAGGGGCATCTGATGGTGATAAACTATCAGGTGTACCAAATGGGATCAGTTAGATTTCATCACCAACTGATTGGGAATGATTAGTAAGTTGTGAGGCGAGTGATGCTGCCTGCAACTAGAAAATTGGTCAGATGCTGAGTGACCTGCCATAATGGTAATAAGTCCCATTACCTAAGCAGGTCGCTAGCCAATTATGGTTGGTTTGCTTGGATTGATTGGAAAACGTTAGGGACATGTTTTCTGAATCTTTCTGTTTGAGGTCTCAAGGATGTCCAATGATGGAATCCTAGCCAGGATGGGGAAGACCATCGCTGCTGAGATGAGGATGGGTGATTCAATGGCAACGGCTGCCATTTCATTGAAGAGGTATCAACCAAGGTTTAGACAGCCAAATCCCCTAATATATAATTCCTTAGGATTTACTATAATAAAAAACCTAGTTTTTAGATAACAAGTAATTTACAGTTATATTATCAATTTGGTGTACAGTTAGACTATCAGCTTCTATTGTGACATTCTATCTCAAGGATATTATTGTAGAAGGCAATAATTGGAAGACTCTCAAAGAGAAGAATAAAGATTCGAGTGGTGATCTAGAGACAAAGGAACCACAATCAGGGATAGCTGCTGACTGTGTGTTGGGCTGAGAGAGAATGTCACCGGGGTAACCTAATGAAGATCAGGTAGACAAGAGTATAAGGAATGAATCCCTATGGGTACAACTTCAAGAGTATTTAATTGGAAATACTGGCTTTGTGTTGAGCCAAATTATAGTTTAATCTCAACTAAGGATAATAGTCTCCATACTATTATCAATTCATAATACATTCAACACAAAGCGACAATTTGCATGAGGAAATTGAACCTGTACTGTATAAAGGTTACTGGGTTGCCCACTGATAATCAACCTAGAGTAATTTTTACAAGTTGAAGCTCACTACAGAGGTAGTTGAGTAAAGAATCTATTTTAATGTCGTACAAAGAAGAACACGCAGGCTGTGGACTGAGATCGCCACTGTAAATCAGAATGCCTTAAACTCAGAGGACCATTGGGAGTTTGTGGCCTTGGAAGAACAAGTCTCCAAGGCGGAGGAAGGAGTAGAGAATGTAGCCAACTTCAGGAAAGAGTTACTTGGCAAAGTAAACTTGTTGAAGAAGAAAGAAGGAGACCTCGTTTAAGAGGTCCTATACTGGAAAATGGAGTGGGAAGTGGATCGCATTTATTTAAGAAAATTTGGAGCAAATATTGTGAAATTAATTAAACAAGTGGAGGAACTTAAAGCTCACAGATGTGCTTGTGAGCCCGATATGGCAAGCAATGCCAAAGAGATAAGTCCTCTCACAATACTTGGGAAGTTGAGAACCCAAAGGAACATGCCACCCGCTTTTAATGCCATTTCAGAGATGAGGCCCAAAGTCACTCCTCAAGTTAGCCAAGTAGACAAACCGAGAGAATCAGGCAGAAATGACTCAGATAAATTTAGAGAAACGCCCAAATTGCCAACTTTACATTGGTATAACGCCCCAGCGTTTTTCTGACTGTTTGACATGACCATGAATGGCTATAAAGATCTTCAAAAGGCGTTGACAGTCATGAACTTCCTGGACACCGACTGTCAAAACTTAATGTTACCTCACCTAGAGGGGGACAGCTGGTCATATGCTGAGGCAAAGGTGGCCATCTTGAAAGAGGTTGGGAGTCCGACTTGTATGTCAAAACGCAAGCAAGAATTCTGAGAATTCAATTCCATAAAGATGAGTCTCATGCAAGCTTTTCAGATCGATTTTACCAGGAGTCACAGATCCTAGCTGGAGCGAAAGTGTTAGATGACTTTGATGTGAGAATCGCCTTACAAGCGGCCCTTCATCCCTATCACAATCTGCATTGCATGATGTCTACTGTATACACAACCGAGATAACTACCTCACAAATGGTAGACAACTTGAAGATTTTAAGAGTGACATTTGATGCCCCAAATAGAAGCTTTAAGTCAAATCTGGTACAAAACGAATCCCACAAAGGGGAACAAAGGAGCAAAAGAGACTACCAATCGAACTGTGCCATGAAATAAGACCAAAGAATTCTGACGGTTAAGCAAGAAGGAGAAGGTCTGCTATCAGTGTGGTGGGAAAAGACATTTCGCCATACACTGTAAAAAGCTGAAGGATCAGATTAACGTGATCCGGGCCAAGGAGACAGCAGCTGCCAAGGATTTAGTAAAAGGGCCCGTTGCCTAGACAAGGAACAGACTAGAGCGGCGGAGAAACCTGTTCCTCCCATTATCATGAATGATAATATTGACATTAGTGATCTGTTTGTAGATGACGAGCAGGATCAGCTATACCAAGTGGTCAATAAGGATGCGAATGCTGTGACCAGAGCTGGGGCAAAGAGAATTGACCCCGTGATAATCCAGGAAGTTGCCCGGCCATATGCCTGACAACTGATGGAGAAGATTTGAACTACCAAGAATCCTAAAGAGTTATCAGACATCCAGTTAGATGAGGCTAATCTGTCTATCCCCCTCAGCACAATAAAGGAATCGTTTCCTGAATTATTGGTGCAAATTATTCACACCTTAGATTTGGCTAATAACACTGCCATTCACTCAGTAAATACTATATTACAATACTCCAAGTGTATGTATATAAATATACAAGTGAATTGAGTGAGGATGAGGGCGATTGTTGACAGTGGAGCACCCATCAATATTGTCTCAGCCAAGATGAAGAAGAAGATGAAGATCTCTCTGGACTTGGAACACAAGAAAGAATATGGAACAGCTGACTCAAACACCACCATTTCTTGTGGAGCGTATAGTGCGCTCCCACTAAGATTTGGGTCATTGGTGGTATTTGTGCCAGTGATAGTTTTGGCGAACCAAAACTATGACATTCTGATAGGAACAGAGTTCCTATGGAAGTATGGAGTTAAATGTAACTTTGAGTATAGTACATTGACCATCCTGGGGCAGACATTACCATTGGTATACCAGAAGGATGGTGAAGCTCCATTGAATCAGAGAAACAACTTCATTTATCTGATATACAATGATGGCATTGTTCAGATTTGATACCAATTAGTTGGTAGGAAGCGATGCAAAGTGCTGGCTGAAATCCTAGAGAACTGGGGTTTTCTACTAATGATCAAGAAAGAGGACCATACTAGCCGGGTTTGCAGATAATAGTCAACAAAGGGTTGACTTTGGAGATTCCTGAGCTGTTGTATGGGGAGGTTGGAAGCCCCTGGAAAAAGTCCAGAGTGGAGCCATGGGTGGCTCCTGGGATAATAATGCTGGGCCATGGAGAAATTCGAGTTCTCCTAGTGAATTTGAGTGAAAAACTGATGAAGATCAAGAGGAATCAGATCATTGCGTTTATTCATCTGATCCTGATGGACAAATTGAGACAATTCCACAATTTTGGGTCTCTCAATGAAATCGGATTACCAGCTGGGGTAGCTGAAAGCATCAACCTATTGATGATCAAGAGAAGCTCGCTGATCTGCCAGAAGGCCAGTAGGAAGAGGTGCTCAAACTATTTGAGAAATATCGGGAAGTGCTCACTCAGGATGACCACAATTTGGGATGCGCACGACACTAATTTAAAAAGTCAATACTTTGGAAAATCAATTGATAAGGATGAGACGATAAAAAGATCAAAAGCCACCAAAGCGGTAGTGGAGGATAAAATCAGCAAACTAGTGAAGCATGGGCTTCTAGTTTTATTGTCAAGCCCCTGGGTGAGCCCAATTTTGATCATGAAGAAGAAGGGTGGATCAAACCAGGTGGTGATTGACTACTAAAAGCTGAACAAAATTACAAAGAAGGATTTGTATTCCCTACCAGGGATTGTCAATGCACTGGATTGTTTTAAGAGAAGTGAAGTATTTCTCTGCGATGGATCTGATCTTGGGATATTGGCAGATTGACTTGTTAAAGGAAGACCAAGAAAAATGCGCGATTATTACCATGCAGGGGCTATATCAACTGACGAGGATGCCCCAGGGTCTCTGCAATGCACCTGCAACGTTTCAGAGGGCCATGGATGTGATACTAAGTGACTTGAAGTTGTCATGCATCCTGGTATATCTGGATGATATCAACATGTTTAGTAGGACGTTTACTTTTACTTAAACCACTTGGAAGAAGTATTTAAGCGACTGTCCACAGCCAACCTGAAGATCAAGCCAAGGAAGTGCCACTTCTTCAACAAAGAGTTGGAATACCTGGGATTTATAATCAACTTAAGTGGATTGCAGCCGCAAAACCAGAAGATAGCAGCTATAGAGTATATGGCTGTACTGAAGAGTGTCTGAGACATCCAAATATTCCTTAGGATGGTCAGATACTATAGAAGATTTATTCAGGACTTCGCCCAAATAGCTAAGCCATTATTCTATTTATTAAAGGATCAAAAAAGGAATTTTATGGAATGGAGAGGCCCAGGACTCCTTCGTTGAGTTACGCCAGTATTTGTTAGATTCACTATTTCTGAAATATCCAAATTTCGACTGGAAGTTTATCATTCAAACCAATGATTCATTGACAGCGATTGGTGCCATACTGAGCCAAGTAGATGAACTTGGGAATGAGCATCCGGTGGTGTATGAGAGCCAAACACTTTCAGCCGCTGAGAGGAACTACACTGTGACTGAGCGGGAATGCCTTGTGATCATATATACATGTAAGCAGTTTTGGGTGTACATCCACGGAATGCACTTTAAGGTGGTGATGGAACACTCTTCACTGCGTTGGCTGCACAATTTAAGAAAACTGGAAGGACAATTGGCCAAATGGGCACTTAAGCTTCAGGCTTATGATTATGAGATAGTTTACCAAGTGGGGGCTTCTCATCAGAATGCGGAAGGCTTATCAAAGTTGGCAATGGTCCAGTTGGTATACCCTCAGGTAGATGAGCTATTCCAGAGAATGGTCGAAGGAAAAATTGGGGACAAACTCAAAAAATCCAATGTGCGCTTCAAAAACTGATAAAGAAAACTGAGACTATGAATGAACAAGTATTCAAGATGATCAATGGGAAGTGGCTATTATTTCCAAAACCATCAGAAAGAGCATTGATAGTACAAGCAGCTCACAAGGTTGTCGGGCATGGAGGCCTGAGGAAAACAACTGACCATATTCGCCAGTATTATTACTGGGAATCGATCAACTATGATGTCGCGGATTAACTGGCTTGTTGCATGGAATGCCAGCTGCATAAACCACACAAGAATACAACTAGATACTGACTGGTCCGCCCTGGATTTGCCTGGCACATGGTGTCCATTGATGTGATGGGACCGCTGATGATGAGCACAGTGGGAGTCAATTACATCATAGTTGCCATTGACCATCTGATAAAATGGGTCAAGATGAAGGCCCTAACCAGAGTAGACATTACCATTACTGCGAGGTTCATCCTGGACCAAGTGGTATACTGGCATGGATGTCCGCAGGCCCTGCTGAGTGACATTGGGACCAACTTCACATCTCTAGTGATCCTGAGGTTAAACAAAATAATGGGGATCCAAGGAGTCATGTCATTACCATTTTGGCTGTAGACAAACGGACTGGTAGAATGAGTGAATGGAACGCTGGCCATGACGATGAGGAAGCTAGTCACAGGGAGAACTTCCGCATGGGGAATGCACCTGAGTTCAGTGATGTTCGCCTACAACACTAGTTATCATATGGTGATGGAAAAGACGCCCTTTGAAATAACATATGGAAAAATGGCCACATTGCCACCGATTTTATATTTGGTGGTGGAACCTATGTTGTGGATAAGTATTGAGAAAATTGAACTGACTGATGAGTATCCTGATCAATATGCAATTGCAAGCATTCAATACAACCTTAAATAAAAGGATACAAGCAAAATTGACTGACGACAAGAACTGACTAGCATTAGAAGAATATCAAATAGGGGAAAGAGTTGCCTATTTTGATACACATAGTTTTGGATGAAGAAACTGATTAGATGCATTATGGTTGGGTCCATTTGAAGTAATCGCCAGATGGTGACCTATGCTTACTCCATCAAGAATCTCTTGGATGGAAGAGTTGTAAATTAAATCCACACTAAATATCTAAAGCATTGGATAGATTAAAAATTAAGAATTATGAAGGACCAATGAACCACTAAGTTGGTCATGTCCTGATGGTTAGGTCAAGTCCGAAAAAAAGGACCTCTGAACCAATCTAGATGGTTAAGTCCAAAAAAAGGACCTCTGAACCATGGAAAACTAGTAGTTTTAAGTACCCAGGACCCAGTCTGGGGAAAAGATGGACCGCTGAACTGAAACAAGGTCAAGTACCATAGTAAAAAAGAAGAATAAAGATAAAATTGAGAAAGATATGGAAAAAATTATTATATACCCATATAGAAAAAACTGATATATTTTTATAATTTTTATTTTTATTGATCATCCTCAGTATGGGGATGATTCCGCCTATGTCGCCTCTTGGGGAGGGAGGATGGATTCTAGTAGGAATAAACAGCCCATCGAAATCAATATGCAATTGGACGCTAGCAAGGTAGAGACCTACATGAAACCAAGTTTGTTGAGCAGATGCCGAGCACTGAGAAAAAGCAACTAGGGGAAGGTAAATTGAGATGTTGGAGAAAGCCAATTGAAAAACCCTGGAGCAGGGAGGAAAGTGACAGTATAAAAAGAGGCAATCAGTGAATAACCCCAAGTAATTCCAATACAGTACCAAGCTGGAAGATTAGTCCTGAGCGCCTGCAGATGGGCTTCATCAAGGACACCGGACATGTGGGCCAGCAATTAAGAAGGATTACTTGACAGGGATTGCCAAATCATGCCCCCTATTAACGCATTTATGGAAGATATCAATAGGAAGCTCTGGAGAAGAGATATACATGCAGAGAGCAGATTGCATCCTGCAAGCGGTGACTATGGGCTTCTCAGAAGCTAAAGCTGAATGAATGGTGGAAACCAGGCGAGTCTGGAAGCTTTGTGGACCAACTTCAAAGAACTTGACCAGCAAAGCAAAGAGCATAAGTAGCGGTATCCCGATCCAGAAGGTTATTAAGATCAGAGGGATTCAGCACTAAAGTCAAAGCCTTAGTAATTTGGGTCCAGAGCTCAGCATAGGGGAGCTAAAAGTGAATGCTGTTACTGATTGAGAGCTCAGAGGCCAGAACAATGGGTTTTTAAAATTGACCAAGTTGGAAGAGGAACTCAGGAAAAAGTCTGTATCCGCCAGAAATGAATGATCCAGAGAAACTGGCATAATCTCTGGAGCATCTACAATGATGTTCGGGCATCAGCAAAAGGAGCCAAATCCAGGAGGGTTTTGTAGTCCAACTCTGAAATTGACTGCAGAGGAGGAGTTGTCTGAGTTTTTTTCAAAACAATGGCCAGCTTGGTTTTGGAGGGATTAGAACCATTTCTGGTAATTCCATGGAAGGACTAGCTGCTTGCGCCAGACTAGGCGTATGAGTCCTGGAAGGACCATAGAGGAAGGTTCCATCAAGCATCCCAACTCATCTGCTGGAAGAGACATAGGTCTGGATCAGACAGACTATTGGGGAGCTGCTGGTAGTGAGACTCAGAATTTGACATATGAGTCGGACAGGAGGGGGATGTCATACTTATATAAAAGTTGACATTATGCACTCTATAAAACATTAAGCTCCAATTTTGAGGAAATTAATCTCAAAACTAATGAGATAAGCTCTCCAAGGAAGAATTAAGAATGTCTTAGGCCAAGAGGTTATGAGCAAAATAACAAGGGTGAATAAGAAATATTTATTCTTAATTAAGCCACAAAATGAACATTGACGGCAAGAGTCTCCTGTCTAGGATGAGGAGAAAAGCAGGAAATCAAGGACGCTGGACCAAGAATCCTGAATATGACAGCGGATCATATACCCTGATGGGGAAAATTAGATCCCATTACTAATGTCATCACAAGTAAATTGATCAGACTGGCATGACAGAAGGTCGTGGGGTCCACACTTTGAGAAGGCGGTAGCAAGGAGGAAGAGGAAGAATGCTGTACGCCAAAGGTCATCCTGAGCAGCGTTGAGAATTGATGAGTGTACTCTCCTTAAATTAATGAAGTATTCAATCAAGTGTCCAAAGCGGTGTTCTCATGCCCTGGTCCTTTTCTCGCTGGAAATATAGGCAAGAGGGGGATGTGTTGGGATTTTTGCCCATATTCTCAGCCTGCTATATTACCTGGTATCTCTAGGGAAAATTCCCTAAGGCGATGTGAATAAGAAATCAGTTGGCCCGAGTTTCAGAGAAACTACATTTGGGGGATTTTAGGATATTTGCCTGGTCATATCCTTTGTGGATTGAGCCATATGAATACCTAAGATCTCATTGGAAGGAGTTGCTGACAAAATAGGGGCATCTGAAAGTGATTAGCTATCAGGTGTAACAATTGGGATTAGTCAGGTTTTATCACCAACTGATTGGGAATGAATAGTAAGTTGTGAGGCGAGTGATGCTGCCTACAACTAGCAAATTGATCATATGCTGAGTGACCTGCCATAATTGTAATAAGTCCCATTACCTAAGCAGGTCGCTAGCCAGTTATGGTTGGTTTGCTTGGATTGAGTGGAAAACGTTAGGGACACGTTTTCTGAAACCTTCTGTTTATGGTCTCAAGGATGTCCAATGATGGAATCCTAGCCAGGATGGGGAAGACCATCACTGCTGAGATGAGGATGGGTGATACAATGGCAATGGCTGCCGTTTCATTGAAGAAGTTTCAACCAAGGTTTAGACAGCCAAATCCCCTAATATATAATTCCCTAGGATTTACTATAATAAAAAACCTAGTTTTTAGATAATAAGTACTATAGAGTTATATCATTAATTTAATGTATAGTTAGACTATCATCTTCTATTGTGTCATTCTATCTCAAGGATATTATTTCAGAAGGCAATAATTGGAAGACTCTCAGAGAGAAGATTAAAGATCTGAGCAGGGATCTAGAGATGAAGGAACCACAGTCAGGGATAGCTGCTGACTGTGTGTTGGGCCAAGAGAGACTGTCACTGGGGTATCTTAATGAAGATTGGGTGGACAAGAGTATAGGGAATGAATCCCTACAAGTACAACTTCAGGAGTATTTAATCAGAATTACTGGCCGAGCGTTGGGCCAAATAGTAGTTCAATCTTAACTACAGATAAAAGTCTCCATACTATTATCAATTCATAATATATTATACACAACGCGACAAAGTGCACAAGGAAATCAAACCTGTGCAGTAAAAAGGTTTATGGTTTGCCCACTGATAATCAACCTAGAGCAAATTTTATACAGTGGTATTTGTAACATTTTCCATAAATCAATTTATATAGATGTTCATACTTAAAGTCAGAATTTTCTGTTGATTTCTTCAGAACATCTTGAATCTCTTGGTGTTCATCATCAATATTTACTTCAATTATTTGCTGGAATAGTTCATCCACTTGTTGGTACATGACTTGAAAAATAAGATAACTTGTTAGTACATCAGCATTCTGATGTGATTCTCTTACTTATTGTATAATTAAAAAATTATAAGCTTGTAGTTTCAGGACCATTGTGCCAGTCACCACTCTGGATCCTTAAGATTATATAACCAGAATAGGGATGTATGGTCTGTCACCAACTAAATTGTTTCCCAATTAAATACACAAAGATTGCTTTATAAGTGTAAATCACTGCGAGGCACTCACTCTCTGTCATGGTTTAGTTTCTTTAAGCTGGCGTCAATGTTCAAATCACATATGTTACTGGATGGCCTTCCTTGTCATCGTTTACCTGACAAAAAATGGTGCCAATCACTATTAATGGGAATTGGTATTTTAATGATTTTAATTGAAACTTGAGAATTTCAGGTTAGAATTTTTTGTCAGGTATTTTCTTAGCTCATTGAACGCTTCTTGGGCCTCCTCATTCCACAAAAATATTTCTTTGGATCATTTAACTGGTAAAATAATGGTTCAGTAATTTCACTAAAATCCTTGATAATTTGGCAATATTAGCTAACCATCTTAAGAAAGACTTTTATATCCCAAACCATCTTCAGAATCCAAATCCGCTCAAAGGCAAAATCTTCTTCAGTTGTAGTTGCAATCCACCAGAGCTTATCACAAATACCTAATAACCTCAATCTCTTTTTTACATAAATGACATTTCCTTAGCTGATCTTCAAATTTACTGTTGTTAGGCGTTTCAATACTTCTTCTTAGCGCTCTAGGTGTTTGGTTAATGACCTGATGAAAAGGTCAATAATATCTAAGTATATCAAAACGCAAGTCAACTTTAAATTACTTAAGATAGAATCAATTGCCCTCTGGAAAGTCATTGGCGCACTGCACAACCCCTGGGACATTATCGTTGGCTGGTATGATCCTTGTGTGGTGATTATCACACATTTCTCTTGATCTTCTTTTAGCAAGTATATCTTCCAATATCCTGATATCAAATCAATCAAAGATTACTTGGCTTCCCCTAGGTGAACAAGTGTGTCATAAATCCTCAGCAGTGAATATGAATCTTTTTATTTAATTTTTATTCAACTGGTGGTAATTGATCACCATGTAATTTGATTTGTTTTTTTTCTTTACAATAAGGATCAGACTTGTCCATGAACTAGGTGACATTATGAGGAGACCATTATTAATTAATTTACCTATTTCTTACTTACTGCTGCTTCAGCAGCCTTGGACTTATGGGTAGGTCTCATTTGTATTAGTGGGTATCCTAGCGTTGACCTTTTGGATCACATTTTAGTGAATCCAAGAACATGGTCGTCCTGGGCAAATATCACCTGATATTTTTCTAAAATAATCATAGCACATCTTCATACTGTCATTCTAAAGACAGAAATTTTCTCACAATCAACTAATACATTAAAACTTTTAATAGCATCTACCTGTAACCCCATCTCTTTTATTGTTCCAAAGTTATAAAATTCTCTTTAATTTAAGCCATCATCATAAGATTTGCAAATGTGATGACTTGATTTTTCATCACTTTCATTGGTCTCTCACTCAGATTTACCAGTAGCACATATATTTCGCCATGGTCTGTCATTATATTCCCTGGCGCTGCCCATTGCTGCAGTCTCAATTTACTCCACAAGTGACGACTTCTCCATATAGCTGTTCCAGGATTTCTATACATAACACTGTGTTAACTATCATTTCTATTCCTGGCAGATTGGTATTCGTCATTTTCATTCTCAATGGTATCCCACAGTTTTCAAATATTTTTCAGTACTTTCCTACTTTTTAGTTCAGTCAACTTTGTACTTGATGGAAATTATATTGTCACTGTAGATCAAATATACAAAAATATTCTTCTTTGTCAGTTGAGTTTTTTTCTACTGATATACAAAGGGAAATTGTTTGCCCCAAAATTGTTAGGTTATTTTCCTCAATATCGCATCTGATCCATAATTTCTCAGGAATTCCATCCTGATAAGTTGTCATAATTTTTAACTGCCAAAATTATGGTATGAACTGAGACCACTGCAATCTGAACCAAAGTGATAGCTCACCGTTTGCTCCATAAGGGGTTATAATATCTGGTCCAGAAGTTTCATTTTTTTATAATGCTCTTAATATAGCAAAAAATTAATCTTTCATCAACTTGGTCGAAACAATATTAGTGGGAGCTCCACTGTTAATTATCCCCTTACTCTTACTTGATTGACTATAATGTCTTCATACATACACTCAGAGTATTATAATAAAGTATTTACTGACTGAATTACGACATTATTTGCTGAAGTTAAAGTATGAATTATATTCATGGAAAATCAGAAAAGGATTTCTCAATAGCGCTAATAAGGAATGAAACACTCATTTTTTTCAATTCTCATCACAAGTAATTCTTTCTTGCTTTTGGTGGGCTAAATCTTTTCCGCCAACTGTCAAGAATATGGGCAAGCAACTTCTTTCACAATTTTAGGGTCTATCCCCATCGCTTTTAATCAGTCTATCTATATCTACATCCAAATTAGCCAACTGGTAGGGTGTAACAGGTTGTCTTTGTTTAGGAATAAATTAGAAATATTTAGGTCATCTTTAAATATATAAGTGGAAACAGGCTTGAACTCAGTGATATATTGTTCCATATCTAGACTTCTAGTACTTTTCTCAAATATTGACTAGTTTTCTTTTATATATCCTGCACCAGAGTAACTTGCTCTAGGCTGCTTATCCCAACATTGATCGACTATGTGCCCAACTTTTCCACATTGGTAGCAGAATTTTTGAGTTTTATTCACTCTTTTCTGTCCTTAAGACCTATTTACCAGTATAATTCATTTCTGTTGGTCCTTAATGAGCTCAGCGTTTCCGCAATATTTTGCATCTGGAGGATATACCTTTGAAGGTTTATCAGGTGCTAAAATATTAGCTTCTGGCATCTTGAGATAATCTACCATCTGCAAGGAGAAGTCTAGTTTGCAAGCGCTGACGCCATAGTGAAATGCAAAATTTAAGTAGGGCCAAAGTACTTTTTTCAAGGCTATGCATTCATATAATCATATAATACAATAACACCGGCCATTATATGTGGTTTCTTGTAAGGTTACTTGGCAAAAGCTACCTATGTTTCCTCCTTTCTAAACTAATTTCTATAAACTCCTGGTTACAGTTGGCCATCCGTGTAGGACTACCAAACACATTAATTATTACTTAATAGCCTCATTATACATCCATTTAACCACATTGAGATGGAGCAACACCAGAATTTTAAAAAATCGGTGTCCAAGGAGTTCATTATGGCTACATATTTCTTTTATTTCCCATATTTGAACATTGTCATATTGAAAAGGGGAAAAGCCAGTGCATCATCCCATTGAAATGTGGGTAATTTCATAATATAACAATAAACCATCTGTTGCTCTTCTGGCAGGGAATTCCTGCACAGAAACCTTCTTTACAATAGGTTTGTTTAATGAGTCATCTCTGATATTGCAGTGACTGATCCAGGTATATTCCACGGTGTTTGCAATTTCCCAGATGGGTTTCTGTGCGTTCCATTATTGGCTTTATTCATCTCCATCTAGGCACAATCACACTTGTGATATTCAAGCTCTTCTAAGCACTTTATCATCCGTGTCATGTCTTCCTGAATCCAGTGGAAGTATTCTCTATCTTCTTTGCATTCAGTTTTATGAAGTAGTGTCTCCTTGGATTCAGTCACCTTTCATTTTAAAGAGGTGACCTTCCAATAAATATCGTTGTAGACCTTTCCAAATTGTTCAGATTTCTATACGGCTTTTATATTTGCTCTTCCAAATTAGCTAATCAGCTTATGCCACCGAATTCAATTACATTCTTATTAATGGTTTCTTTTTGTATAAAATTTCATAAGTTTTTCTTTGGATGACATTGTACTAACACGTTCTCATAAAAAATTTGTCTTGGAAACTCAACTACCTCCGTAGTGTGCACCAAATGTAAAACAGTTGTGTGTTGCTATCTTCAGCTCTCAGGTTTACTGCACTTATTCTGGTATTTGCGTTGTAAATTATTAATATTGATTAGGTTAATAATAGGATGAAGAATATCGCCCTGTTAAGCTTCTCAAAACCAAGTTTAGTATTGTGTCCAACGCTAGACTGGTTCTAACGCTCTTTCTCTCTTCACATAGGAGCAGGCGGAGTAGCTAACAAGAACTTGGACAAGGGAACCTATTCCTTCAACTCTTGCCTGAAGAGTTGTCAACTGACAAATAGGTAAGAGAATCCTCTTTTCTTTCACACTATCCCAAGAGTATAGACTAGATATTTTTACCCCAATTAAATGTTTATTCCAAGTGAATACTTAATTTTTATAGTTTTATTACTGCTTTATTTACTTATAAATAAAGGGAATTGATAGGGGATTTCACTGAACACTTCAATTGGCACCTTACAGGAAAATTAGCAACTATTTCTGATTAATTAGCTCTTTGAAGTCGCACCCACAAGGACCTTCCTCATCCACCTAGTTGGAGTCCGCTGCTGACTAGAGTTGAAGCCTCTATTTTGTTGGAATCAGGATAGGGGGTGAGCTCCCAGGTGTTAGAGACCCTGATTCAACAATATAGCAGATTAAATAATTTCCTCAGCTGCCAATATATGGGAAGGGGGTTTATGATCACTAGTTTAAACTAATAGAACATATATATAATATGAATGATTGGGCTTTAAAAAGCTTTTATTAGATAGCGGCTATGGGATAAAGAACAAACCCTTTTCATAAGTCAACACTTATTTTCTAAAATGTTGAGGCTTGAAGATTGTATTGCTTAGTAAAGTCTGAATTAGGGAACATTGAGATTCAACTTATTGAAGCTCAGAAGACACACTTCACTTTGACGAGACGGCCAATGGAGGGCAGTTAAGATAAGTGCATGTGGTAAGTTTTTGATGTACTTTACCCAAAGTGGGCTGGGAAGATTTGCACTTTGTTAGACCTCCTCTGACTCTATATAAGAGGCAGGTCTCCGCGGTGTAAGATGTACTAAATTAGAAGTGGCCTGGAGAGGAGCCTCCAATGAACTCCTCAGATATGGCCAACGATTCAGTGCAATATGACTGCATGAACTCATTTTGTTTGGCCAGGTATTAATAAAAGTGGTACCCCAATTTGAGGGGTTCACTAGGAATCGACTAGGGTCTTTTAGCCAATATTTGTATTATTTTCATCTAAAACAATCTTATCAATACATCAGACTTGTAATTGTATGACATTACCCCCTTCAAGAGTGGTAGGTGTTAAATAAGGTCATAAGAACTGTTTATGTACTCAGTTAATGATAAGGCCAGAAGCAAGGGAATTAATGGAATACTCATCTCCTCGCTTATAGGTGATAACGAAAGGCCCTTCCCAGATAGACCCAAGCTTTTCCTTTCTAGGCATGATACAGTCGTGGTAGTAGAGTACCAGGTCTGACACTTGGAAGGATGGGAGTGGTGTCCAGAGCTCATTAACCGCTTGGCCCTCTTTAATGACGGTTTTTGCTAAATTAGTCATTGCCTCAAACTGTAACTAGATGATGTGCTGCACCAACTTCTTCATGGCTTGATATGGGTCAGTTTTAGTTTAGAAACATCTTTGGCTATTAAAGCAGGTACCCCAGGTTCTTGCCCATATAACACACGGATAGGAGAAAATTTAACGATGTGATTATAGCTACTATGATAAGCTATTAGGGCACTGGGTAAGTAAAGATCCCAGTGGAGAGGGTCAGAGTTGGCCATTTTCCGAAGTATAATTACCAATGTCCCATAGGCTCTTTCTACGGCACCATTGGTGGATAGGTTATAGGCTGCTAAAAAGAGTTTATGTGCTCCCATAAGGGAGTGAGGAATTTTACCAATCAGGAGGTAAAATTTTTCCCATTATCACAAAGGAGGACCTGAGGGCAACCATGCCGTGTAAAGTTATATTGATTTAGTAAGGTGGCAGTGGCCTTAGCAGTCTGAGTAGGGATAGCAACAGCTTCAACCCATTTACTAAATAATCAATTCATGATCAAGATGCAACAATTACCGCTGGTGGTCTGAGTTAAGGACTTACCACATCCAAACTTATGTTGTGGAAAGGTTATTGCAGCGTTGTGGTTTGATACTGATATAGGTTCTTGAAGCTGTATTATTTTTTACAGGTCAGAAAGGCATCCAAAACTTCAGTTATGGTTTCCATGATGCCCTCCCAGTAGTATTGCTCTTTTACCTACTCATAAGTTTTACGTACTCCGCCATGCCCCATGATAGTGTGAGACTCTAAGATGACAGGTAATCGCTCTGACGGCCAAAGATAGGGCAACCAATTTGCTCCTACTTTTTTATATAACTTCATACTCTTTATCGTTGTGTTGCAGGAGTGTCAGGCTAGATTTTTTGTACTGGTTCATGTTCATCAGCCCACGCATCAGGAGTCATTATAAGGTCATGCAACCTCTCTGCTTCGCTATTTTTGAGTTGAAGGACAGGAAGCTGCATCAACCTATCAACGTTCATATAGAGCGTCCTAGCTCAATGCTCAATGGTCATATCATAGTGCAGGACCTTAAGAGCCCAGCGAGCCAACCACCCAGTGGGATCTTTCATATTCTGCATAAAGTTTAATGAGGCGTGGTCAGTAATTACTTTTAATGATTTCACATATAGAAAAGTGCAGTATTAATTGACAACGAGCAGGACAGCCAGGTACTCCTTCTCAGAGACGCTGTAGCTGCGCTCAGCTTTTGAAAGCATTTTGCTGAAGTAAGCTAAAGGATGATCAACCCCATTTTCATCCAACTGAGCCAAGAAGCTCCTACGGCGTAGTCAGAGGTATCCATGAACAACATGAAGGGCTTTCCATAATCAGGGTAATGGAGGATGGGCCTTTGTTGTAGCAACTCCTTCAGGGTCTCAAACGCGGCTTTTTGTTCAGCACCCCAATGGAAAGAAGTGTCTTTAGCCAAGAGGCGGACGAGGGGCTCGCTGAGCTGGGAGATATTTGTGATAAATTGATGGTAATACTCCTATTCCCAAGAATAATTGATTGTCACGAAGGTTTTTGTGATCTGGAACCTTAGATATTGCTTCAATTTTATTTTTAGAGGTTTGTTTCAATCTTGTGAGATGGCGTGCCTGAGAAAATACAACTTCCTTTGTAAGAAGTACATTTATGGCACCAGCTTGATGTTGGATGCCCGCAACTGTTAAAGCACTTATTTTAGGTGCGTGAGGTGCTCGTTGAAGGTCTTGGTGAATAAAATGATGCCATCAAAGTAGAAGATCACACAGCTCAGCTTAAGTCCCTGGAGGATGTGATCAATTTCCTGCTGAAAAGTAGTAGGCAGATCACACAACCCCTGAGGTAGCCAAGTGGGTTGGAACAAACCCTTGCTGCAGATAAGGGTGCGTATATCCTGAATCTTTGGAGAAAGGTTCATCAGTCAATACCCGCTAGCCAAGTCCATAGTGGAGAAGAATTAAGACCCGGATAGTTGGGCCAGAGCGTCATCAATGCGGGGATAGGGTAGCTGTCCTTCTTGGTGAGATTGTTCAGCTTATGGTAGTAAATCACTAACCACTAACCTCCATTTTTCTTCTTTATCAGTAGAAGAAGGGATGACCAAGGTCTTTTGGAGAGATAGAAGCACAGCGTCCAGAAGATATTTGAGCTCCGTCTGCATCTGTAGCTCATCAACTTTGGATTAGCAGTAGGGTTTGGAGCGGATAGGTTGAGATTCACCAACATCAATGGTATGAGTTCAACCCTATATGTGCCCATAGTTGGTGTCAGAGGTAATGTCACTATAGAACTCCAGTCAGGTGTGGACTTTATCCAGCTCAACTGGGGTTAGTTCATAGGAGATATATACGGAAGGTAGATTACATAAAGACTGGTCAGTGGGTAAGCCCATATCTGCCATAGATTAATACAGTGAACTTTATTTCCTCAAGGGTAATCAGCATGCCTCTTCCAATCTCCTAATGTTTTTTACAACCATATCCTTATTGCTAAGATTCCCTATCATAAGTTTGATAAGTCGTTGATAGGCAAGGTGTAACACACCTGGAAAAAACCTGGGCTCCAAAGGACAAAATTTTCAATTCTGATTAAGTGCATTAAGAAGTTGTGGGGATTTGTATGGTAATCTTAGTATCAACTACCCATTTTACCCAATTTTATTACTACTCTTAAGAGGCATAAAAAGGATATCTTCAATAGCGTCCAATAATTTAAGCAACATTTTATATGCCGTCCTGCCATGGTGTATTGTAAGGATAAGGCGGATAGGGAAAAATAACTGTACAAGCATAATCTTTTTATTAAGCTCTTCATTTGTAAAATAGGGGGAACCTTGCAATTAAGCAGGGCGAGATAGTCCTGTTTTAAGTTTTTAACCCCTTCATATCTGAGCAAAATCTGGGTCCCAATGATTATATCATAGTTATTGTTGTCCAAAGCCACCACAGGGGTTGAGAGGAGAATTTTCCCAAAACAATGAGCAGATAAGAGCATGCCCCAATGATGGGTGTTTTTTGGCCCGCAGTTCCAAACTCTTGTTCATAGTCGAGGTCTGGGACCAGCTTAATTTTTTTCATAAGTTTGGATGACCCAATGTTCGCAGGGGACCCAGAGTCAGAGATAGCTCTAACTTGCACTTTATTTATATGACCTCCACTTTGGTTAAGGTTCCACCCAAGTTGGGGGGAAGAGAAGACCTCCTTAAGACGGAGAGTAGAGGCAAGTCTTAAGTAATTCCATTGATCTCTCTTGAATTGACTTCAGGGTAATAACACATTAGGTCGATTGGAAAGGTGTGGCGACGAGCTGGTAAGCATCACTGGAAGTATCAATAAATTCAAGACCCCTTAACACTTGACTGAGATAGTTCTGCGTAGTATCCTAACTATATCCACTCTCTCAAAGTTTAACCTGGAGGGTACCTCCACTTCACCTGGGGCTCCTAAGACATAATGACTCACATCTTTAACACCCCCTTCAGATTCGTCATCAAAGTGGTTATCAATACATGTTATGGAGCCCACAGGAGGTGAGGTATGTTTAAGGCTTCCCTTATGGCATGGTAGGTCCTGGGGTTGCTCCCCCACCTTATTAGCTTTTGGGGGAGGCGATGAAATTGTCACAGCACAATTTTTGACATTCAAAGTTAGGGGTTTGAGCTGCCTCATGGAGACAGGCTTCATACTAGAATTAGATGGATGAGAGGTCGAGGGAGATAGCGTTGTGGAAGTGGATGCTTAAACTACATCCGCTTTGGGTCAATCAGTGGCGGTGAGCTTTTGTGAAACAGGTGGTTTAGCTTTTGTGACCTGGTCATTTAACCTATTGTTAGTGGGGCGAGTGGCTTCCAAGAAAGTGGTCTAAGATTAGGATCAGGCTTTTGAACCACTTGGGAAGGCCGCTCTGAAGGAAAAGACGGGTAAGGAAAATGGGACAACTTCTTTCACCAACTGAGGTTTTTGAGCTGAAGACGTTGGGAAGCACTTCTCTTCACAGCCATTATTTTTGGGCTATCATCACATGGCGGAGAAGCGTATTGTAGTGGCAGCTCAGCGGAAAAGGGGTCTAAAGGGAGATAGCCATTAAAGTGGCTGGACGGGTTAAAGTAGATTTTTTCCTTATAGCTTTTTCATAAGTTTAGGTTCATGAAAATCAGCCACTGCTATCAGAGCCTCTTTAATATCCCGTACTGTTTAGAAGTTGCGCTTGACTTCAGAGAAATGCATTGCTAATGGGGATGAGACGCCGAGCCAGCCATGATAGCTGCAATGGCATCATCTAGAGGTAGCAGTTTGGCAAGCAACAGGTTTAGCTTTAATATAGAATTTCTCACGAAAAAAAGAGTGATTGATTCTCCCTCTTGTAGGTTAAGACACATAAAGGCCTATTTAAGCCGTTGTAAAATCTGTGGGGAGTCAAAGTCGTCAATAAGCGTTTGTTTCACCTCCGCCTAGGTGCTAAGTGTGGCCATGGTGGGTACCATTATCTCCTGAGCTGTACAACTCAATATAGGAAGGATGTTTTTGGGTTTTGCTAATCAGTTGCTCCTTTCATCACAGATTCATATAATAAAGGAAGGTTGCAATACTGCCCTCGCCTGTGATTATCTTGTCCCTAAAAGGGGGTTTGTGAATGTTGGGAAAGGCTTCATAAAGGCCTTGAGAGGTGTGTAGCTTGAGTTTTTAAGCTGGGACAAGGCACTAGCTAGTTGTAATTCTAATGCAGTGATCTAAGTCTCAGATGAAGCGGGGAGTTTTTAGGGGTATTTTCTTCACCAAGCTCCATTTTTAATAAAATTTATTGCGGTGTACAGGGCCCCTGTAGTAAACATTACTTGTTGGAATCAGGGTAGGGGTTGATCTAGCAGGTGCTTAATAATCCCTTATTCATCAATATAGCAGAAGAAATATTTTACTCAACTTCCAAAATAAGGGAAGGGGGTTTATGACCACTAGTTTAAAATAATAATACTTATATATAATATAAAGGATTGTGTTTTATAATTGCTTAGGTAGCAGAGATGGGATAAGGAACCCTCTTTATAAGTCGATACTTAAAATTCAAAACGTTGAGGCTTGGTTTTCAAATTGCTTAGTAAAGTCCAAATTAGAGATAATTGAGATTCGACCTATTGGAGCTCAGAAGACTCACTTCACTTTGATGAGATGGCCGATGGAGGGCAAGTAAGATATGTCCAAGTGGTAAGGTTTTGATGTATTTTACCCAATAGTGGGCTAGAAAATTTTTGCATTTTGTTGATTCCCTCTGACCCTATATAAGGGGCCAGTCTCCATGGTGTAGGCTGTACTAAATTATAAATGCCTGGAGAGGAGCCTCCAATGAACTCCCTCAGTTCAGCTGACAATTTGGGGCAATCTGACTGGCTAAACTCATTTTGTTTTCCCAAGTATTACTTGAAATGTTACCCCAATATGAGTAATTCTACCGGTAAACAGCCAAGCTCTTTTAGCATTATTTATATTATTTTCCTCCAAATTACTATTATCTATACTTTGTATTTGTAATTGTCTGACACTGTTGGTTAATTCATGAAAGTGCCCCCACAACCTCAATCAAACACAGCGAAGTACCGTTTTAGGCTAGCAAGATTCTTGGATAATGAGGCCTTAACCCATTAGCAGCAGGACGTGTTATCTAAAAGGTTAAACCATGAGTTGCTACAAGAGTTCTTGCCAATGTTTCAAAAACTAAACATAAATCTTTGAGCTGATTGGTGACAAACTCTAATTGAAGGATATAAGATCAACTTACCAATTATTACATCATTAATTGATTCATATAGTTATGTATTGTCAGAAATCATCTATGATGAGACTCAAGTAATTTGATACAATTAAATCCGACATATCAGCTAATATTTGATAAGGGTTCTCCAAACAATAGTTATCATTTAAGATGATAAGTCCCCTATCCACTAGAAGATCTCATTTCCTAGTGGGCAAGCAGATTTGTAATAATCTAACAAGATGGGTAATATTGTAAGCCCCAGGGAACGTCCTCTGGGCATTGATTGGGCCATTTTCGTATTTTTGAGAAAGAAGGCACCAAAGAGGATGGCTGTACCCCTCATTACTCAGGGCGATCTCGCTCACATGGTAGATGAGCGCTGGGTAACAGCTCTCCCACTTCAGATCCCGCTTCCAGTACCCACGCTCACCACATCAGAACTGCTATGGGGAATCAGTGAAATCTGCACCAAGATCACTGAAATGAAATTGATCTGAACTTGAGTGGCAATCAGCCCAATGCTCAGATTTCAAATGGTCTAAATGATATGAAGACAGATCTATAAGCTGGAATGCCTGACAGTTGCAATTTGATTAACATGATGATCAAAAAAGTCACCCCCCTCCCAAAATTGTCAGGGATCATCCCCAACGGGCAGGTAACAGCATCAGACACCATTGACAAGGGTTCAAAGCTCCTTGCTGGCAAATCAGGCGTTGCGCCTGATGCAATGCTACTGACCAAACAAGTGTCCCAGCGACTGATCATGGGCGGGTTGGACGTCCCAAACCTGTTCCCAACCAAATGGGCCCACCCTTATGTGGGGTGGCCTTGGGGAATTCCTGCTGCTTGTCGGGCTAAAGACTGTCACACCAACTGTCATAAATGCAGTCAAGCCTCAGTTTGGATGCTCTAGGTCAAACCAACAGTGACTCAGCCTGCCACCAAATTCTTCAATGTTGGTTTCCAGTTAAATTATCTGTTCCCCATTCCTGAACAATTCGCTAGTTAGGTTGAACTTGTAGGACCTAATCCTGGTTGTTTCCCCTCTAAATTTTAAATTTTAAATTTATTGCGGGGAAGGCCAACCATGGGACGAACACTTCCGAATATGGCTCAGAAGAGACAAAACTTAGTACCAGGGGAGTCACCCCAGAGAAGCGACGCTATCTCTTGTTGCCAGCGGGAACGCCACTTATGGGAAGGGGGAGGGAACGTGTGAAGGGGCCGTAGCCACTAATGAGCACGTGTGGAGGAAGGGGTCTGATTTGATGAACCATACTGGGAACCAGGAGGAGACCAGCTGTCGGCGATGTGGTGGGAGATATCCAAACATCCACACTTGAAAGTGGTCCACCAAATGAGACCAGAATCTGTGAACAGCTTCTGGGAGGGCGGGGATGGAGCCAGTGATGGCATCCAAGACAATTGTGTGGATAGTCCACATGGCGATTGCAACCACCAGAGCACGGAGGGAGGGTGGGAGGGGGGAGGCCATTGATGAAGCAAACATATCTCTTGACAGACTGAAGGGATGCGTTTGATCCTGGCCTAGCAGACGCTGGACTTCGCGCCATATCACTTTAGAGGTGGGGCACTTCTCCAGGCGGTGGAACAGCGTTTCATACTGGCCACACACGACACAGGATAAGTGTAAAGCGTTAGAGCGCTCAGCTGTACGATACACCCGCCTCAGGCAGCACCACACATGGGAGCGGACTTGAGGCTGCAACAGAGGATGGTGTGCGTATTTCCAGATAGTCTTTTGGGTCTCAGTGGAATAAGGGATGTCCATCATGTCCAGGTAGTCCACCCTGGATAGGACTTGGGGTCGAATGGGGATCACGCCATCATGGATGGGTAGCCCCTGTACCTCTTGTGTGAACTGAGGAGAGGGGCGGCCTCTTCAGGTTGTATGTCCACTAATACGAATTCTCCACTCTGTGCTTCGCATGGAGAGTAGGATTCGTTTGAAGTGGGTTTTCGTCCCATGAGGACCTGTGGCTGATGTGTGTGATGCGAGGTATTTCATCAGGGAGTGGGGGTTTGATGGATTGTTGAGGCCCAAGGCTTGGGAGAAGTTGGAGCGGGCCGCACAGGACCAGTGTTGGGATGGGAGTGTAGGAGCGGTGACGGCCATGATCCAGGTGCCCAGGATATTGGCAGCATGGGCTTTGAAGTCAAGCAGGCCCATGCCAATTTGATGATGAGGGCCAAACATGACCTCTAGCCGTACTGGTGGAGGGCGGCCTAACCAAAGCCAACCTTGTAGCAAAGCATACAGGGATTTGAAGAAGCTTGGAGAGAAGGGGATGGCGTGGGCTCCAAACCAGACTTTGGATAGGAGCATAGAGTTGGCAAGAACAACCCTGCCAGTGAGGGTAGTAGGGTGGGCTCTGAGAGAGGCGATTCGCTTCGTCACGTTGTCCAGTATATTGCCCTCCATTACTGCTGACGCGTATCCTCCTGCCTCCAACCACACGCCCAGATGGCGTACCGGTCCTTTGGTAGGTCGCAGCACAAAGGGGAGCACCAGTGGAGCGGTGTGTTTTGAGTTAGTAAGGCGTGGACTTGGGCGAGCAGCTGGGCTGGGTTGGGAACTACTTGCTGGGGCCCAGCAGTTCTGAAACTGACCAAGGAGGATGATTTCGGTTTTGGAGGCGTTCAGTGCCGCATTGCTTACCCAGGAATATTCCTGGATGAGGGCTTCAAGCGCGCCTGCATCTTTGTTATTAGACACCCCCACCACGCAATCATCTGCAAATGCCATCATCTTGACTGGGGTTTGGCCTGGCACATGGACCCTAGTGAGGTGGGCATTCACATTTCGCAGTAGTGGGTCAAGGCTGAAGTTGTATAAGAGTGGGCTGAGGGGGTCCCCTTGTCGCAGGCCCCTTTGAGGGCGGACTACTTCCGTTAGGAAGCCTGGGCCACGCACTGCCATTGTCACAGATTCCGTGAGCAGCATCACCCAGTTTATGAAGCGGGGGGTAGGCGGAATTGATGGAGGCAGGCCCTTAGGTATTCCCAGTTTACTCTATCATAGGCCTTTTGTTGGTCCAAGAATACAAGTGCCCCAGAGGCTGTGGACTGACACACATTAGCCACAGAGTGCACGTTATCCCAAATCAATCTTCTGGGGATGAAACTGAATTGTTCTGGGGAGATGGTGGCAGATGCTACAGTCCCTAAACGGTTAGCCATGATTTTGGTTTAAATTTTGGTGTCTGTGTTTGTTAGAGAAATGGGGCGCAAGTTGGCTAAGTCAAGTCTATCCCCTTTCTTGAAGAGTGTGACAGTAAAGGCCTCATGTCCTCCTGGTAGGAGGCGCATTTCCAACAGGCTTTGGTTGAGTGAGGCTAGCAGCAATGGGGATATATATCTAAAATATTTTTGTAGAATCCATATGGAATCCCATCTGAGCCTGGGCATTTTCAGTTTGGCGCACCGCAAATGGCTTTCCATAATTCGTTCAGAGTAATTAAATTCATTATTTCTGGGTATCAGAAAATGGTGCAGATATGAGCTCAGTCGAGAAATTCCACTATTTCAGCTGGCTGAATTGGTTTGGCTCAGTATAACTCGGAGTAATATCTTTGCATTTCAATTGCCACTTCAGCCAGTGTGTCTGCAATAGAATTATCCGATCTTCGCACCTGTGTGCAGGCCACGCTCTGGCATGGTGCAAAATTTTTTTTAAAGAAGTATGCGGTGCACTTGTCGCCTTTAGTGATGCGTGTGGCCCTGTATTGGACACAAACCCAATGTTTGTGTTGCCTTTCTAGTGCATTGAGGTGGGCGGCTGCCTCCGCTCACTTCTGGCCCCATGCAGGGCTATATCCTGTGGCCTGAATATTGGACTCCAAGTGGGCCAATTCTGCCAGCACGCATGAGATAACCGCTGATGTGGCTCGTGAGTATCTGGAGGAGAGATGGCGATAGTGGAGGATGGTGTCTTCTTTGAAAGTTGCCCATGTGGAAATGGGGTCCACACAAAATGGTGCAACAAACGATTTCGCCAAAGTTGCCTCTTCCACCCACATGGAAAATCCTGGCGACGCGAGCTTGGGGGGGCAGATTTTGCACCAATGTGGGGCCTTTGTAACTGTGACGGGTAAGTGGTATGTTATCAAGACCAGTTGGTGGTCAGAGAATTCTATTTTCGTTGTTTTGAAGTAGGAGATGTGGGGTTGGAATTTTGCCAGCATTAGAATAAGGTCGATGCGGGACATGGACCTTAATTGGCCATTGTGGATGTGGGGACGTGTCATGTTTTCAAGCAGTGGGGAATGTCGCGGCAGCGCATCCATTAACCCAAGGGTGGCTTTTAGAACGCGTAGTTCTACATGACCCTGTGGGGCGTGGGGTGAGGGTGGCCACTGGTCCGTTGGTGAGGTTAGCCAACAGTTCATGTCACCAACTAGGAAAGAATTGGGGGGGTAGCTGGAGGGATTTGACCAATGAGAAAAATTCCTGATGCTCGTGTGCACCGTTTGAAGCATAAATGTTGACGATTGTGTGTGCAACGTCAGCCCATGAGAAGGTGACAATGAGCACTCAGCCATTTAAGAATGTTTCTGAGGATGTGAATTTGAAAAAATTGTTTTTCCAAATTAGCACCCCACAGTGCTTCGACCAAAAGGATAGGGATGGTAGGAGCATTGTTTTCCAAGCTTCCTCAGAACCTTGTGGACAGTGGGACTCCTGGATGGCCAGGATATCCACGGGTAAATTGTTTTGTAAAAAACTCAGTTTCCTAGCCCAGGACAGGGAGGCCTTGAGTCCGGCGATATTCAGCGTCCCTAGAGTGAAGGTTTCCCCCATCGCACCTTAGGTGCAAGGGGGTGGGCCCCTGGGCCCACCAGCCTCTTCCAGGTCCCCACGGGCTTTCACAGCAGTGTGGGTGTTAGCAGCAACGCTATCAGGGTTTTTATTAATTTTTGTGGAAAGAGTCGCATTAGCTTTGGCCTTCACTTTTTGTTTTCCTGACGTCGGACGAATTTTTTGTGGTGCGGATAAGTTTGGTTCACCGTTGAGCGGGGAAAATTTTTTTTTTAGTTGGGATAGGTCCCAAGTCAGTTTCAACCGGAGCTTGGGTGCAGCGATTGGGTGAGATCAAATCTCCCATTGGATCCTCAGATTGAGTGGCCCACTTGGCATGGGCCTCCCAATCTGATTGTATGGTGGATTCCCGAGATGCTTCCACCATGAAGGTCTCCATGTCCTCCTGGCGTTGTGAGTGTGGTATGGTGGTGGTGGCCTTGGTCGCTTCCTTGGCCGCGGCCCTACAGGCCTGCTTGGCCTTCTTCTGCTCCTGCAGGGAGATGGGCTTTACCAATAGGTAGCAGCCTTGCGCTCCCCATGGGAAAGCCTCCTTGGTGCTTGAGGTTGGTTCGTAGTGCGCCTCTCCGCTGGCCATGGCCGCTGAGGGGTGCTCTTGGAATGTGACGCCCTCTTTGATGGGGCATGCATGTGCCTTATGGCCAAACGTATCACAGTGGGTGCAAATGGGGGGCGCGCTGTCCACGGTTACCCGGAATGGGTGGGTGGTATGCCCTGTGATGTCAATAAAGGTGGAGTGCGGGATTTGGGTTAGGTCCTTCGCAATCTCCTCAGTTGGGGTCAGAACTGCGATAGCTTTGCCAGTGCACAGGTGTGGCATCAGCGTAAAATGTTGCATTTTGAAAGATTGTATTTCACCATATATGGTGAGACCATCTTTCAGGTGTTGCTCCAGAAATGTCATGTTTTACCATAGTAGGCAAAAAGTCAAACGTGAGGAAAATTTGGTTTGATTTTGTCCATCTGGTGCGTTTGGTTTTGATGACCTGTTGCCCTTTGGGGAGGTCAACCACTATGCATACCGCTGCAGCCTCATCTGCTGCTATTTTACTTTTGAAACCTAGGTCCAGCCAACCGCACAACATGGAGTGAGGTGCAACGTACACCGTGGTTGAGAAAATTTTGTGTACATCTTCACAAAATTTTTCCCATAAGGCCATTTTTTGGATGTCCAGATACACACGGACTCCAAATTCCACCGATGAAAGTGGCTGGGAGTGTGGCGTGTTGATGTACTGGTTGCATTGCGATTGCCATGTGAGTATCTCCGGGGAAATTGTGACCGCCAGTTTTTTTAGATTTTTTTCTATTCCACCGGATTCTCTGGGGCGTTTTCGATTGTTAGAGGCCGCAGGCCTTCTGCCTGCTCCTCTTGCTTTGCTTGCCCAACTGCTCCCAGACATGGGCGCAGACTAATCTCCTATATGAGATTATCAAACTAGATTTAGTCTTGAATTGAATAGGTTGCAAAAGTGTTTGCAACGAGAAAGAAAAGTTCTTCCCCTCTAAATTGACTACTATATAATCAGTCGCATCTCACTGAGAAAATTGTTGGTCAAATTTTTCTTCAGTAAAATTTATATTAAAATCCTTCACCAAAAATTTAGTTTTTATATGTTGAGAATTAAACCACCTTTTCCACCGGCATTCTCATACCCCTCAGGGTTAACAGCCATGTTCATCTGGTATTTCATCTTGTGCCTGTACAAAATTCTGGCTCACTGGCAGATATTGGTGAAACTTCTTTCCAGTCTCATATTTGTTGTACCAGAAGCAGTTCCTTGGGCATTCTGGTTTGCCTTTTGGGTGCTCTGGAACCTTGGCTGGCAGGCCAGTTTAATTCTTACTTGCTATTCGCCTGACAAATATGGACATACTGAAATCCCAACAACAAGGATAGGAGTCAAAGGCAATGCATTTATCACCAGAATTGTTCATAAATAAACCCTTGTGTTTTGATATAATCAGAAGGTACTTGGTAGTATATTATAAAAAGAGTACTATATATTTAATAATCTTTGTATAATAAATCTAAGATACCTAATATAGATTCAGGATGATTTCATGGTAGGTAACCATAGTCCAAGTAGCAACAGGAGAATAAAGCCTGTAGTCTTAAATCTGGGGAAGTTAATATCTGAATAAACATATGAAAATTTATTATTCTCATCAAAGATTTTTTAACTCCATTCTTATCCCAAAACAAATAACAAGCCATATGAAGTAGAAAAACTTTAACAGTGGCGAATATTGCTGGTATGGCAGATGGTGAATATGCTGAGAAGGGGAGCAATTTCTCTCTCTATCAAATTTCTCAGAACCATCACAGCAACTGATGAGAAAACTGAATGATTGTGTCCCAGATTAACTGGAATGATGTACCTACGATTACCTTCCCTGACAAGCTTATCTCATATGAAGAACTAGAGCGTGTAGAGCCGCGACTTTTAAGAGGTATCAAATTGGATAAGGCTTAACGGGACATTAAAGTCTGTATAAATTGATAGGTGCAACCCGAGTTCTGTGACTGAGTTAGCTGAAAAAAGCCATGTTGGCCCAAAAAAGGTCATCTGAGACAATATCAGGTTTGGAAATTAGTGCGGAAGCCATGTAGGCTTCCAAAAGATTGGACACCAGGTCTAATTCAAACCTGAAGAGCCCATGCATCCCGCGCATAAAGAGGATAGCAAATACTTGAAGGGAATGCCTGTTAAAAGTAAAAAAAGATATCAGGAAGAAGGTCACCATCAGTAGTGAATTGATAGCTAAATAAGTTTCCTTTTTTATTTTTTTGGCCCATGAGGAGTGAAGACTGATTGAGACAGTGGACTTGGGTTTACACTTGACCCATTGAGAGGTTCCTCGTGAAGGACTTAAAACCATTGTGACAGGGACAATTTCGCTAGGCTCTGACTAAGTTATGACTGACATCAGACATACCTTTCTTGACAGTTAAAATGTAATGGGTTGACCTGGCATGTGATAATGAGAGAAAAAATGACATAATTGACAATGGAGTAGCGCATCAAAGATTTGAGCCTTTGGAAGCATGCTAATCCTGGGCAGACAGACCATCAAGGTAACATTTGTATTTTGGCCATAATAAAAACTTAGACATTGTAACCAAGAAAAAAACAAACCTCCTTTTATAATCAGTCAAGTTGATGGAAGTGTTGAATAGATTAATGAATTAAAACCGTCAGATATATTATCAATTGGAGATATTAAGCTTGCTTAAGTCTAAAAAATTTTGATGTTATATATTGGTAGTTAATAATCATAAAAGTATAGCTATAATAAAAACTAAAGATTAGTGGCCTAATAATTCTAATTTTTGACAAAGCTTAATGACCCATTGTTATGGCTTTATGGGGTAATTCAAAATTAGCTTTTAATGTCAATCAGGTTATGGTAAAATTAATTTCTATTAAGTAATACAAATTATCATAGCACTGTGCTACTGTTGGTTGGCGAAATGATGGTTTGTCTTATTGAAGATGCATCAGAGAGGATTCCATCCTTGAAATAATGTCAGAAAGACATTGATCTTAAAATTAGATCTGGGTTTATGGCAGTAAGCCTCATATGTGTAGAAGAACCTCAATACCTTTCACATTAGCTACTGGTTAAGTGGTGGCACAAGTAGAGGAGTCAATGGCGAAGATGAAGTTAGCATCAGAAGTAACCCTACTCAAACCCTTGTTTTTAATATAATATGGAAGTAACTTGATAGTTCTTAAAAAAGCCTAATATTTAATATTCATTGTTGTGTTACAATTAAGACTTTTATTATAGGTTCAGAAAGATCTTTTGGTGGATTGCCATAGTATAAGTAGCAAAAAGAAAAAACAGCCTCTATTCATAAATATCTGGAGTTTATATTTAAAGAATCACCATCTGTCATTCTATTGTCCTAATACAATAGACAATTGTAACTCCTTCTTTATCCTATAATGAAGAAACAGATGACTGAAGTGCTGAAAACTTCAACATCTATTTTGTTTATTTTTCCTTATTTTCTTTTCATAAAGTTTGCCATCACAAGTATATAGGATTTCCTTTTTATTAGAGAATTTTATTCATCATGGCGCGCATTGCAGACAACATGCACCAGCTAAAGTGACTTACCAAACATTAGTTAGAGGTCCTAGAGCTGTTACTCTTCTAGTTTCTTGGTGTCTTGGGTGGTTCTGTAAGAACTTCAAAGTGCTTATCAAAGCGAGCTTAAAATCCCCTGTCTCTTACAAAATAACCGGTCAATTTTACCTTTCTGCTGTAACACAGTGTGGACATCCCAGTATTGCCTATCTTTCGCCCAGATCTTTTCTCAAATGTGTAAGTTTATTGTTGGTCTTCTTGTCCTCATGAAGGTCCTATGGCTACCTTTCACAAGCTGCACTTGCCTTGTGGTGGTTCTATTATTGAGGGTTTACATCTCCTGGTTCCAAAACAAATGACCTCTTCTGCATCCAGATATTCCTTAAAGTTTTGATGGTAGGTCGCTTGCATGTCCCATAGAAGAGCTTACTACCATCACTGACGTAGCATCCTGTACTTTCATGAGTTGTGGCCAGTTTCTTTGACTTTTACCTGATATTAAGTCTTTTAACTCTCATACCATTATCACTTCCTTCCCAAGCCATCATTTCCTTCACCCGCCATATTTCCACATTGATTTATTTCAGTTTGTCCATAGTATGTACAAAACTCCCAGTTTAGTACCATTTTCACAGAATTACGTAACATGTTCCCATCCCCATCAGCGCAGCATCACGCTATTGCTTTAACTTTATGTTTATTTCACCCTGTGAAAATTGAGTCTTAGTAGGCCATCCTTATTAGAGGATTGCCAAAAAGAAAAAATAGTGTTTGGCTTGCTTAAGAAGGTAATATGCCAGTAATTTTCTGCTAACTTTATTCCTATAAAACGCATACTCCTATACCCACATTGAAAAGCTGGTTGGGTTTTGAAAGTTTTAGGCTCTTGTGTAGAGATTTCTCCCAACTAATTGCCAAAAAGCCAAAATCTGCTACAGGTAAGTCTCCCCACAACCTCAATTTTACTGAAACAACCACATTACCATATCATAGATCTTTTATATTAAATATATTGATCAATTATGTCAATTTTAATAAGTATTTTATTTTCCTGATCCCAATGATAATTTTCCTACTCTTTTTAGCTTTAGGTGGATAATTATTACTACTCTTATTCCCCAAAAAGCTTATTGTATCATTAAATATTTTTCAAACTATTGAGCGCCGTACCACTTAGGATAAAGTTCATCATAATTTATTGAGTTTTTAAAGATCCTTAAAGATAATTAGTAAGCAGCCAATGATGGCATATCCTATAAATACCCTCAAACTCCAATTTTTGTAACCTTTACGAATTTGACTTTCACTTTTCTAGTAATTACAACATTAAAATGAAATTTTATTAGGTACTCAGAGGTTCCTCAGTTTGATAACATAAAGTAGTTTAGCTTAAATTAGGAATTATAAGTCATATGTGATGGTTTTTATTATGGAATGGCTTATGGAGGCAATGGCTAGGCATACTTGCGTCAGAAGGGCCTGCAATAGCAACTACTGGTTTAACAACCATGTATGATTTGTTATGAAATTATTAAAAGCATAAAATATATGCTAAATAAAAGATAAATTAGATGCTAGAAAAATTTATTGAAAAAGGATGATACTTTTTTAGTTCCAGGAGAGACTCAAGTTCATGATAAGGGATAGGTACATACCACGTACAAAGGTGGAAGTAGATTTGGGAATGTATGAGATAATGGCAAAGTTTCATTTTAAGATCTGGAATAGATTATAATATATAATCCAAGACTGGACTGATAAAATGGTGACACAATTAAGTAGTCTCAAGTGTCTGACATTGGTAAGACAACATAAAGAGGAATAATAAAATGATTTAAGGTAATATTTGGGGTTAATGGATAAAAGATTAATTAATAGAGCCTTGTTCCATTAAAAGGTGATAATAAACTGGTTAGGGCGTTCGTCCTATCTCATTGGCTAGTTAAGCTAAAAAAATGTTGAGAAATTGGTATGACTAGATGATAACCCATATAATTGGCGGATCATATCTTATTAGTCAAGGTGAGCCTTGAGATTTTGGTAGATTATGTCAACCGAAGTGAATTGAAAAAGGTGATAATAGTTTGGTAAATAGAGGGAATTCCTTCAAAGCCTAAATGATGGAATGAAACCCCTAAAATTGTAGTGAACAAAGAGTTACTAATTGATGGGTCAAATTTTACTAAGAAAAATAAGAATAATAACTGAACAAGATAATGAAAGGTGTATGGCCTTTTTAAAGAGAATAGAGAGAAAAGGGTTAGTGAAGGTAGTTCATTAACTTATAGAATAAATAAACTAGTATTTGTTGGAGTGATAGCTCCCTATTATTACTTTATTGTCTATTACCAAGTATTACAATCTTCATATCATTGATCCGTTGCTCAGTGGTAAAAACCTGTGCAACCAGCCTAGGATTTTAATCAATACTGTAAAAAGTTAACAGTGGTGCTCACTTCAGGGGCCACTGAACAATTGTAGTATAACATTTACTAGGGCATCATGATGAGCCCCACTACTTTTGTCAGAATTTAATAGGGTTCTACAACCAATAATATGACAATCCAATGGAGATATCCAATGAGAAACTGGAACTATATATGGTAACATAACCAGGAGATGAGGAAACCAGGATGGCTTGCAGTTAGCATCTTGCCCCGCGTTAGAGTCAGGTTAACAGGGCAGATCAACAAATGTAACCCCCCAGCAACTGCAGGGTATCATGGAATGGCTCTTGCGGGGTTACCGCCTCTACAAAGGAGATGTGGGTGAACTTTCCAAGAGCCTGTTTTATAATCAACGTGACCAAGGAGCCCGTTGTGAAATTATATATCTTACCTTGATGCTACCAGTACATGTTTGTCTTTCCAGATCAGCTCCCATGGGGTCAAGAAATACCTGGTTGCTTATGTTCATCCTTTGATCCGCAGAATTCTATGTTTTTTGGCCTGGCATAATATTGAATTGGCGATGTCATGAGTTTTTCTCAAATGCAACAGAATGATACCTACCTCTTGATCAAACGTTTCAACAATTCTTTTTCTGAAATACAGGGGGCGCTGTGCAAGTAGACAGTCATGTCATGGATGTTTACAACCGCATTGACCAATTATTTCTACACTGAACCATGAGTTGCCACAATTAATAGTAGAATTATCTACCAGCGTGGTCTTTTAGATGAATGGATATTGGATGTCACAACATCATATAGTAACACTGAGTGTTTATGGTGGACATGTCCGAATAAGTAGAAGGAATTGACATAGCAGTGGCCCAAATGAGGAACTGGGTTACCCTGTTAGAGTGGCATGTGACTGATCATGCTGACGCAGTTGGAATTAAATTTTAGCCAAGTTTAAGCTGAGTGGAGTAATCATCAGGCTGGAGACCATTTTACCAGCTCTTTATTGGCATCCTCAGAATATGGGCAATCACTAGGCCATATTAATGAGCTGGAGAGTTACAACCAAGCGGCTTGAGGTCAAACCATTACACTTCCGTTTGTTGAGATGGTGGATTAAGCCAATATGTAAGTGTATTTGAAAATTTTTTGATGGCTAATGAGGAGCTGATGTTGATATGAGTCGCTTCAATCATTCAAGTGAATGAAGCAAACTAACAAGCTCGTGTCACTGGATGTCATAAATGAGAATGCAAGGCATGTTGGAGGATGTTATTGTACAGCTTCAGGAAATGGAGCGTAAAATAGATACAGCGCGAGACTTCCACCAAGAATTACAAAAAGAAGTCAAGAACCTTAATAGGGGTGAGATATGGGCGGTGTCATTGCAATTTGGTTAAAATGAAGCAGATATATGAACTTTTCGCTATAATGACTGGCGAAGGAAGTAGGGGCGCAGTCAGTGGCAATTCCGGTGAGGAATACTAAGGTTCATCCAGCAAGTACCCCAGTTGTTGCGGCAGTCCCTCCTAGCAATCCAACCTCTTCCTAGTCAACTACGGCGGATTTGCAACTAGCCTCATGACCCCATTCTTGCCCACAAGGGGATGTTCCCCTTGGCCAATCTGAACCTATCTTGTCTGCTCACAAAGCTCAAAGCATGGATCCAGGCGAGTTTGTGTGGATTGAGAAGCTGCCGCCTTTCAGTTGAGATGGGAACACGCACAAATTTTCCAAACAGTCTGAATTTTCCGTGGAAGGAGCATCAGACTGGTGCAAGGTTAAACTGTTAAATCTGCTCTGGAATTCAAGAGTGCCAACCAGGTCATATGTTATCTTAAGAGTAGTACTGTAACGCATCAAGATGTGAAAACCATGCTCCATCTTTTCAGGGGTGTGTGAAGATGGCGCAGAGCAAGGCAGAATTTCTGACAATAAAATCTTAAAATAAGTCTCTGTGGTATTCTTTGTAAGTCCTGGGGACCAGCCCTTTCAACTGGATAGGGATCAGCACCCCTTCCGGATGAAAAGGGGCCCCAAGGCTCCAGTGGACCCTCTGCCACAGCAGGGTGACCTAGCCCATGTGATAGATGAGCGCAGGGTGACTGCTTTTCCACCCAAAGATATCTCACTCCCACCTCTTCCCCCCTCTTCAACCCTGGTAAGTTTGATAGAAGGGGTCTGCAGGGAGATTTCACAATCAGGTGGCATGGAGAGGCCCCTGGGACCACCCACTCCCCAGACAAACCATATCCAAATTTTGGGAAAATGGCAATTCCCAACATCAGAGCCTGGCCAGCAATTTCTGGACTGGGGGAGCCAGTCCAGACTGGCCTGCTTCAGAAATCATATCAGGATACAGCTTGGATTGTGAACCTGGGCCCGAACAACTTGGATCATCTGCCTTAATGCTCTAAAATGGATCCAGGGAGTTTGGATATCACGAGTAGCCCAGTTAGGGGTCAGCTCAAATCGCAATTTATCTGATTCAAGGACCCTTGCCACCTGGGATAAATACGGACCATCCAAGCCATGTGAACAGGACGACTCAGGCCACCAGGTCCCAGATTGGTAGTATAAACTTGGTTTGGCCCCAAGAATCTGAGAAAATATGCAAAGATTTTATTGACTTTTGCCAAAATTGGTAACAGTTCTTACCCCGCTCAAAGCCAGCCAACCAAATCCCTTCACTAACCCCTGAATGAACAATCTCTTTATACCTCCCCCATGCATTTAGCCCAGTTTAAAAGGCAACTGCCCCAGCCAGGGGTAGTTGTCAGTCCATTCTCTTTCCTTCTGTTGAATATAAATCAAATACCCTGCCTAGGTTTCAATGGCCTCCATCTACCTCTTTAATTTTCAAAAAAAATCTTCAGATCAATCTGACAAAGCACGCCATCGCCCAAATTCTCTTGCCAATGTTTGCTGACTGGGTTATACAGTCGCTCAATCCTGTCACAAGGAAGCAGATAGTAAATGAAATAATCTGCTTCACCCCTGACAACAAACCTGCTGCTTCATTCATTTTTATGCATCCGTTTAAATGAAGACCCTTCCATCTGTTCAGTAACCGAGTCCTCCACTTCTGCTCCCCAGCTAGAGCAGCACCCAGGCACCCTTGCCTCGCATGCTCATGGACTTGGCTTCCCTAGCCACCTCAGCTGCTGCTGGCTCAGTCCACCAGTGGGACCTAGAGCGCCCCCTCCAGGGGAAGCTTGGTCCCAGCCCCTCTCTTATGGGTCTAGCCATACCTCCGCTCACATTTTTGATCACATGGCGGCCTCTGTGCGATCCCTCGCTGGTGTGCAAGCCCCCTTATCCGAATCTAAAGGCCAGCAACTGCAAACCCTGGAGGAGTCATCATCCTCCCTGCCTCTCCCGCCCATGGGGGTTGCCCCCACAAGACTCGCAGTTGCCCCCAATGCAATCATCTGGTTTGTCTTGGGGGCCTTCAGTATGTTACTGAACTTTTATTTTCCTCAATTATCTCATAAAACCCCACTTCTATTAGTCACTCAGACCGCTATGCCCTTGGCGTTCTGGGGCCTCCACTGGGTGCTTGCGCACCCCAACTGGGAACCCGGTCTAGTTCTTCTTAGCCAAATCTGTGACATTCATGGTGCAGTTCATAGCCAAGGCTCATGTGTTACTGGGAGCAAAAATCTTAACCAACGAGGATGTGGGCATAGCTGTGATTGCAAGTGTTAATCCATATTAAGAGCTGTATAACGCTATGGCTCACATTCTTCAAGGAAGAAGCGTAGTATTACATGTTGTTATTTATTTACGCTGTCTCTGTGTCACTTTTAGTGCTCCCAGCATGGAATAGAAAGCCCCTGCAACCTATGCCAAAATCCCTAATGGGATTTGGACAACAACAGCTCAGTTATAATCCGTTGGGAGATACTTATCCACTTAATATGTTGGAGGGCCCTTTCTGTCCTCCTTATGCTCAACTGGCTCACCCTCGTCCAAATTACAATTTCTCATATAACTTCTAACCTGTACCTTTGGATGTGATACAGAGATGAGAGCCTCTTACAAATGCTTGTTTCTTGTGCGTCAAAGAGGCCACTATGTAGCTAGCTGCCCTGTAAAACTTCATGTTTATGCAGTACCGCCTACCTTGATCAAATTAGAGAAAGTTTGAGCAGAGTAGTTACAGGACGCTCTACCTCCGCTAACATAAATTTACCTAACCTGATGTTTCTCACAAATCACTTTTCACTGGTCCTGGTACTAACCACAATGATTTATTATACCAACAAATTCCCTATGATATCTCGGCCTCAACCCAGAAAGAAAACATTATAATACATACTTTGAGTTACATTAATATCTGCAAAAGTCGTACGTCTGGTAAATATTTGAGAAAAAAAGCCCAGGTGAAGTCAGATCCTCAACAGACGTCGGTGCCCTAGTGGGGGTGAGCGTTGCAATTCTATTAGAAAAGATTTCACAGGAGTATCGTCATGCTGACGTTGGTATTGTCACTTTTCTTGGTAACAAAAAGCCCTTGGATGTTCATGTAATAAGCACGAACATATATTTTTAATGTTACATACTGTGATTTTTTCGTTCAGAGTACAAAAAAACCGATCTATTATATATAATGACACTACCATCAAATAATACCCTCCAAGCTCGTGGGTAAGCTTATGCTGAAGCCTGATGTGAAACACAGAGTAATGTTTGGGACTGTGTGGGCATAGAGCACCATATTAGAGGGCGCTTACAGCGTGTTATCTCTGAGGTTTGGTCCAGTCAAGGCTTCCATCCCAGCGTTAATTCTGCCTAATAATATTATGACAAGTTGATTTGAGACATGTTCATGTGGCACTTTGGGGCAGTGTTTAATATTGCAGAAGAAAAGATATATACTGGGACAACAGATCCACATCTATTTTACCTCCAACGGAGTCCCAAAGGACCCAATCCGCTTCAGTTAAATTAATCTTGCTTATGGTGATGGGATGATTACTGTTTGATATTGGTAGATGAAGCGGAGGTTCCGAGCTTTGCCCAACCAGATTACAAGTACAACGGTATTTCATTATGGGCGGCAAACGCCAAAATTATACCTTTGAGCATTAGGTCATACTAAGGACGGTGCTTGAAATAGACATCCTGGAAAGGCTATAAGGGGAAATTATGGGGCCCTACCAGCAATTGCTGTTTAACTCCCATGTGGCTCCTGGATTACTGTTATCACGGCATGGTGAAGTGAAAATATTGATAGTGGACCTTTAAAAGGAGTCAATGAAGGTCCAAAGGCACCAATTGGTAGCCTTTTAAACTAAGCTTCTATTGATGAGGTTCACCATATTCACAATTTGGGTTTAAGGACCTTGACTTCCTGTAAAATCCTCATTTGGAATAATGACAGTGGTTCCGTGTGAGTCTCTAACTGGCTGTTGGAGGACCAGAAGGATAGGGTAATGGCCCAGCTAAAAAAATACTGAGGATTTCCTCACTTACTGACCATAATATGGGATGTGCATATGGAGTCGTGCATCAGGTAGACAAGGGTGAATACCCCTAATCAATAATTGCCTATTTGGCACTTAAAAGCTGTGAAGGAAGTTGTCTCCAATGAAGTAGACAAATTGATTGAAAAGGGGATGATAGATCCTCCCAAGAGTCCATTGGCATTGGCAAAGCTAATTGTTGATATAAAATGGCACAAACTGGGTGGTTATCATCTACCAGAAGCTTAATAGAGTCATGAAGAAGGACACATGTCCTCTCCCACGTATTAATGACGCTTTAGATCGGTTGGTAGATTCTAATTAATTTTCTGCCATGGACTTGATGTTAGGGTCCTGACCGATCTAGTTTCTGGCAGTGGAACAGGAGAAATGCACCATAATCACCTCTAAAAGGTTTGTTTCAGCCTACAAGTATGCCCCAAGTGTTATGTAACGCCCCAGCTACGTTTCAGCGGGCTATGGAAATGATCTTAAGTGACATGAAGCCAGTCTGCTTTCTTATCTTGCTTGTTAATATCAATGTGTTCTAACGGAAGTTCACGGAGCACTTTGACCACCTAGAACAATTGTTCCGCTGACTCGCTAACACTAATATCAAAGCTCAAGTCTTAAAGCTGCTATTTTTAAGGAGAAATTGAAATATCTCAGGCTAATGGTAGATGCAAATGGACTCAAACCTCAGCTGGCTAAGGTGAAAAATATAAGGAAAATGACTCAGCTAGGTAATAAGCGGAATATCCAGAAGTTTTTGGGGATTATTAGTTACTACTGACATTCATTACTAACTTCAGCTGTTTGAGACGCTGCTCTTTTAACTAATAGACAAAGCGCCACATTTGACTGACTGAACATAGTCATAATGCTTTTGATGTCTTGTGCAACAATTTGTCTAGTGAGTCCCATTTTTGCAATACCCTTATTTTAAAAAGAAATTTATTGTGCAAACGGACGCTTCACTTTTTACTGTAGGGGCAGTGTCAGACAATTACAAGTCCAATGTATAAAAAAGAGTGGTTTGGAGGTAAACGATGAAAAGATTGCCAAAAGTCCCTGGTCAATTCTTGGTGGACATTCTGAATTGGGATAATGGTTCTATTATTACTCAGGTAAATAACATGAGTTTGGGCAGTTGGATTGCACAATCATTGGCCAAATTCAGGGAGCCATTCCAAGGTCCCTCCCCCTCATATAGCACGCTTAATACAATTAACACTTTGGAGACTGGCCCTTTTTATAGGGTTGGGGGGCCTCTCCAGGTGCAAATATTTTCCTGTCAACTGATTGAGTAAGTAATCAAAACCTTATATCACAGATCGATACTACCTATTACCAATAAGCCATTCCATAAATGTGAGGCATGTCTAGATAGCTCTGATAGTTCAAATCTCAATATCCCCTAGTTTAAACTTTACAAAGCAATATGAACATTAAGCCTCGATAATTTAAATACTAAGTAACAACTTATTAAGAAGCCTTTTTTCTTACCCATCGAGATTACTAATAGAGTTCTTAAAAAATTAGAGCTTTAAGTTATTTCATTTTATTAAATTTAATTATAAGTGGTTGACCAACTCCCCTGATTATATTCTATCCAACAGTACATAGTGAAAATTCTCCTGCAAAATAATCGTGGAAATCCAGGGCAGAGTAGCACCTGCAAGCATCAAAATCTCCTGGATCCCAAAGACAGTATTATCCAGAAGGATGATGATGTGGAGCATCCTGTTGCATTTTGTAGCCAAAATTTAATTTGTCATGAATGTAATTAAACAGTGACTGAGCAGGAGTGCTTAGTGGTGATATATGTGTATAAACAGTTACAGATATATTTCCACGTAAAGAATTCAAAGTAGTAACAGATCATGCATTCTTGCGTTGGCTGCAGAATTTTTATAATCAGATGGAAGCTCACGTTATGGGACTTGAAGCTTCAAGTGTATGACTTCAAGAAAGTACATTGTCTAGAAGAAAATCATCAGAATGTGGTCTGTATCTCACGTTTACCAATGGTCATCATTATGGCAGATTTGGCAGACATCATGTATGAGAAGATGATTTTGGGAAAAACATCACAATCAGCTGCCACATGTGAACATGGGCTAGATGGGCTTAAATGGGATACCTTCTTGTACAATGAGGAACTATATAAGTAAATTAGAGAATTGACGCAGAGATTCCTTAAAACTTTCTCTAGGTCATCAATTATTGTGGATGCTTATAAGGCGGTAGTCAAGGTGGGTTGTGGAAAACGTTGGTGTTTTTGCAACCCACTACTATTGGTAGAACATGCAATATGACGTGCTTGAGTCAATTGCTTGTTGTCACCAATGTCAAGTGGAGAAACCATTTCAAAAGGAAACTTCCTACCATTTGGTTAAGCCTTATTTCACGTGGCCACTGTTTCCCTTAATGTGGGGCCTCTGCCAACTGGCACGAGCCACTATAATTATATACTAATGGCAATCAATCACTTGACAAGATGGGTGGAAGCAAGAGCGATCAACAATTTAGGTGCTGTCACCACCACCAAGTTTATTATGTAGTGTCATACAGCAATATGGCTGTCTGCAATTTATTCTCACGGACAACAGAACAGATTTCACGTTGCATGTCCTGCACATGTTAAATGAACTAATGGTAATCTGCGGGTTCTTAACTACAACATACCATTCTGAATCTAATGGGATGATTGAACGGGTTAACAGAACATTGGTAAACATCTTCTGCAAGTTTGTAAAGGAACGCCCCTCTGAGTATAAGACACTCCTATCCACCGCCATCTTTTCTTATGATATTAGCTACCACTCATTGACAAGCAAGAGTCCTTTCCAATTACTTTATAGTTGACATCTGGCTTTGCCTGTATTGCTTTTCTCCTGTGTGGAGGACACCAAAGGAGTAGAGCTACAGCATTATCAGACCAACTTTAATGGACGCACTATAAAACTTTAAACTGAAGCTTATTTGACCAGGTTAGAAAAGAAGATATGAGATCAGCAGGATGACTAAAGTAGAAATAGTAGAACTTCACATTTCGCTGTAGGATATTATGTCTTTTTCCATGACTAACATGTTTTTGGAAGTAAGAACAAGCTCGCTAACATATGGAATGTACCATTTGAGTTAATTGAGAAAAATGGTATCAATGCTTACACCATTAAGGAACCTGCGAGTGGTCAAAATGGTTAATTTAGTACATGCAAAGTTCCTTTGGGCGTACAAGCAATAGGAGCTTATCATCCAGTAAAGGGGTAATGCTGAGAAATTTTGTTGTGACTGGATAATAAGCTAGATATATATTTAGAGGATTGTATCTATTAGTCAAGGCGAGACTTACAATTTGAGTGGTAGATAATGTCAAATGGAAGTGAAATAATTAAAGTGATAATAGTTTGGCAGATAGAAGAAATTACACCAAAGCCTCAATGATGGGATGAAACCCCTAAAATTGTAGTGAATAGAGAATCAATATGCTGATAGATACAAATGAAGAGAATACTGAAGATTAAGAACTGAATGAGAGAATGAAAGGAGGAAGTCTTTTGGAAGAGAAGAGAGAAGAAAAAGGGTTAGCTAATCTAGTCCGTTATTTTATATAATAAATATACTAGTATCCGTTAAGCAATAGCTCCTTATTATTACTTTATTGCCTAGTACCAAGGATTGGCGATCTTCATATCATCCATCCATTTCTCAGTGGTGCTAAACCTGTACAGCCAGCCTAGAAGATTTGATCAATATTTCCAAAAGTTAACGGATAATTTATCACATTTTTCTCTTTTTAAATATGGCGTTATTAATAAAAAGTAAATTAGTTCTTTACAATTTAATATTAAAACGATCTTCTCCATAGACCCAGTCAAGAGAGAAGTTAAATTAATCAGTCTAGATAAAACTATTTTACAGATATATACCCCTTGGTTAAAGTAAATTACTGACCATTATCCATTTCACATGCCTTTATTAATAAAGAACAATAAGGCTTTTTTAATTATAATCCCCTCAATTAAAACAAAGAGTTGACTCATTTTAGAGCCAAACACAAAGCTCTGTGAAGATTAAGAAAGATCTTGAAAAGCAAAAACTCATGGTATAAAAGACAAAAGATCTATGTATTCCCCCTTAAGGTTAAGACCACCTAGCGCTAAAAAATGGTATATATGATAAAAAAGGTCCTAGAAAAAAATTATTTATATAATGTACATAATTAAATTAACTAGATGCAAATTCTTATCTAGTTTTTTCACTAAAGCGCACCTTTGCCCTAGTAAAAAAACCCAATAGGATGCTTGTTGAATCTATAGCAACTAATAACTGTATATTGTTTCTATCTGGCAACAAATTTTAGAAAAATTAAAACTAGTCCACTCTTCTAGGCACCTTCTGAGGCTACTAGATGAATGCATATCTATTTATGGATGAATAATTTCAGTGGTGATGACACTCCACAAATGGAGGATTATATGAGTGTGACAAGATGGGTACACTTTAGCAATGAGAAGTACTTGTCTTTAGTAAAAGAGATAACTACAATTCAGAGTGTCAATGAATTTTACCCATATGCCCCTTGACAGCACAATTTAAAAATTTAAACAGTTAATTCAGCTGATAATGTGAAAGTATCACTTTATAGAACCTTAAACCCTGTAGGACAACTAGTTGAAACCAATTCACCCAGGTTGCCTAATAATCAGTTAATTTGCATTTAGTTGAAACTCTAAATTATCAAAGTAGGAGTTGCTAAAATAAATATTACCTCTGGTTGTTTGTTCATGCATCCATCATCAAATGCAGTTTTTGGGATCGCATCATGTGATTGTAACCAGAAATTTAGTTTTACACCAACAGCTCCATTATAGACTTAATAATTATATGAGACTGCTTTCAATAACAATTAGGATTATTAATATGACATTTTTCTAACCTAGTAATCAATTAATTAAACAGATTGTTCAAATTGATAATTGATTTGGTAAAAGAATGTAATGAAGTCACCTAGAAATCTCTAGTTGCTCCTCAACCATGTACCAACAATTGTAACAAACTGTATCTGAGTTATAAATCTAATTAAAGAATACCAGCAGCCATATGATAATTAAGTTTGAAATTAGTCAATTGGACTTAACAGTTAAATGACACAGCTGATTTACCTCCACTCAAGAATTGTTTATCCAATAAGAGCCGCCTGGACCGGAAGGCCCTTAAAAATTTAAAGAACATAAGGGCCACAGGGACCTCCTGGCATTCACCTACATATAAAACATCCTGAGATGAAAATTATAAAGTCACAAACTTAAGATTTGGAATGGCAATTGAGATGAGTGGTCCGTGAAAGTTGTATGTTATTGAGTGAAACTATCTCAATACTATCTTAACTTTATCAGCACTTTTAAACAAAATTGAAAAATAACAGCAAATGTGTTCAAACATGACTACCAGCTAAAAACTCATCAAACTACCATGAGTACAAAGCTTTGATATTTTACTCCCAGAATTTATAATCTCGAATATTAACAAGAAGAAAAACTGTGGGAGATAGACTACCAGGCTATAAAAAAGATACATCTTCACTTTAATATTAGTACTAAGGCTTCCAACATTCAGTTGATAACTGGAGTGAGAACTTCTTTTAGGGCTTTGGTCTAGTTTATGTAATTTCTTGAACTTTCACCTTCTTTTTGGTATTTTTATCAATCCTAACTTATATTATTTTATAATTACTTTAATGAATAACTTGGAAAAAAGGTACAAAATAATATTAACATCAAGCTACTTAGTATTAAACAATAATAACTCTGAATTCTAACTAAGAAAATTTAGGACATTTGACTTCTTTGCATTCCAATGACAATGGGATTAATTCAGTATGAAATTCTATTTATTGTTGTCATAGCAATATAAAATGGTGAGACTTTGTTAAGATTTTCCTCACCCCATTGCAACCCAGCACTACTATTATATACCCACAAGTCTATTATCTTCAATATTAGGTTATGATTCACTACTCTAATCTCATTGTAGCTTTTAGATGGAATATTTCCCTTATTTATAACAATTATTGTTTTTCTTGGAACTTTAAATAGTATCACTAACTTATTAAATAAACACTTTTCACTCAATTAAATCTTTTAAAGTTAAAAAAATTGACTGCTTAACCTTAATAAAAAATGAGTCCTTTTTACAAATTAAACTGACTATACTTTATGTCCAAATAGATTTCTTGCTTTAAAAATAGATAATTCTCCCAAGAAGATCGCTGATTGCTACAATTACTAATAATAGTGTAGCCTTCAAATGACATCTTATCAACAAATCTTATCATTTTCCTAAACTGGTGCTCCCTGTCAGGTGCTTCTGAGTCTACACTGTAAAGACATTCCTTTATAAAGATAAAATATTCCAGTGATATCAAGAGTATGAGTGTACAGCAATGAGTCTACCATAAAATCAAAACAAAATGAAGGATAATAAAGAGAAGCCCCCTATACTTTAAGTTATGTTCATCTTTATCACTGGCAGTTTAATTAAAACTCAAACCTACCTGGATATTAAAGATGCCAAGAGCTTCCTGGCAGATTGATTAACTAGATTAATGGATGGGAAAATGTTAAAAATTAACGGTGAGATAGAATTGATGAGCAATGTATGCTATAGTAAGAGCAGTTTAAAGTTGTCAGGGGTGTGCTTAAAAAGACAAAAAAATATTGAAGTAGACTATATACCTGAAAAGAATGAAGTGGTAAAAGAAGAATTGGATATGATATACAATGCTATGGATAAAAAATTAAAAATTGATTTAAATTCTGGAGAAGCTCCAGAAAAGGCTCACTATGACTAATTTGTGACAAATGAAACCTTGAATAAGTTGTCAGACTTGTTCTTATTTCAGCTAAAGAGTATGCGACCCACAAGATTCAACAGACTAACAATTTGAAAAAGTAAAAAAAATCGACTTTGCTTCAATCTACCAACTGAGCTCTTGAAAAAAATTTCTAGATGTAAGTACTATGTCATAACATCCTACTACCATTAAACCCTCAAATGATTAACGCAATAATGAGCCTGAAATTAATCCATTTATTTTTATCATAGTTATAAAAAGTGATTAATTCTTGAACCAGCCAAGCCATGTTCCTCCACAATCAAAATGCTTAACTCTGTTGCACACCTCTATTATCAAAATTTCATGTGAACTGACCAAACCAAATACTGTAATGATCATTCCTCTTCCATGAACAAAGACTTGTCACTGTTTCAAAATTAGATTTGGACCATTCATTTCAAAATCCTCTGTACCCACTTCACTTTCCGAAACTAACCTTCAAAACCCACATCTTTTATAATTTATTGTATATGAACAATTTAAGAAGTATTTCTTGCAAAAAAGAGTCAACTTACAGCCCATACACAATGATTTAATTTGATTTTTCAAAGCGGCTTGATTTATACCTTGAAACTAACCCAAATACCAATTCAAACAGTTATTTTGACCAACATTTTATTTTAAAAATCGAATTCCTATTATAACTCTCAAATTTAATGAAAAAGAAGATTTAGTCTCAAAATTTTGGTTAATTTAAAATATGTCAGTCTAACTTTTGAAAGCATACCCAATCTTGATCAAAAATAATGATCCTAGTAATGGGGGTGGCCAAATGGTCCAAGTAGATGAACAAGTTTTACCTTAATGTTATGGCCTGACCTCATGTCATCAAGCTGCCATGTCTTAGCACTTGCCCTCGACCATTCTGTTCCATATACCACCCATCTGTTACCTGCTTTTCTCTTTGGTGCATTTTATTGACCATGTGACTTGACTTGGTAAAGTCACAATCATGTGACCTTGGCCATGCCAATTGGGTTGCAATTTGGCTTTGCCATCTAATAAAAAGCTACTGCTCTTCCAAAAAACCCTTTTAAGGTTGTTGGAATTCAGGTCAGCTTTATGCTTGTAAGTGCTTTTGAGCCTTGGGTTTCAACAATTTTATATTGCAGGAGAGGTTACTTTCCAATATCAGGAATTTAATTACCAGGGAATTTTTATAGTACTTGAATAAAGATATGAAAACCCTTAAAATTAATAAAAAGTTAGATTTTTTAAAAAATATATTAGTGTTGGCACGGGGACAAAAGGCACCAACTATTATAATTGCACTGCTTAGTAATTAAGTTACCTTTAGGCTTCAAGCAAGATAAGCAAATAATTCATTAAAAGCTTCGAGCCTATTTGGGAAATATGGGGGTTTGACCTATCAGAGCTCTTAAAAATTCACCTCGCTTTAATGGAACAGCTGATGAAGGGTCAAGAGTAGGTATGACAAGGCCATTAGGTAAAGATTTAATAAATTTGAGCCAATTGCTGTGGGGGAAAATAGTTTCACCTGGTGTGACCCCCCCAGGCCTATAAAAGGGGCTGGTCTCCACGTTGGAGCTTCTACTAAAATGGATGTAGGACGCAGGTTACCTCCAAAAGGCTCCCCTGATTCTGTTGGCGATTCAGCATAATCCTTTTTTAATGAGGCAAGCTGACCAGTGGATGGACATTACTGATGCTCAAACGAGCTAAAGCTTAAATTAAAATAAAGTTGAAATAAGACAGAAAGATCCGTCTAAACTGATGCAAATTCAAACTCAACAAACCAACTAAGTCAGAAGAGGAAACTTCTTTACATCCATGACAGTGGGTGAAGGGGGATTGTGAGGCTCTTCTTCCTCATCCGTTATGAAATGTAGCGGCACAAAGCTGATAGCATTGGTGTGGGCGCATCATGAAATGGGGGTCAATATAACAAATAGGTGCTTGCAACTCAATGTGTGCGATGAGGAGGGTGGAAATATAGTCTGTAAGTGCTTTTTCCGCCTCAAGGCGTACTTTAGGTAGGGTGGCAAGGGTTGCAAGGTTGTTGCGGGTAATATGGGTTTTTGGGTTGAACTTTGCAACTACCGCACCTTTTTTAACTACTGAATCTGCTGCCTGATAGTATTAAAGATGGCCTTTTTTCTGTTTTGGAAGCATGGTACTAGGTAGGATAGGAGGTGGCAGGCCCGTAGCCAGTAATGAAACTGATTTTGCAACAGCTTTACGAATTGTGCGACATTCAAGGGAGGCAACTGCCTCTTCAGCTAGTTGGTGGTCACTTTTATTTAGGGTGGCTTCAGGGCGAGGCACATAATGGCGCTTTAATAATTGGGCCGCATAATCAGTATTGAGATACATTTCAAATGGAGGGGGCCCAACCCATTTGGATTCAGGGATAAGCTCGCCTGATTCATCAATCTCGACCAAATAATCCCAAAGATTTTGGTTGAATTTGATTGGGTTATTTACATATAGGTTATCTGTTGCGTTTGGCTGTGTAAATGATTTAAAACTTACTTTAGTCATTCTGGCTCATGATTGGTGGGTTCAGGAGAAGATTTTCGTTGAGTTAATTTTTGGTTGGTTGATTCAGTGGTTGCTGTGGCTACCACTTTGGGTGGAGGGGAAGGATAGTGCCCCATTCAAAAATATTATTGATTGGCTATGGGATCCTTATGCAAAGAGTCAGGTGTTGATGCCATGGTTCGTGAGATGGAGGGGCAGCGCCATTTTAAATTGTCCAGTTCAAAACAGGTAAGGAAAATGGTGCTTCCTCCATCCACTCAAGCCCAAAAAGTATGGTCTGGAGCAAAGGGGATTATGGTGCGAGGGGGTATCAGGAGGGCTATGCAATTCAGCATAATCATATTACTTATTGTAGCCCTGTTTGGCTGAGGAGTGGGAGTAATCGCCTTATTCCAAGAGGCCAGATTCTTTTAAGAATTAGATAGCTCTTTGGTAAATTGAAAATTGGAGATTTTTCTCCTCCAAACAATTCTTGCTCACTAGTTTAACATATATTTATCCAAAATTAACCCTTTCAAGAATGTTGTGGGGGGAGAATAGGGGCGGTGAAAGAGGCCATGAACTCTGTTGATAACTACTCCAGAAGCAAGTGATATGATGGAATATTCGTCACCCATTTTTGTAGGTGATGACAAAAGGTCCTTCCCAGATGGACCTTAGCTTCTCACTTTCTGGGAATAATGTGGTTATGATAATATAAAACCAGGTCAGAGATTTAGAAAAGAGGGTAGAGGAAGTCTGAGATCATTAGCTGCTTGATCCTCTTTTTTGAAAGTTTTGGCTAATTTAGTCATAGCTTGAGATTGTAGTTAAATAATATGTTGGTCTAATTTCCTCATGGCCTTTTCAGGGTCAAAAATTCCTGGCTGAAAAGACATCTTTTGCCAATAGGGCAGGTATGCCAGGTTCCTGGCCATACGGAAGACAAAATAGAGACACCTTTAGTATCCAATGGTAGCTAATGCAATAGGCCATGAGAGCACTGGGCAAAAACTGATCCCAGTGCAGAGGTTCAAAGGTGGCCATTTTCCGTAATATGAATACTAAAGTTCCATTCTCCCGTTCTACAGTCTTGTTGGTAGAAGGGTTTTAATGGGTGGAGAAGAGTTGCCGGGTGCCCATAGAGGTAGCCAGGATTTTGACCTCTTGGGAGGTAAAGTTCTTACCATTGTCACAGAGGAGAACTTGAGGACAACCATGGAGGGTGAAGATTGGCGGAGAAAATTGGCGGTAGCTTTGGCCGGTTAAACAGGGAGAGCCACTGCTCCAATTCAATTTGTTAAGTGGTCAATACTTGTCAGAATTTTTGATTTCCACTGGCTGTCTAGGGTAGAGGTCTTATAACGTCTTAACATATCATTTAAAAAATTTGCTGGGGGGAGGGTTGGTATTGGTATTTGGTCTTGAAGTGAAATTGCTTCTTACAGGTCTTTCAGGCATCCAAGACTTCAATAGTAGATTACATGATGCCCTCCCAATAGTGCCATTTCTTGATCCACTCATGCGTCTTCCTCACTCCATCATTCCCAAGGGTAGAGTGGGCTTCCAAGATCGCTAATACCCGTTCTGAAGGTCGCAGATAGGGCATCCAATTTACTCCTACCTTCTTATATAACTTTCACTCTCCACCTTAGTGTTCCTGGAGTGTCATGCTAGCATTTTCTGGACAGGGTCCTCTTCATTGTCCCAGGCCTCAAGGGTCATAAGGAGGTCATATAACCTCTCCACTTCAAAGTTGTCCAGATGAAGGATAAACAGCTGAATCAAACCATCCACATTCATATAACGCGTCCCAGCTCAGTGCTCAATATTCATATCTTAATGTTGAAGTTTGAAAGCCCAACGGGCCAACCGTCTGATGGGATCCTTCATGTTTTGTAGTCATTTTAAGGAAGCGTGTTCAGCAACCAAAGTAAATGAAGTGCCATATAGGAAAGGGTGATAATGTTTAACAGCTACTGATACAGACAGGCTCTCCTTCTCTGTAACGCTGTAGTTAGTTTCAGCTTTTTACAACATCTTGCTGAAGTAGGAGACTGGATGATCTACACCATTATTGTCCAACTGGGCCAGGATAACTACAACGCATATTCTGAGGCATCAGTTTCAACATTAAGGTTTTCCTTTAGTTGAAGTGGCGTAGTGAGGCTGTGCTGAAGCAATATCTTTAGCATCTCAAACGTGGACACTTGTTCTGAACCCCAATAAAAAGGGGTGTTCTTAGCCAATAGTCGGACGAGAGGCTACTGAGCTGGGCGAACTTGGTGATGAACTGATGGTAATTTTCATAATACCCATAAATACTAGGATGTCCCAGATGTTCTAAAGGCAGTCAATTTATAGATAGCTTTGACCTTATCTTGTAAATTCTGGATCTTTTCTTGGGAGATGCGATGTCCAGGGAAGTCTAGCTTCTTTTAAAGAAAGTGCATTTTGTCAGTGTCAACTTGATGTTAGAAGCCCGCAGGCGTTGAAAAACTTCTTCTAAATGAGCGAGTTGATCGGTGAACGTTGCAAAAAGATGGTGATGTCATAAAGATAGATTATCTCACAGCTTAGCTTGAGGTTCCACAGAATGTGGTCTATTGCACTTTGGAAGAATGCTGGTGCATTGCACAGCCCTTGGGGTAGCCGGGTAAGCTGAAATAAACCTTCACTGCAAATAAGAGCATGTTTCTCCTGATTTTAAAAAGAAAGATCCATTTTTTAATATCCGCTGGCCAAATTCATGGCTGAGAAGAATTTTGAGCCGGAGAGTTGGGCAAGGACATCATCTATGCAGGGGATAGGATAGCTGTCTTTTTTAGTGAAACTATTCAAATTATGGTAGTACATCACTACTTAATGACCTCCATTATTCTTTTTGATCAGCAAAGAGGGGACGCCCAAGGGCTTTGGGACAGTACTAATAACCCAGCGTCTGATAACTGCTTATGTTCAACCCACATTTGCTGCTCTTAATCCTTGGACTTACAGTAATGTGTGGATTAGATAGGTTGGGCATCACCAACATCAATGGTGCGTCTCCATCCCTATATGCCTATAATCTTTGCTGGTCTGAAAGAAAATATCACCTTAGGTGTCCAAAATAAAATGTACTCTTTAAAGCTCATATGAAGTTAAATAATCTGAAATGTGGACGTTGGGCAGAGTACACACCAACTGGTCAGTGGGTAAACCCATATCCAACATCAACCCAATAAAGTAATACTGTAAATCTCTTGGAGGGGGATTAGAAGATCTTTCCCTATACTCAATTTTTTGACGATGATGGGTTTATTAGTAAGATACCCCAATAGGACATTAATGGGTCGTTGATAGGCGGGGTCTAATATACCCAGTAGCACCCAGGGTTCAAAAGAGCTTAAACTATCAATGCTTCTTATATGCAGTAGACAGGCTCGGGAGATCTGATGAGTAATATTGGTAGCACCCACTCATTGTTCACCGCCTTTAATCACTGTCTCCTCTGAAGCGAAAAAGGGAATATCCTATGAAGCGTCTACCAAATCAGGAAACTTTTTGTGTTGCGTCCAGAGGTCATGTAGAATAGAGGTAAAGCAAAAAAGGTCACTCAACTAAGCAGAATTATTCTTTTTATTGGGTTCTTCATTGTTAAAGATTAAAGGTACTTAATACCCAAGTAGGGAGAGATTGACCTGTTCAAATTAATTATGCCATCATACTCCACCATAAACTACATGCTATAAACATGTTGTAAGTGTTATTGTCCAAATCCATGGCATGAGCTGACAATATGAGCTTTCCAATTAAAATTGGCAAAGAGGTGTAGGCTCCGATAGCATGGGTTTTGTTGGGACACGCTGTTTCAAACTCCTGCATATAATCAATGTCAGGAAACAGCTTAATCTTCTTGATTGGCTTGGATGAGAGAACGTTCACAGGAGATTCATTGTTTAAAGTACCCTAACATGGACTTTTTGAATAACGACCTTTACCTTAGTTATGGTCTCGCCAAAGTGTGGGGGAGAGCTAACACTTTCTTAAGATGGAGAGTAGAGGCAAGCTTTTAATCTGTCTTAGGACATATCTTTTTAATGGACTGTAGGGTGTTAATATGATGGGCTGGTCAGATCTGCGAAGCAATAACCTAGTCAGTATCTCTAGTAGTATCAATAACCTCAGGGCACCCCAGAACTTGATTGAGGTAGACTTCTTGAGGGATCAGGTCTTTATCTACTCCTTCAGGGTTTAGTCAATCTGGTATACCTACTTCAGGTGGGCTCCTAGGACATAATAAATGACGTCCTCAACCCCACTTCAGACTTGTCATCAGAAGAATCGTCCACATACATTGGGTAGATGTTATAAGGGCGGTTGAAGGAGAAAGCCAAAAATTTAGTAGCTGTGGTCCCATCCGCAACAATAGTTATTGGAGGAGCATATAACTTTGCTTGAGTAGCCTTGTCCTTAATCCATTGGTTGTTGGGAGTGACTGTCACCGGAGGGAGAGGTTTGGACTTCCTCATGGCTACAGGCTTCGGATTAGAGTGTCTGGAGAAGATAGAGTCTTGTAGGTAGATGCTTTAACTGTGCCAGCTTTGGGTTGATCAGCTGCTGTGAGCCTTAAGGAAACAGGTGGTTTTGTTTAGCGACCTGGTCCTTGAACCCATTATTGGTGAGGGCTAATGTCACCTGAGAGATGGGTTTAGGCTTAAGAGCAGGCTTTGGGACTACTTGGAGAGGTTTATTGGATGGCTCAAGCTGTTCTTGGTGGCAAGGTGAGGGCAGGGAGCGTTGACCCATTGCTAATAATGCACTCTGACTTACTAGCTTAGGAACCTCAGGTTTGTAGAGCGGAGGAAGAGCAGGTTTGAGCCGCACTGCAAGTGCTGGCCTCAGAGCTGAAACCAACATGGGGGTCAACATAGAATATTAAGTAAGCTTCAGTTGAGAACTCCTCAATGGTCCAAACCTGGGGGTTCACCACAGCTTCATTTGTTGTCGCACAGGTATGAAAATCAGCAATGTCTAACAAGGCCTCTTTTATGTCATGGAAAATCTTAAAGTTGCGCTTCACTGAAATGATATGCCAGGCTAAAGAAGGTTAAAGCTAACCCAGTTAACATGACCGCGAAAGCATCATCAAGGGTTATCATTTTAGATGTTGAAAACTTTGGGCAGCGAGGTAAAACCGCTCAGCAAAAGCAGGAGTCAGTTCGCCTTCATACATACTAAGGCGCAAAAATGCCTGTTTCTCCCTGTTTAGACTTTTCTTGGAACTAAATTCAGCTAACTGAGCCTCTTTATCCTCTGTTCTGGTATGCAGAGTGTCTATATAAGGGGTCATCATTTCTTGTGCTAGGCGACTTAAGAAAGGAAGGATGTGTTTAATTTTCTGTTTGTCAGATGCGCCTTGCAATACAGATTCTAAGACATATACAAACAAAGCAATGCTACCCTCATCAGGGGAGAACTTTTCATTTAATGGGTGTTTAAATAAGCGTTGTTCAAGCTCTCTAAGACGTGATAAAGTACTTGCTAGAGGCTTTTCAAGGGCAATTATTCCTAATTCATTGTTGGTGGGAGGGTGAAGAGGGGTCTCACTTAAACCCTCCATTTTTTGTATAGTAATATGGTGTACAGTTCTCCTGTAGTGAGCACATTTTGTTGAAATCTAAGGCAGGTTGTATACTTGCAGGTGCGTTTAGGCCTGGATTTCAACAAACTTATATTTCAGGAGAGGTTACTTTTCAATACTGGGAATTTAATTACCAGGGAATTTCATAGTACTTAAATAAACATATTAAAACCATAGAATTGATAATAAGTTGGATGCTTTATATTATTTTTATTAGTGTTGGTGAGGGGATAAAAAGTGAACCCTCTTACAATAGCACTGCTTTGTAATTAAATTAACTCAAGGCTTGAAGCGAGATAGGCAAATATTACGTTATTAGCTTAGAGACTATTTAGGAAAAATGGTGGTTCAACCTATTAGAGCTCTCAAAGCTCACCTTTTCTTTAATGGAATGGTCAATGGAGGGTCAGTAGTAGGTAGGACAATGCCATTAGGCAAAGATTTGATAAATTTGAGCTAATCGCCATGGGAGAAAATAGTTTCACCTGCTGTGACCCCCTCCAGGCTTATAAAAGGGGCCAGAACTGCATTGGAGTTTGTACTAAAATGGATGTAGGATGCGGGGGACCTCTGAATGGCTCCCCTGATCCTACCAGCAATCTGGTGTGATCCTATTACTAATTGTAGACCTGTTTGGCTGAAAACGGGAGTAATCTCCTCATTCTAAGAGCCAGATTACACCGAAAATTGGATAGGCCTTTAGTAAATTGAAAATCGGAGCTATTCTCCTCTGAACTATTCTTACTTACTAGTCAAAAAAGCGTTTTTCTGACATAGGTCCTGATTAGCCTGTGCATACTACAGTTGCCACTCCATTTGGTAACCATGTGTGACCCAAGTGGCTTCTTTGTTACCTTAACAACTCAACCATTTACTCCCACTTATACAGCGACCTCAGGTATAATTAAACCCTTATTCCTGTCAGTATTTTTACACCAGTCCCAAATGAAGGCTGCTTTTATCTTATGACTTTCATATTGAGCCGTCAAAAGCCTTAGATCTTATCCTAGTAGACTCCAAAAACTTTTGAGTTCTAGCCATGACATCTTCATATTGACCTTCTCCTTAAACTTACCTCAAAGGATGTCAACTGAGAGATATTCTAAAGCCATCAAAATTTACTTGGCACTACTTACTAATTTGTTACCAGTAACTTATTGACTTCTTTAACGATTGCTTTATTTAATGATGAGCATTTGTTTGTAAATTTTGTGTAGGACCAGACTGCCATGAACCCTAAAGACAAATTTTATGATAGACATCTTATTGTTTGTTGCTTTGATGAGTCCTTAGTCAAGAAGATATGCCTCCTTAGCTCTTTAGCATTATTGATAGAGCTGCTCACCCTGATATCTGGATCAATATAAAGCTGAAGTTGAGACTATAGCCACCAGGAAATCTTCCACCATGGTTTTGACTAAGTTAAAAGAAGTTTCTGAGGCTAAGTTGGGCAAGACTGTAATGAAGAGAGTTGCCACCACCCCTGACTATTCTAATGATACCTCACAAAATCCTTTCATCTTTGAATCAAATTACCAATTATGTTGATACCCTATATTAAGAGGCAGATACACTGGTCCATTTTAATCAACTCTTGGAGCCATGCAAAGCAATTGCTACCCCCAGGTGAGTCTTGAAGGTGGCTCTGTTGGGATATACCTTGTTTCCTAAAGCTTGTCTTTGATCCTTTAATGAACTTATTATTTTTATTAATCTCAACTCATATTGTTATTACTAATTTATGAAATGCTTAAATGAGCTAAATATTCAAAATATTATATATTTTGAGATTATTAGAATCAAAAATTTATGAGCTTAAATCACTGTGAAACAAAGTTGTAGCATATTGCCTTCTAAGCGCTCTACCAACCAATTGGATAAAATCAGCATGAACATTATATATCATTGTCATAGCAACATGCTTTGGTGATACTTATATTTTTTTCTCATCGCTATTGCTACCCAGCGTTAACCATTATATGCCCAAGCCTTTTAGTTTCCCTATATTAGTTTATGATTCAATATTTTAATCTACTTCCAGATCTTAACCTTATGTATCTCTCTCATTTAGGCAGTTCTTGACTTTCCTTAATACTTTAAATTGTACATTTAATTTTTCTAAGTAAACAACTTTTCATTTTTTATACATTAGATTTAAGTTAAAAAGTTCTCTTGTGCCTGCTTAATCTTTATTTAAGTAAAGTAATATTATAATTAAGAAAAAAATGACTTGATGTATTTAGGGATTTTACTTTTATATATCTAAATGGCGCTGTTTCCAAGGAGCCTAACATTTAAATATCTGGCAATCTTTTCTTTCCCATAAAGATAACATTAGTTAGATGATTCAATTTGAACAGCAAAAATTTACAATCACACAGGAGAGATGGGCGATTTCAACAAATCACAATTAAATTGGGCGAAAGCCATATCAGGCAATGGGCAAAACGGTGCGCCAAAAGGGCAAGAAACGCCCTGGAGGGGACTAGGAACTAATGACGCCAAGAAACCACAAACTCAGGCACCATCTAGGTTTGTGGAATTCACCACTAAACAAAACTTGTACATGGAAATCCAGTATGCCCAACTCCTAATAAATGTAGAGCACGGGCTCCAACTTTTCCTAGGTGTTGATTATCCAACTCTTTGGGAGAAAGTGGGCGAGGTATAGGCCTCCCTTTTCCCCCACATAGTGTATGCCACCCATACCATCCACCGCGGCTGGATTAATATGGACTTTAAAGCCAAATAACATGCAAACGCCACTGCAAAAGTCTGCATCAAAATTGCCCTCCAAGAGGGCAAACAAATTGTGCACACCACGTGCACCAGATGTAACAAAGTGAACACTTTGTTCATCTCATTCAACTTGCTCCCTACCAACCTTCCCCACAAGTTAATCAAGGAGGAGCTCTGAGCTGGATTTGCCACCTACAGAGAAATTAAACAATTCAAACTATAGCAGTTTCACCTGACGCCAAACCTGTGCACAGGAAAGACAATCAACATGATCAACTTGATCCCAGAGGTGGCTAAGGACTTCACAAAAATCCCACGCATAGTGGTGCTTAACTATTGATGGGGGAGTGTCAAAGGTATTCCACATCACAGCGGAAAGTGCACTGCCTATCTGCAACCACTGCTGCGCATTGGGGCACAAGGTACATACATGTTCCGTGAAGGAGGGCATACTGGCCCCAGACTTCTGCGATGACGCCATGGACAAAGATGTTGAAGACTTTGCCAAGGAGGTTGACAACCACGCCTTCCTCTGGGGAGAAAATGGGTAATATATTCTTATAGACCCAGTATCACCCAAAGTATGCAAAATGGGACAGAAGGCCCACAAGTGGGCTGCAGCCAAGGCTGCATCACTCGTACCCTCCTCCATCAACCCCAGCCAAATTCAGGAGGACCTAGAAAAAATCAACAAAGCTAACCAATCAGAGCAGTATACACAAAACGAATGTTTTTCAACAATTTAACTGAATCACCACGTGGTACCATTTAAGAGAATTTAGCTGGACAAATCAGCTCCATTATTGACGAAAATGTGGGACCCACATCTTCAAATTTGAGCCCAACAACCAATGAAAATAATTACACACCGCACCAAACCACCATGAGTCATGAGTGGGAAAAAATTAATCCTTAAAAGCCTCAAGACCTACACAAAATTGGTGTAGGGTAAGGGATCAGATGATGAAACAGATTAAACAGGCCCAGTGACACAGAGCAAGTACCTACAAATGAACGCTGTGTTAGGGTTGGACGGCCCTCTCAACTGCTCCTGAGGCGCTGCAGGCACCTCAGTGTCAATAGGGCGCTAAAAATTGTGGGAGCCAGGGCGCAAGCGTCCCAAACCAAAAAGCTGAACTTCCTGCGAAAACTCCCCATGTAGATCTCTTGGCCATCCAAGAAACCCACTATCTACAGGGGAAAGAGGGATCCTGGTCAGCCAGGTTCTCACCATCACAATTGGTATGGACGTCCCACTATGGGGTGGTCATCCAAAATACAAAAAATTAAAAATCACCAACTCCTCTTCATATCTGCACGGCTGTGTCCTGGTAGCAACAATTGCATGCCAAGAGGATACAATCTTAATAGAATGCATCTATGCACGTGCACTGCAGCTGAGAAGAAACAATTTCTCAAAACCGTCTAACACTCACCCTCCCACCAAATACCATCCTGTTGGGCGACTTCAACTGTTGGGATAACCCAACACGGACTGATGGCCTAACCCCAGGGGATACCCCAGGGCACATTGAATTCCGTGCAATGAAGGCATCCCTTGGCCTACACGATACCCTCCCCCAGGTCACCACTCCTCTCCCACATGACCCGCCCCAACATACGTGAGGGAACGATCATCTCAACGAGCTTCATCGACTTCATCCTCACCCCAAAACTCAGCGCTTGAACTCTCCAACTTCTCAACAAAAAAGATCAATTTCCTGACCACCAACTCGTTTTGGTGCAGCTTTCACCATCCCAAATTCCTTCATAGGCGTCAACCTGGAGGAAGTTAAACTCAGAAAACATAAAAATGCCTGAAATATTTGACTGGTCAAATATGAGGCCATGAATCCAAAATTCATTACTCCGCACATTTTAGACCCCATAGAAACTTGTGAAAATTTCAAAGTCAAACTAATAAATAAAGCTCGCCATCTCGCCTCATGTAAGTACACCGCTGACACAGCCACAATCAGGCGCATCTTGGAGAACTGCACCATGAGATCAATACCCCAAAGTCTGGCTACAGCCCTAACTGGGGACACAAATAGGCGGAAATAACTGCTTGCCTAAACGCCTTCTTTTTGAACACCAGCACAGAATCAAAATACTAAGAAAAGGTAAGTTTATAAAAGAAGGCGAAATCTGATCAACTTATTTCTTCCACCAATTCCACTCCCATGGCAACCAGCCTGCGTGCACACAGGTCTGCAAAGATGACTTTACCATGGCAATCGACCCAGCAGAGGTCAAGAGCGGAGTACACCTCTCTTACACTGAACTCTACCATGACACCCCAACTGACCCCAAAAAATTTAAGAGTTTATACACACCACTGGAACTCAAAGCGCTCCCCTGGACTAAAGCCTCCTAAACCTAATCACACAGGAGGAGCTCTGGGGCACCGTCCACGATGAACCACATGGGAAATGCCCAGGGCCTGATGGGATACCATATAAATTCTACATAAAGTACTTCAAGAAAATTGCCCCATCCTCTTAGCATCAATGAACCAATTTCTGCTGGAGACACGCCTCCTACCTGGTGGCCAGGACTCCTATGCCATAACCCTGTTCAAGAAGGGCGACAAACTGGACCTGGCCAGCTGGGAACAATTGCACTCTCTAACACTGATACAAAAATACTAACAAAAGTATTAGCCACCAGATTAGGCACACTAGTCTCCAAAGTCCTGTCGCCCAATCAGTTTGGGTTCATACCAGGGCATAAAATCTGGACCAGTATACACTCCGTCGCCAACATATGCCAGTCCAAAGCAACTGGAGCCCTGGTATTCCTAGACCGTGAGAAGGCATATGATCGCGTTAGTTGGCTGTACCTAAAGGGTTGGCTAAGCGCCTTCAAACTCCCGCCCATGATCATAAAACTGGGCGATGCTCCTTACAGAATCTGCATCCATGGCTGGATGCGGCTCTAGCTTCCTAACTAACAAGATCATACCACACAGAGGGCTCAAACAAGGGGACCCCATCAGCCCACTTCTGTATAACTTCAGTTTTGATCAACTCCTTCATGTCGCTTACTCACATCTCATGGGCATAACTGCACAAGGCTTACCAACAGTCAATATAATAGCCTTTTGCGGATGACTGCATGACAGGTATAGCTAACAACAATGATGCCTGACTGCTAGAATGCACCCTGGAGGAATATTACATTGTTAGAAACTCTTCTCTTAACAAAAAGAAACGCAAATAATCCTCCTAGGCAAATACACTAACAACTGGGCCACAACACTTAAACGTCACAGCCCCCACGAAGGAACAACCCACTCATCCTACACTTTACATCACCTCCCTCAACCAACCCTGTTCGCCACTCTGGAATATGGCTGGAAACAGGGGTTATGCCAATGAGACAATTGAGAACAACCTACTACAGTTGATGTCCAACTGCATTGCCTCCCTTAAGGGAAGATCCCCAGAACTAATGGAGCGATTAACAGTCACTAACTCACTTTTCCTCTCAATTCTGTGGTTCCCCCACCCACGCAATCTCCTTCTCACCTACAATTATATCCTCAGTCCGCACACTTATCCAGGGATGGCTGTGGCTTAGTCTTGGCCACCTGTACGGGTGGAAACACTCTTCAGCCTACTCTCCAGCGGAGGCGTGGGCCTAATAGACTTTGAGGTCCATGCCAACTGCATATTGGGCACCTGTTTAGAGGAATTTTTAGCCCCAGACCTACCACAACAATATCGTTCTAGAGAAGCGAGGGCCAACTTTGCGCAGGTGCTCAAACTATTCAACTCAAACAACCCGTCCAGTCTGCTCACATACTTTGCAAACTGCCCCAATGCAGCGGGCCCAAATGTAACCCCCCTCACTTCAAGCGCCTCCTCCACACCATCCGTCAATAAGGTGGACCGTCACTCTCATAGGCACTAGTATGGTAAGGGGAAGGCCCAGAGCTCACTTCATGCTAAGAAACCAGACGACCACCCCCAGTGGGACATACATGATGTGTCCTATTCATTTCAAGAATTGACTACCTTGATGCTTTAGACATCCCACACGACCTCATAACACAGAAGGCAATGTGGAGGTTAATATCATCCGCTTCTCCAGCAAAGGGTAAGAACTAACACCTAATGTTTCCTCAAAATAATCTACAGAACAGCAGATCTCTCTAACTCTCTTCATGCAGCGTGTGCAGTGTATGGAGGGGATGGCACCCTGCACCACCGCCTCAAAGCATGCCCCCCATCCAGAGCCATATGGAGGGAAGTTGCGCATCTGTTAAGAACCCACAATGACCAGGAGCTGTTAATCTCCAAAAGCCTCCTCGCACTCACCTTGATTCCCCCATGCCACACACACCCGCTCCCTGATAGTCGCCATTGCACTGTGGACAGCCCACACTGTAGCACTAAATGCCTTCAAGGGAAACATGCCAACCATCCGTGGGACAATCATCAGATTTCACCTACACCTACTGGAACACTTCCAAGCCTGGCTATACATATACATGAGGCCAAAGCAACAACAACTCGTTGAATCATGGCTCCCAGTCTGGTTTCTGCATATGGATCTTTCCTCCACACCTGCTCCATAATAGGGAAACCCCTTTGGAGTAGACATTCACCCCCTATACCTGGCGGTACCAGCTGCAACAGGGAGGCTCGTCTAATCTGAAGTGCCTAAATCTTGCTATACTTCACCTCCCCTATCCTATTACATATATTTTAGATTTGTACGTCCCCTGGTCAGCTCATATCGGGTAAATAAAATAACAGTCAAATATCTTATTTAAGTCTGTGTTTTTTGCAAGTATTATTTCTTTTAAGAAAGCTTTAGTTTCACATATTTCCCAGAAATTAGAATATTGTTTTATGGTAAGAGGCAAAGGAACTTATTGATTTAAAGTCACTAAAAACGAGATATAGAACAAAAGGCGCAACTTAACTAGAAAATAACTTTAGGGTTTCTCTAAGATACTTTTAAAAATATAATCCTTATAAGCAAATAGATAGTATATCATCTGAGGGGGCAACCTGAATGGGGGTTCTTCATTTAGGTAGCACTCCCAGATTTTTTATTCGACTGCAGCACAATCAGGTAGATTTTACTTAAAATAAACCATTTGGATAGATATTTAAATCATTTTAGTCTTTAATTGGGATTCAGGATTGAACCCTTTTGAGGGTACAACTTAATTTACCACCTTGTAAGCCATCCAATAGATAATTTACCTTACATTCAGTCTAATCCATTTCTTCTTCTAATCAGGACTCCATCCCAGAGGATTTGGGCTAAAGTCATACTGGAGAAGATTTCCTAGCATCAAATTGGGCGTTATTAATTTCTAAAGGTCTGCATAACAAAATAAATGGGTTTATTACCCTCTTGTGGGTCTAGCTGTCAAATTTATCTTGACGGTTCATTTAATTTTAACTCTTCCTTTTATGTCCAATACCCTGGTATTCAACAATGACTAAAGAGCCTAATTTCTTATGCAGCAAATAATATCGCTCAGAATATTGCTAGGTTTCTAAAACTGAAAATCTTGTGGCCTTTATAGGTCCTTCTACCAACAATTAACACCAGGATTCTTAAAAACCTCCAAGAGGATCTCATCTTTTTTCAACATCCTTTTTATAACTTTTCTGCAGTTACACTTACTTGAAACAGATCCTTTTATATCTTGGAGACCTCCTACTAAGCTATTTACGTCCTTTATGATCCTGTCATTTCTTTTGGACTATACTTTAAGGGTAGATATGTTCCTGGTACCAAGTATACTGAAACCACTCTACTCATATATGAAGGAGTTATAGAACCAGCCACCAACAGATAAAGGGTCCAACATATAAAAACCTGCCTTGATGGCAGTGACCAAGAAATTATGGTTCCAGACTTTAAGGAATTCACCACCTGAGATCAAATGAAGCTGATTATTTAATAAAATTCTATCAACATGAGCCTGTCCAAACAAAAAAATGATTTTATGCGCATCTAGCATATATTGTATAATCTTGTTCATTTTGCTAAAGGTTCTTATTATATAATCAAGCCCAGAACCTTGAGGCTAGGTTAAATCATATGATGCAATAAATGCCATGGTATATGCTTTCTCCTTTGACCAACACCTTGTACTACACTTTCAAGGAGTAAAGAAGCTTTAAAATCATTCCTGGAACTCAAAGTAGCCATTATGGAGATTTCTAAAGCAGAAACGCGAAAAACCTCATCCTATAATGTTTTTTATCTTCTTATCCATACTGTAGGTGAAAATCAAAGCCTAAACTCCAACGTGACCCTTTCACCTTGTCATAATCTAAGATAAAGTTTGAATTGAATTCCCTTCTTCTGAATCAGGCCATGCCAAATTGGTCGCCAAACCTACCTGAGCTAAGTCTATTTCAGGATCCTTCTCCCCTATTCCTGAGTCACGTGGGGCGGCGTTTCCACCCATTCAGTCAGGTGAGCAACTCTATCCATTGAGGACGCCCATGAGGAGGCCATTCCGGAAGATCATTAAAGATCCTGAATGGATGAGGCCCTGATGATCCCAAAGGCGCTGAGTCCCAATGCACCCTATAAATTGAAGCCCTTTAGCTTAATAAAATATTTGGTATTATAACTTATTTTTCCCATTTCCTTATTGGTGCTCTTTCTGAATTTTCCAGCTTCAAGCCACTGTGAACCCCAGCGCAAGTCTGAAGAACTGTAGCGCCAACATAAGTGCTGCTCACTACAGGGGGCTCTGAGCTATCCTAAATGAAAACATCTATCACAAAAAATGGAAAATACTAGAAGCTCTGATGACCAGATGTCTGGTCAGTCAAGAAGCGTTACTTGATGGGTTAGTACCTCGCGATATGCAACACCGCCCTCACAGCTGGAGAGGCTAGAATTTTGGGCCACTTTTCAGCTCTCGCTGCCTTACTTGATGGGAGCCAATACCAACTCCAATTTGAAAACCTCAATGATGTCGTTCAACAACTAATGAATGGCATCTACTTTATGGGTGCCCACTCCAGCTGCTCCCTGCCTCCTGCGTACCTCCAAAATGTGGGACCTCTATGCTTCGGCTGTATTGCCAGCTGGGGAACTTACCCTGGGGCCTGAACGCTACCTTCATAACTTTTTCAGCCCTGCTATCCATCATCTCCTCCAGCTAGTCAGATTACACCACCGGGAGGTCTCCATGCAACTAGGACTTTCCCATAATTTACATTCCTACATCATCAACTTCTACAACGCCGCCTTTTCCTTTGTGCATGACATCCGAAAAGCTATTATTGATAACCAACAATTTAATCAATAAGATCTGCAATAAAATTGTGTTATTGGACAGTGGAATCTCCAGCTACCTCGAGGAGCAATTTCGTCAAAACGCTCAGCTATTTGATGTGACATGGACCCAGTGTCTCCTTCAAGTCAGAGAATTGGTACAATCCCTACAACAGCACTATCAAGAGCTGGCCTCTCATGACTACCCCCATGAGTGCTGAGCCAGAAGGGCCTAGGGGGCCTGAAGGCTCTGAGGTGCGTCAAGGGCCAGCTGGACCCAAAGGACCACGCGGGCCTCCAGGGCCCCCGGGCCCTTCAACATCAGGCAAACCTGAAGACCCCTGGTGAAGGGATATAATGACATCCCTGGCTGCCTTATGGGATCAAATCCAAAAGGTGGCACTGGGATGCAAGCTCCAATTGGACGGTGTCCCCCTCAACCCCAGGGTCTCTATTGAGGCATTGTCAGATGAAATGAATAACCTCATTGTCTTCACTAAACTTACCAACGCTCATATCTCCCAGCTTGAACAAACTTGTCTAGTGTTCAAAACCCTGTTGACAACACTTGAAAGACAGCTCCATATACAGAACACCGAGATCAATCCCTAAAGGATCAGGTTGCCAATAAGGCTTCTTCTTCCACCCTCAGACAGAATTGGGACTACATTTAAGAGGACTTAGAAGGCTTACAGCAGCAGCTAGATCAGCGGGCTCCTCGGGATTATGCAGAAATGGATATCTCTGAGCTGGTACCCATCCCAGGCGTTAACACGCTTTCCACTCCCATTGTAGATAACTTTAAACCTAGCTCAAGAATAGGTTCACTCCCAGATGAGAAAATATCGCCTCTTTTCTGTATGCCTATGAGAGTTCCTTGGAGGAGGCCACTAATTAACAGAAGGTGAAGCATATCCACTCCTGTCTAGATAGTACCGCCTGGGAGATCATGACCCCCCATTTGAAAGAGTGTAACACCTGAGAACTGGTCCGTACAGCCTTGATCCAAGAGTTTGGCAGCTATCAAACTCTGTCCAACCAAAAGCAAGCGTTCATGGGCATTTGACTGAACAAAGGAGAAAACCCAATTGACTTTACCAATTGGTTCTATGCCCAGGAACAACCTTTGGTCACGACGAATTGTATCACCTTGGATGATGCTATCACCGCTGTCATCTCTGCCTTGGGATCCTATCCTGAGGTCCAAATGCATATGATCGGGCAGAAGAATGGGTTCACCTGTATTCAGGAGATCAAGGAAACCCTTAACGAAATCCCTGCCTCGACCCTACACTTTAAGGCTACGTCTACTGGTTCCACTAATCGCCCTGGGGTCCACATAGTTGAAAACCAGAAGAATTCACGTCCTCAATGTACCTATTGTAATGGCTTTAGACCAGAGCCAAGACCTGCTGGAAACATCTTGCTGAGGAGGCCGGAAAAGGACCGTCAGCATGAAGGATGAGGTGCTTTATGCTGACATCCCTACCCAGCCTCAAGAATCCTCTGTGAATGAACCAGAAGCCGTCATACCAGAAGAAGTAGTTGTGATATCTAATGACAATAAAGACGTTGATACTGCTTACTCTTCTTCTGATAATTCTCCCATGTTTTTACGTTACCGCCCCAATTTGGAAGTTTGGTCACCTGAGTCAACATCCGGGTCCATAAGATTACAGTTTTCGCCATAGTTGATAGTGGCTCCCCTGTGAACGTCATCTCCTCCAAGTTGATGAAACGGGTCAAGATTTCTCTGGACCTACCCCACAACATGGAATATGTCACAGCCAGCCCGCAGTGTACCCAATCTATAGGAGCTTATTTCTCCTTACCATTGCGTTTTGGAAAGCTTGCTGTGAACACCCCCATGGTTGCACTAGACAACCTCAGTTATGACCTGCTCCTTGGGACTCAGTTCCTTATGAGACTATTCAGTGGTGCTCCATTTCGAAGGTGGTTTCCTCTCCCTTCTAGGACATCAAGTCCCTCTGGTTTTTGAAACTACTCATGACTCTAAGGTGGAGGTCAAAGCCTGAGCCTGCCTACTAGAGACTGAAGGCTGAATAAAGTGGCTTGAGTATCATATCAGGGGCTCTTAAGTCTGACTACCCCCTCCTGCTGTTGACGGACTGGAAGAGATGCTGATCTATTTATCCCGGACAATTACCATACCCCCAAAATCCCAAGTCATTGTCAACACCTGGGTCCATGTCAACATTCCCTCGGGGTATTTTTTGGAAATTTCAGGCCTTGATTACCCATCTCCTAACGAAGTGCTGACCTGCCCTAGGATCCTTGATCCAGTATATGCTGGATCTATATCTGTGTTGCTAGACAACCTGACTGACAAACCAAAAATTATAGGTTCAAACAGTCAGGGCACTTATGTCCAGCTATTACCGATAGGGGCTGTTGCCAAAGTTTGAAGCTTTGGGGACTTGAGGGATTTTGGCTTGGAGTTGCCACCCTCGGTTAATCTGGTCACGCTAATAATGGAAAGGACCTCTCTGATGAACAGCGAGACAAGGTTCAGGAGCTGTTGGAGGAATACTTTGACTTATTCTCAACTTCAAACTTTGATTTTGGAATAATGAGCAGAGTTCTCCACCACATAGAAACTGGGGACGCTCCCCCTTTTTGGTCCCAGCCTTACCAAAAGAGTAAGGTTGAAGAGGCTCAGGTTACGGTGGAACTTAAACAGCTACTTTACGCTGGGCTCTTTGTCTCATCGCGTAGTCCTTGGGCCTCCCCTCTTCTGCTGGTCCAAAAGAAGGATGGTAAGCACTGGGTGGTGATAGATTATCAACAACTTAACTCCATCACCAAGAAGGACAGTTATCCCCTGCCCCGATTGATGATTCTCTCCATCTGCTTGCCAGTTCCCAGTACTTCTCAGCCATGGACCTCGCCAGCAGATATTTGCAGTTCAAGCTCGCCCCCAAAGACTGAGCCAAGTGCACCCTAATCGCCAACGAGGGCTATTTGAGCCCACCTGGATGCCCCAAGGCCTCTGTAACGCTCTGGCCACGTTCCAGCGTACCATGGATGGGATACTTGGGAACTTAAAGCTCTCATGCATCCTCATTAACTGAATGACATCACCATTTTCTCGCGAAAATTTAATGGACAAGTTGATCATATCAAGGAAGTCTTCAAACGTCTCAGGAAGGCCTTCATCAAGCTCAAGCTCTCGAAGTGCTCTTTCTTCCAGCCTAAGCTAAAGTTTCTAGGACACAAGGTCTCTAAGCGAGGCATCCAACTATACCCAACAAAGTCAACGCCATAGAAAAGATGTCACGCCCCTAAAGCTTACAAGATATTCAAGTCTTTCTTGGCATGGTGGGCTATTACTTTTAGTTCATCCCACTGTTTGCCAACCTATCCAAGCCGCTGTTCTATCTCCTGCAAAAGAACGTACTGTTTGAGTGGCGGCCTGAGCAGGAACAGGCTTTTAACGCTTTACGTATGGCCTTATGTACTAAACCTGTTCTAGTTCATCCTCACTATGATTAACTTTTCTTGTTGTTCATGGGTGCAAGAGATGTCGCCATCAGGGCTATCCTGGCTTAACATGACGAGAACCAGGTCAATCACCCTGTGGCTTATTTTAGTAAGACGCTAAGTAAGGCTGAGCAGAACTCTAGCATCACTGAGAGGAAATGTCTAGCCATCCTTTTAGCCATCAAACATGTCCGGCCTTACCTCTACGGTACTCCTTTTACTATTATTACAGACCACTATTTACTCTGGTGACTTCAACAAATGAAAGACATCGATTGTTGGCTAGCCAGGTGGGCTCTACAACTGCAAAGCTACGATTTCACCATCATCCACCGCGCAGGCACAATACACCAGAATGCTGAAGGCCTCTCCAGGATGCTGGTATTAGTGGTTTTGGCCTCTGAGGAAGATCGGCTCTATGACCTGATAGGACAGCCTGAACATTGGGAACTGGAACCTCCAAAGGTTCAGGCCAAACTCCGCCAAATGACTCAAGACATGCAAATCAAGGATGGACTACTCTACAAGAAAGTCAACAGAAGTTGCTTCCCTATATTCACCCCTCCTCTCGAACCAATGTCATCCTGGAAGGCCATTCTACTGTGGGACACGGGGCGGTTAAGAAGACTCACAAATGGCTGAAGTCTCGATGCTACTGGGACCAAATGGTAGAAACCATACAAGAGGTTTTGGAAGCTTGTATGACCTGCCAATCCCAAGACCAAGCCAACCCTCAATTTCAGCACTCAGTTGTTGCCCCAACCAAACCCTTCAATGTCATTAGCATCAATGTGGTGGGTCCCTTTCCCACAGGATTGCATGGCCACAAGTATATTATCCTAGCTGTAGACCACTTAACTAAATGGGTCGAGGAGATCTCAGTCCCTGATGCCACTGCTAAGGCTACCACTCTTTTTCTTGTTTGCTCCATTTTCACCCAACACGGGTGCCCCCAGACCTTACTTTTGGACAATGGATTAAACTTCACCTCCCAGGTAGTACAAGAACTAACTTCTTTATTTGGCACCACTCAGAGTTTTTCTGCCCCCTACCACCCGTCTACTAATGGGGCATTATAACATGCTAAAGGAACTCTTGTTTCCATCCTATGGAAGTTGGCCGCCTCAGATCCTGCCCGTTGGAACCATTATCTACCCAGCGCCTTGCTTGCCTACAGTGTAAGCTATCACCGTGTCATCAAGATGTCCCCATTTGAAGCCCTATATGGGCGAGCACCTCAGCTACTTTGTGCATCCAGCCCCTGCTCGAAGCCTCCACCCCTGAGAATTCCAAATTAACTATGAGGGCTCTAGCTAAGGAAATAGTCCGGCTTCAATCCCAAGCCACTCAAGGCATTATCACCACCACTGGAAGAGAGACATCCTGATCTAACCTCGGATGACCCTCCTTACCAGTTAAAAATTAGGTTACTCATTCTCTTTTATCATCATTGACCTGGAGGCTGACAGAACAAGCTCGACGTACTTTGGTCTGGACCCTACAAAGTCATTCATAAGGTGAAGTCTGAGTACTCCATTGCTGACATCATTCAAGGGACTGTAGTAAATTGGGTGAATGGTTGGTTCCTACACCCGTATATCCCCCTCAAACAGGATCTTGAGGGGGGCATTGTCATAATCTAAGATAAAAGTTTGAATTGAATTCCCTTCTTCTGAATCAGGCCATGCCAAATTGGTCGCCAAACCTACCTGAACTAAGTCTATTTCAGGATCCTTCTCCCCTATTCCTGAGTCACGTGGGGCGGCGTTTCCACCCATTCAGTCAGGTGAGCAACGCTATCCATTGAGGACGCCTATGAGGAGGCCATTCCGGAAGATCATTAAAGATCCTGAATGGATGAGGCCCTGATGATCCCAAAGGCGCTGAGTCCCAATGCACCCTATAAATATCGAAGCCTTTTAGCTTAATAAGATATTTGGTATTCTACCCCATTTTTCCCGTTTCCTTCTCAGTGCTCTTTCCAAATTTTCCAGATTTGAGCCACCGCAAACCCTGACGCTAGTCTGAAGAACTTTAGCGCTGACACACCTATCATGGGGTTTTCTATCACCAGGATTTTAAATTTTAAATTTATTGCGGGAAGGCCGACCATGGGACGGACACTTCCAAATATGACTCAGACGAGACCAAACTTAGTACCAGGTGAGGCACCCCAGAGAAGCGATGCTATCTCTTGTTGCCAGCGGAATCGCCACTTATGGGAAGGGGGATGGAACGTGTGTAGGGGGCGTAGCCACTATTGAGCACGTGTGGAGGAAGGGGTCTGATTTGATGAACCAGACTGGGAACCAGGAGGAGACCAGCTGCCGGCGACGTGGTGGGAGATATCCAAACATCCACGCTTGAAAGTGATCCACCAAATGAGACCGGAATCTGTGGACAGCTTCAGGGAGGGTGGGGATGGATCCGGCGATGGCATCCAAGACAATCGTGTGGATAGTCCACATGGCGATTGCAACCACCAGAGCACAAAGGGGGGTGGGAGTGGGGAGGCCATTGATGAAGCAAACATATCTCTTGACAGACTGAAGGGATGTGTTTGATCCTGGCCTAGCAGACGTTGGACTTCACGCCATATTACTTTAGAGGTGGGGCACTTCTCCAGGCGGTGAAACAGCGTTCCATACTGGCCACACACGACACAGGATGAGTGTAAAGCATTAGAGCGCTCAGCTGTACGATACACCCACCTCAGGCAGCGCCACACATGGGAGCGGACTTGAGGCTGCAACAGAGGATGGTGTGCGTATTTCCAGATAGACTTTTGTGTCTCAGTGGAATAAGGGATGTCCATCTTGTCCAGGTAGTCCACCCTGGATAGGACTTGGGGTCGAATGGGGATCACGCCATCATGGATGGGTAGCCCCTGTACCTCTTGTGTGAACTGAGGAGAGGGGCGGCCTCTTTCGGGTTGTATGTCCACTAATACGAATTCTCCACTCTGCTCTTCACATGGAGAGTAGGATTCGTTTGTAGTGGGTTTTCGTCCCGTGAGGACCTGTGGCTGATGTGTGTGATGCGAGGTATTTCATCAGGGAGTGGGGGTTTGATGGATTGTTGAGGCCCAAGGCTTGGGAGATGTTGGAGTGGGCCGCGCGGGACCAGTGTTGGGATGGGAGTGTAGGAGCAGTGACGGCCGCAATCCAGGTGCCTAGGATCTTGGTGGCATGGGCTTTGAAGTCAAGTAGGCCCATGCCACCATGATGATGAGGGCCAAATATAACCTCTAGCCGTACTGGTGGAGGGCGGCCTGACCAAAGCCAACCTTGTAGCAAAGCATACAGGGATTTGAAGAAGCTTGGAGAGAAGGGGATGGCGTGGGCTCCAAACCAGACTTTGGATAGCAGCATAGAGTTGGCAAGAACAACCCTGCCAGTGAGGGTAGTAGGGTGGGCTCTGAGAGAGGCGATTCGCTTCATCACGTTGTCCAGTATATGGCCCTCCATTACTGCTGACGCGTATCCTCCTGCCTCCAACCACACGCCCAGATGGCGTACCGGTCCTTTGGTAGGTCGCAGCACAAAGGGGAGCACCAGTGGAGCGGTGTGTTTTGAGTTAGTAAGGCGTGGACTTGGGCGAGCAGCTGGGCTGGGTTGGGAACTACTTGCTGGGGCCCAGCAGTTCTGAAACTGACCAAGGAGGATGATTTCGGTTTTGGAGGCGTTCAGTGCCGCATTGCTTACCTGGGAATATTCCTGGATGAGGGCTTCAAGCGCGCGTGCATCTTTGTTATTAGACACCCCCACCACGCAATCATCTGCAAATGCCATCATCTTGACTGGGGTTTGGCCTGGCACATGGACCCCAGTGAGTTGGGCATTCACATTTCGCAGTAGTGGGTCAAGGCTGAAGTTGTATAAGAGTGGGCTTAGGGGGTCCCCTTGTCGCATGCCCCTTTGAGGATGGACTACTTCCGTTAGGAAACCTGGGCCACGCACAGCCATTGTTGCAGATTCCACGAGCAGCATCACCCAGTTAATGAAGCGGGGAGGTAGGTGGAATTGTTGGAGGCAGGCCTAAGGTATTCCCAGTTTACTCTATCATAGGCCTTTTGTTGGTCCAAGAATACAAGTGCCCCAGAGGCTGTGGACTGACACACATTAGCCACAGAGTGCACGTTATCCCAAATCGACCTTCTGGGGATGAAACCAAATTGTTCTGGAGAGATGGTGGCAGATGCTAAAGTCCCTAAACGGTTAGCCATGATTTTTGTTAAAATTTTGGTGTCTGTGTTTGTTAGAGAAATGGGGCGCCAGTTGGCTAAGTCTAGCCTATCCCCTTTCTTGAAGAGTGTGACTGTAAAGGCCTCATGTCCTCCTGGTAGGAGGCGCGTTTCCAACAGGCTTTGGTTGAGTGAGGCTAGCAGCAATGGGGATATATATTTAAAAAAATTTTTGTAGAACTCATATGGAATGCCATCTGGGCCTGGGCATTTTCGGTTTGGCGCACCACGAATGGTAGTCCATAATTCGTTCGGAGTAATTAAATTCATTATTTCTGGGTATCAGAAAATGGTGTGGATATGAGCTCTGTCGAGAAATTCCGCCATTTTGGCTGGCTGAATTGGTTTGGCTCAGTATAACTTGGAGTAATATCTTTGCATTTTGATTGCCACTTCAGCTGGTGTGTCCACAATAGAATTATCCAATCTTTGCACCTGTGTGCAGGCCACACTCTGGCGTGGTGCAAAAAAATTTTTGAAGAAGTATGCGGTGCACTTGTCACCTTTAGTGATGCGTGTGGCCCTGTATTGGACACAAACCCAATGTTTGTGTTGCCTTTCAAGTGCGTTGAGGTGGGCTGCTGCCTCCGCCCACTTCTGGCCCCATGCAGGGCTATATCCTGAGGCTGGAATGTTGGACTCCAAGTGGGCCAATTCTGCCAGCGCACGCGATATAACCGCCGATGTGGCTCATGAGCATCTGGATGAGAGATGGCGATAGTGGCGGATGGTGTCTTCTTTGAAAGTTGCCCATGTGGAAATGGGGTCCGCGCAAAACAGTGCAACAAACAATTTTGCCAAAGTTGCCTCTTTCACCCACGTGGAAAATCCTGGCGACGCAAGCTCTGGGGGGCGGATTTTGCACCAATGTGGGGCCTTTGCAACTGTGACGGGTAAGTGGTATGTTATCAAGACCAGTCGGTGGTCGGAGAATTCCATTTTTGTTGTTTTGAAGTGGGAGATGTGGGGTTGGAATTTTGCCAGCGCTAGAATAAGGTCAATGCGGGTCATGGACCTTAATTGGCCATTGTGGATGTGGGGACGCGTCATGTTTTCAAGCAGTGGGGCATGTCATGGCAGCGCATCCATTAACTCAAGGATGGCTTTTAGAACGCGTAGTTCTATGTGACCCTGTGGGGCGTGGGGTGAGGGCGGCCACCAGTCCGTTTGTGAGGTTAGCCAACAGTTCATGTCACCAATTAGGAAAGAATTGGGGGGTAGCGGGAGGGATTTGACCAACAAGAAAAATTCCTGACGCTCTTGTGCACCGTTTGGGGCGTAAATGTTGACAATTGTGTGTGCAACATCGGCCCATGAGAAGGTGACAACGAGCACTCGGTCATTTAGGAATGTTTCTGAAGATGTAAATTTGAAAAAATTGTTTTTCCGAATTAGCACCCCACAGTGCTTCAACCAAAAGGATAGGGATGGTAGGAGCATTGTTTTCCAAGCATCCTCGGAACCTTGTGGACAGTGGGTTTTTATGGATGGCCAGGATATCCACGGGTAAATTATTTTGTAAAAAACTCAGTTTCCTAGCTCAGGATGGGGAGGCCTTGAGTCTGGCAATATTCAGCGTCCCTAGAGTGAAGGTTTCCCCCATTGCACCTTAGGTGCGAGGGGTGGGCCCCCTGGCCCACCAGCCTCTTCCAGGTCCCCACAGGCTTTCACAGCAGCATGGGTATTAGCAGCAACGCTATTGGGGTTTTTGTTAATTTTTGTGGAAAGAGTCGCGTTGGCTTTGGCCTTCACTTTTTGTTTTCCCGACGTCGGACAAATTTTTTGCGGTGTGGATAAGTTCGGTGCACTGTCGAGTGGGGCAAAAAAAAAAATTTTGGTTGGGATAGGTCCCAAGTTGGTTTCAACTGGGGCTTGGGTGCAGCGATTGGGTGAGATCGAATCTCCCATCAGATCCTTGGATTGAGTGGCCCATTCGGCTTGGGCCTCCCAATCTGATTGGGTGATGGATTCCCGAGTTGCTTCTGCCGCGAAGGTCTCCATGTCCTCCTGGCGTTGTGAGTGTGGGATGGTGGTGGTGACCTTGGCCGCTTCCTTGGCCGTGGTCCTATGGGCCTGCTTGGCCTTCTTCTGCTCCTGCGGGGAGATGGGCTTTACCAATAGGTAGCAGCCTTGTGCTCCCCACGGGAAAGCCTCTTTGGTGCTTGCAGTTGGTTCGTAGTGCGCCTCTCCGCTGGCCATGGCCGCCGAGGGGTGCTCTTGGAATGTAACGCCCTCTTTGATGGGGCATGCATGTGCCTTATGGCTGAACGCGTCACAGTGGGTGCAAATGGGGGGTGCGCTGTCCACAGTTACCCAGAATGGGTGGGTGGTATGCCCTGTGATGTCAATAAAGGTGGAGTGCGGGATCTGGGTTAGGTCCTTCACAATCTCCTCAGTTGGGGTCAGAACTGCGATGGCTTTGCCAGTGCACAGGTGTGGCATCAGCATGAAATGTTGCATTTCGAAAGATTGTATTTTGCCGTATATGGCGAGACCATCTTTCAGGTGTTGCTCCAAAATGTCATGTTTTACTGTAGTAGGCAAAAAGTCAAACGTGAGGAAAATTTGGTTTGATTTTGTCCATCTGGTGCATTTAGTTTCGATGACCTGTTGCCCTTCAGGAAGGTCGACCACTACGCGCACCGCTGCAGCCTCGTCTGCTGCTATTTTGCTTTCAAAACCTAGGTCCAGCCAACCGCGTGACATGGAGTGAGGTGCAACATACACTGCGGTCAGGAAAATTTTGTGTACATCTTCACAAAATTTTTCCCATAGGGCCATTTTTTGGATGTCCAGATACACACGGACTCCGAATTCCACTGACAAAAGTGGCTGGGAATGTGGCGTGTTGATGTACTGGTTGCATCATGCTTGCCACGCGAGTATCTCCGGGGAAATTGTGACCGCTGGTTTTTTTAGATTTTTTTCTATTCCGCCAGATTCTCTGGGGCGTTTTCAAATGTTAGAGGCCGCGGGCCTTCCGCCTGCTCCTCTTGCCTTGCTTGCCCAACTGCTCCCAGACATGGGCGCAGACTAATCCCCTCTATGAGATTATCAAACTAGATTTAGTCTTGAATTGAATGGGTTGCAAAAGTGTTTGCAACGAGAAAGAAAAGTTTTCTATCACCAGGATAATCAGTGTTATTTGAAGAACCTGATGAGGCGAAAAAGAGGAAATAGACTGAGTGCGAGGCTCACTATGATTGTAAATCTGTGCCTCACTAATATTTTTAAAAATTACCTAAAGTCTGAGTGCTTTGTGATGTTTGATCCAGATGGGCTTTAGATACTATATTTAGTTAAAATAATGGTTTGTTTTCTTTTAATCTGCTGTTTTATATAGAACACCCTATCATCTTCAATGAGCCTTAAATCTTGTATGCTATCAACAAAAATCCACACTTTGAATACAATGTAACTAGTGTAGAAGTAGTGGTAAATAAGGAGAAAGTTTTAATTATTGATATTGATTCCTCATTCAGTGTTATCTTGTATCACCTAATGAAGCGGATTATAAATTACACTTGATTGTAATTATACCTTAAAATATGGAACTTTCAGACCATTCTGAATGAGATCCCTTAGAGATTATTCCTCTTTGCCTCTTAAGTTTGATAATTTAGAAGTATCTTTTTCAATAATTGTGTGGATAATGTTAGCCATATCCTTCTCATTGGCACTAAATTGTAGGTCAGCTTTGTGAGCAAGATTATTCAAAAAGATCGGTATTTTCCATTTTATATTTTGCATCCACTTATCATTCAGTAAATACCAAATAAAAGGGGAAGAGAAAACTTGAGATTGTCCATTAGAGCAATAAAGTTTATAGAGATACAAGAATAGCAAATTGTAGCTCTTGCTGGAATTCAGATTAGTTTTATGCCCGCTGGTGTTTTTCACCTTAATTTCAAAAATAAATATGAAGGAAAAATGATACTTCCAACTTCAGGAATAAATTTTAAGGGGATTGTTATACACTATATTAAAATAAAAACGCTTTTAATTTATAATAAAAAATTGAATTCTTATGAGTTTTTTATTAGTAATCACGAGGGATAATAAGCAATCCTGATAAAAGTTTAAAACTTAGTATTTAAACATCAAGGCTCAAAGTGGGTGAGGCACAAAGTTCAAATTCAGCTAGAAATAGCTAAATTAGGGATTATTATGTTTTGGCCTATCAGAGCTTTTGAGACTCACCTCGCTTAGACAGAATGACCAATGGAGGACTGTAGCAGGTAGGATTTATCCGTGAAGCAGTGATTTAATATATTTTACCCAATCATTGGGTGGGAAAATTCTTGCATATGGTGAAACTTCCTCCAAGGTTATAAAAGGGGTGGTTGCGGAGTAGGTGTTTAGACTAAGTTAGAGAGGGGATGGAGAGGACCCTCAGAACAACTCCCCCAATTTTGACACAGGTTTGGCATAACCCTGCTACTAGCCATAGTACAATTCAGTTAAGGATTGGGGCAATAGTATAGCCCTGATTTGCGGTGTTCCACTGAAAATTGACCAAGATCTTTTTGGCTGATAATAATATTAAACCCCAAATTACTCTTAGTATAATATTGGGCTTGTCATTGTCCAACTGCTAATAAACTAAATTTCCCCATCTAAAGTCAATGCCCCTTGAGGAATGCCTATTTACACTGTGAATAAGGTTGTTGTCCTTCCTAGACTAAATTTCTGGTTAGATCTATGATCTTGATTACTATCCCCTCATATTATTTTTTTAGTACTAGATGGTCCCAATCCCCTCATATTATTATTGGATGACTTTGGGGAAACTAACTCATTAATACAAGATCCATATATTTGTCCCAGGATATTAGTCTTAACAAATCCAGGAGCTGTCACCGTTCTACTAAAAAATTTACCTACAAGTCTCAAAGGGTGACTTAAAGCCACCTATTGTTTAAGTTCCAGACCCTACCTGTTAATTGATATTGTTTCATCACAGGTTGTGAACCTTGATTAACATGGTACTAGATGATCTCCCAGTATAAATTGAGTTGTTGTTAGGTTAGGGGATAATCATACTACTGATTAACAGCAACATGACGATGCCCTAATTGATGAATAATCCAAAAATATTTCAAGATGGTAAATGACCTTAGAAAGATGAAAGGTAGCAACAAAAGGTACTGACTGTTGGTGATTAATCTATCTGAGTCAGGATGTATCAAAAGTCTAAGGTCAAAGAATCCCAAGTAACTAAGGAATTAAAGCAGCTATTAAAGCTAGTCTATTTAAGCCCTCTCAGAACCATTGGGCCTTGTTGCTATTGCTAGTCTAAATGAAAAATTGGATGCCATCAGATGTGATAGATTTTAAACAATTGAATGTGATAAGTAAGAAGGACAGTTGCAAGATTCTTAAATTGAAGACTCATTCTGACTCACAACCTTCCCCACAATATCTCCATGGGACGATGTAACCCTTGTTGAGGGTATTCCCATCCCAAATTTCCCCTATGATTTTGATGAGGATGCAAAATATATAATTTAGTAGCTCACTTTTTGAGCGAGCTGCACTTGCATGAATGCAGCAAAAACTTCTCTGTTTGGCCCCAATTCTCCCACAACCCGCCAGTGAATCAATTCTTTTGCTTGTGTGCCTGCTCTTGTCACTTTTGCTGAGCATCAAATTGTTCAATACATTGAGGTGATGGACACCGCCATCATCATTAACGAAGAAAAACCCCAACTATACCTCCATATGACACATGTCACTGATGCCCCACCCCTATGTTGTCCACCATAGTCCGCCAGCTAAAGCGGGCGCCAGGCAAACGTTTCCCCAAAACTTCCTCGCCTTCTGATATGGCTTCCTAGGCTGATAACTTAGGATTATGTAGGATTTTTATTTACATTAAATCCCTTTGTCTGGCTCATTCACAAATAAAGATTCTTGGCGGCTCCCACTGTTGGGTTGGACACCACTAGTGCAAAAAGAAGACTCCTTCTGACTCCTATCAGGATCATAATTCTTCTCCGCCATGGATCTTGCCAGCGGATATTGTATATTAGATTTTTTCCAGAGGACAGGGAAAAATGTTGGCTATTCTCAAGGGAAGAGTTATTTGAGCCAGTTTATATATTCTGAGGTTATACAACGCCCTGAACCCTTTCAGAGAATAATGGAAAGTATGTTAGGAGAACTCAAAATGTCCTGTGTGCTAGACTTTTTAAATGACTTCACAGTGTCTTACTTACCTTCAATGAACACCTTAACCAACTATGGAAGGCATAAATTTGATGCAGGTAGTCACTTTGTGTTATATCAATATATGTGCACTTTTTTCCTGAAGTAGATGGAGAATTTGGGCTAAAAGGCTATTCATAAAAAATCTCTCCTTTTTAAGAAAAATGTTGTTGCCATACAGAAGATGTCTCATCCAAACAGTTTATGCAATGTAAAAGTCCTCCATAAAAATGGTAAGTTGTGATTGCCAATTAAAACTCTTTTTGCTGAACTTGCCAAACTGTTAGTTTATTTAATTCTTAAGGAGATCCCCTTTCAGTGAAGAAATTACTGCAACAGGCCTTTGATTCCTCGAGGAATGCCTTATGACAGCCTTTTTATCATTACACCCAAAGTTTAATAATCCATTCACACTATTTATGGACATAGTGAGTTTCAGTAGGAGCTCTTTTGGTTAAAATTAATCCAAATTAAGTCAATCTCACTAGCGTCTGCTTTATCAAGGCCTGACTATGAAAGGGAGGAATTAGCGTTAAAGAATGAAAGTGTTAACAGTATAGTAGCCAGCAAGTAACTCAGCCTTACCCTAAATGGGAAGCATTTCATTATTGTAACTGATCATGATTTGCTAAAATAGTTGCAACAAATAAGAGAGCCTGATGGTGTGAGTTGCTCTTTAGGCCCTCAAGATATAAATAAATAATTCTATTGTCCATCATGAGGGACATAGACATCAGTATGCAAACAAGTTGTCTTGTTTACCTATACTAACCTTTTATGGTTCTAAAAAAGATTACTTTTCAAACTAAAATTGAACAAAATGAGACTTGAGATCAAGAGCCCCCTAAAGATCAAAAGCTACTAAGATGGATTACAGCAAAACACATATTGAGGAAGGATTATGATAAAAAAGCGTAGGAACAGTCTGATTACGCTATATACACCCCTCAGCAAAACTCTGCTATTTAGAAGTGCATACAACCGTAGAACATTGTGCCTTACAAAAATCTACCAATGTCTTAAGGATTAATGCTATTAAGAAAGGATGACTGATTTCATACATAGTGTTATTATCTTGCTGTATATGTTCAAACGATGGCATCCAATATGAAATACCTACATAAAATTGTGGGGCCACTTTCTCCATTTGCCATTGTCAGTATCAATGTAATTGGTCTCTCATCAACTGAAATGTATGTTCACTAATATATAAGCCTTTCTATAGATCACTTCAAAAATTGGGACAATGCCACATCTGTAATCTCCGCAACAGATAAAGCTAACACCTCCCTTTTTAAAACAAGTCAGCATGGCATAGTAGTCAAAAGTCATTTCATAAGATAATGGGTTAAGTTTTGTATCTCAAAGGGTGACTAAACTAAATTTTTTAATGGGGACAATTAAGCTTTACTCCTCTAGGTTCCTCTACTAGAGGAGCAGTGGAGTGACCAAATGGTAAAATTATATCTCTACTTTGTAAGATGGCGCAAACAATCTGTCCTATGGAACAATTCTCTCCTAAAATCCAGTATGGCATATTGAGTAAGCTATCAAATGTCATCAGAATATCCCCTACCTAGGCCCTTTACAATCATGAACCACGTTACCCTAGCGTCCAATCCATACTGGAAAACTTATCTGCTGAATCTAATTTAGGTAAGCAAAAAGTATTTTATGAGAAGTTTTACTACAGGATATTATAATAAAGCCCTTGGAACGATTAGTAGATGAAAATTATAAAGTACAATGTCAGAATCCTGTTCTGTCCAGATATCAGTTAGAAAATTAGCACTCATCTATCATTATTTGACTTGAAGGAAAATCCGATAGATTTGATATTTTTGGTCAAGTCTAATGGGTGATCTTTTATGGGTGGGCCTGTATTTTATAGTTATGTCATAATGGGAGCTGTTGTCTATTGAGTTCATTTGAAATTCCTATAAAGTTATGTGCCCCTTGGCAAGTTCCTGAGGGGCTTTTAAAATTAATTTCTTTTTCTTATGGCTGATTCTTCATTTAGGGATTGAAAATTGGAGTTCTAGAAGTCTGATGTTTGGAGAAAATAAATAAACTGATGTGCTCTAAGATGAAGTCTGTGAATTTATATCTGGAGGCAGCATTCTTATGTCACTACTTATATTATGGTACCTGCCCTATGATCTCATGATTTATATAATAAATGTTCTTAGATGTAATATGCCAAAAAGTGTTAAAAGTGTAGAGTTTTATTGAAAATTACTCTCAACAACAAATTATCTTCTAGGAAAAGTGTCTTTTTTCTGTCAAATTAAGTGCTATACTAGAGTTATTTCTGATGTTAACTACATCTTTGGCCTTAATACCTCTCCTTGCACCACCTAACCAATGTCTCACAATCAAGTTTTAGAGGCTCTTAATTACATATGAGGTTTACTATAGTTTACCAAGCTAGACCTCTGTGGTTAATTACTTTATGGAATTGAAAAATAGTTCTAATACGCACCTCTTCTAATGCATCTTGGAAAGCTTACACCGTCAATCCACTGAACTATTTAGTATATTGCACATGTAATTTAACCACTTAAAAGAAATTAGTTTGGTTGAAGCCCAATTTGACACTAGAACTCTAATTTTGGCTTAACTTGTAAAGGCTTACAATAATGGGTCATTCTATTAAATAATATTAAGTGGATTTTACTGTAAGTCCGGGGAGCTTCCCATTTGCCTAGATCAGGCAGTATATCCATTCCCCACTAAGAAAGGTCCTAAGAGGGCATCTTTCCCCCTTGTCACGCTGGGTGATATTGCCCATGTGATAAACAAGCGTTGGGTGACAGCCATTCCTCTGAAGATTCCCATCACTTCCCACAATTCTTGTGCCAAATTAGTACAGCAAATTGAAGAAATTTGTGCTGAAATAACCGGATTATACCTACTCCAATGACAACAAGGCCCAATGGGCGCTCACATTCAGGTAATGTAGTATTGGTGGTCAAATACTTAGTCTAACTCGCCAGTGGCATTGAGTTACTGATAAATGATGCCATTGTTATGAACACAGCTTTAAAACCCCTTTAGAAGCAACGCCCAATGGGCTTGTACCTTATAAGATGCAAATTCCTAATATTGAGTCTGCGGCGAAATTTGATGAGGACGTCTTTTTATAATTGAAAGTCATTTCCAGCTCCAAACCCTCCACTCTCATATCAGGATCATTGCTCAAGGAATCCCACTTAGCTGAATGGATGCCAAAGCAACTTGGTGCAGGTGGGTTGGGTATCTTAAACTCATTCCCAACTTTTTGGGACCACCCCTATGTAAGGTGCCTTGGGAGGTTCCCATTGCCCATTGGGTGAGATGCCATCACGTTAACCATCAGAAAAATGAAAAAGCCAAAATTAGGGCGGCTGAGGCTGAATTGGCAGCAACTCAGCCCACTGCTGATTCTTTAAATGTCAATTTCCAATGAATTCACTCTTATTTACCCACTTGCTTGAAGTTCACTGGTTTAGGTCAAATTTTGAGGGCCCGATTCTGTGCTTTGATCAGTTATCTCTCAAATTGACAACTATTTAATCAGTCATAATACACTGAGAGAATTGTTAATTGATTTTCTTTCCTTAACTTTTTAAATAAAAAACTCCATTCCCAATTCCAGTTTTTATTATGTTCAAATTCAAACCACCCTTTCAAATTCAACTATTCCAACAACCCATGGCCTTGGGCCATGTTTACCTGGTTTGTTGCTAGGTTCTTATACACAATTATGGCTTTATGGGCGCTCTGGCGAAATCTCTTCCCGGATTATAACAGTCATGCATGCAGCAATGCCATTTGTATTTGGGCTTGTCATTTGGGTGCTTCTGCGCTTAAACAGGCAGGCCAGTCTAAAATTAACTTGCTGTCTTCATGACATAATCAACTGATCATTATCTCTAACCATTTCCGCCCTTCTTGTTAGGATGGGCGCAGCAGTGGCCAATTTCTTCAAATGAATAAGGTTTTGAGATACTCTACTTTGGACACAATAGTCCTGTATATCCCATATTCACTCAGCATGCCCTCCAAAATGGGCTTTTATGCTAGGCGCCGCCAAGGGTGCCTTGGTGTCAAATTTCATTCTGAATCAGTATCTGAATTGATTCCAATAGTCATCATGGCCCCCATGTCCGTTTAAGTATATTCTGGCATTCTGACTTATGAAGTATCTGCCCCTGTCACAAAATTTTTGTTTTTTTTCACTCCATTTGTAATCTCTTCCTTATCTACGGACTCAACTACAGCTGCCAATAAAGAGAACATCGCCTATTTTATATTACCAATGAAAATTAGTATCAGTTCACACCAGGTGTCTCTTGAGGCCTTGGTTGCTACTGGTGCAGTGGTTAATTTTATGAGCGTAGAGTTGGCTCACCAGCTGGATCTTGACCTGGACTTGAGTCATAGAGTGAATGTTGCTTTATCAGCCTCCCAGCCCTTGTACAAAGTATGACGTCTGGTACCCTTCTCAGTTCACCAGTTTAGCTACTAAGATCGATTCTCTGAAATGCCAAATTCTGTGTTTCTGGTAATTTTGGGGTTGGTGGCATAGGAAGCATGTTAGAATTCACCTTGAGTCTAATATGCTGTCATTCTCTAATAGCCAGATGGAGGGCAAGTTTTCAAAGTTGGATACCCTCACTAAAACTTGTAGTCATATTTTGATTATAACTCTTGGTTCTCCTATTGGTTTTCTTCCTGAATTTCCCATTGAGTTGATGGTATATTAAAGCATTTTTGACTCTACCAAGGCTATTAGCCTTCCCCCTCATACAAAATTCAACTTGAGGCTTTGCACATTGGTACAGGTGGTTAACATAAACTGCCCATTATGCCTGCATACAGTGGAAGAGGAGGTATCCCTCTACGCATGGTTGGACGACATGCTTCAGAAATGTTGTCCTTTTAAAGAAACTTCCCCTAGTTGCCTCCCCATCGTTTTTACCAAAAAGGCTGATGGTTTCCTTTGTCCCTATGTGGATTATGGCACCTAAATAAGTCACATTCCATGATCCTAACCCTTTGCCATATGTGCAGAAATTTGGCCAAGCGATTGCCTAGTCATGTGTATTCTCTAGACTCGATCTTGTTAATGCCTTTAATCAGATTTGGGTGATTAAAGGTCAAGAATGGCTTCTGCTGTCCAAACGAAAAGTGGTGTTTTACATTTTTGAGTAATGACATCCAGGTTAAAAAAATGCAATGGCCACATTCCAAAGAATGATTAATAATGTTCTGGGTGACCTCCGATTCACCTGCGTGGTAGCTTACATATATGCTCTCTTAGTATACTCCCCAACTCCTGAACAACATGCGAAGGACTTGGAAGTGGTAATGGCTGCCTTTCATAAGGCGGGCCTGTTCGTCAAACCTTCAAAATGCGAGTTTTATAGGGAGGAGTTTACCTTCTTGGGCAATCTATCTTGAAAAATGGGTACGCCATTCCCCTCCCCAACAACTTGGACACCATCTGTGAATGGCCAATTAAACAACCCAAAAGCAATTGATAAGCTTTTTTGGCACTATCGTTTTCGTGAAAAAATTCTTCCCAGCCCTATCCCAGTTAGCCGCTCCACTACATCTGCTCATGGGAATGAATGTTCCCTTTGTTGGATGTCAGAGTGCCAACAGGCATTTGAGTCAAATATGTGTTCTTATCACCCCCCCCCCCCATTTTATAAACACTTGGACCCATCCAAACCCTATGTCATAGCATGTAATGCCTCATCTGTTGCAGTAGTGGTGGTCTTGCTTCAGGAGCATGATGGGCTGGAACATCCGTTCACCTATTTTCTGCAAGTTCTCTACCACTGAGCAATCTTGGGACATCTATGATAAAGAGTTGGCAGCCGTTGCATGAGCCTTGACTAATTAGCGGTATCTCTTGAAAGGCGCTCAGCATGAAATTAATAGTACGCATGAATCACCAAGCCCTCTTTTATTTTTGTAAGCCACAGAAGTTGGCACATCGGCAGGCTTGGACCTACTGGGATTGTGTAGTTTCAACTTCAAATACAAGTTTGTAAAAGGATCATCAAATGTACTCCCCAATTCTCTTAGCCATAACCCTGCTCATTGCCCTACTGACTCAGATGAAGCAGATCTGGTCACAGTAATTCCTCCTACTCAAATCTTATCCATTGTACCACCCATGATCTTGTCGGTGGACTTAGCTCCTGAAGCGCTTCTTATTTCACAGTCTTAGCAGCTCAAATGACCTGTCCCAAAGGCGTGGATCTTCTGGAGCGATTGACCCCCAGCTCAAAAACATTCAATAAATTCCTTGACAAAGGGCCTTATTTATTTTTGGTCATGGGTGTGGATCCCTCCTCTTCTTAGAACCAAAGTGTTTCAGGCTCATCATGACCCCCCACAGTCGGCCATCCTGGTAATAAGAAATGTATTGATTTAGTAATGTATTTATAATTGGGTGGGCTTGTCAAAAAAGTACCATCCTGGATTGACAGTTATATCACCTGCACATGGGCCAAGTCATATTGATCAAGAAGGAATGGTCTTCTTCACCCTTTACAACAGTCTGAGGGTCCATGGACATTGGTGTCCTTGGATTTTATCATCAAACTTCCATGTTCTAATGGGTTTACTTCAGTGATGGTGGTGATTGTTTCACAAAATTTGCCCTATTTATCCCATGCTCTTCCACCATAAAATCAGAGGAAACTGCCCATCTCTTCATGCTCCATGTGCTCTCTATGTTCAGTCTTACGCAGGAGATTTCCAGTGACCATGGGCCCCAGTTTACAGTGCAGTTCTGGAATGAGCTTTAGTCAATCTTGAAAATTACACCCTGTCAATCTATGGTGTAACATCCTCAGTCTGGTTAAAACTGAGTTGGTTAATCAGATCTTGTAATAGTAATTTCGCTGATATTCTGCGGCCATGCAGGATACCTGGGCTAATGACCTTCCTCTTGCTCAGGTTGCCTATAATAATGGAACGAATGCCTCTATGGGGGTTTCCCCTATTATGAAGCAACCGTGGGGTAAAGCCCCTCATTTTCAGTTGGTCCATGCCTGCGCCTCAGAGGTCCCACCTGCCGCAGATCAAGCAGAGCACATTAAGTCCACCCAGCCTTGTTTCAGGAGCATCTTATTAAGGCCATCAGTGACTACAAGCGGTTTCCAGATTGGAAGCAAATTCCATCACATGAGATTGTAGTGGGTTCATATGTTATTCTCAATATGCATCATTTGGGGATGCTTTGTACTTCTTGGAAGTTTGCATGTAAGCATTTGGGTGCCCACTTGGTGAAGAAATATTTGGGTAATGGCGCAATTCTAGTTAAAATTACCACCTCACTGGAAGCAACATCCATTCTTTAATGTATCTCAGCTGTCCTCATTTAAGGAAGCAATATCTTTGAGTCCTAAGACAATAGTGATTGAGGGTGCAGAGGAGGCCAAAGTGGAGGGCATCTTGGCTTCCCGCAAATCTCATCAATTTGTTCTTTATCCCATTACTTGGAAATGCTATCTGACCTATGAGAACAGTCTGGTTGGAGCTTTTGATTGCGCAAACTGCTCCAAGCTGGTCAAGGCTTTCCATGTCTCTCATCCAGAAGCTACTCATCTTCCCCCAAAAATTGCTGTTTTGATGGTGATCAAATTGCCTAAATCCCACAAGGTGTGGCTCTCGCACAATTCCCTGGTGGTGGCGCACCCTCTTTGGCAAAAGCGAAGGGTAACGTAAGTTTGGGGAGCATCTCCTCTGCATAGATTTGGTAGTATTACCATTCCCCACTAATAAGGGTCCTAAGAGTGCAGCTGTCCCCCTTGTCACGCAGGGTGATCTTGCCCTTTGATAGACGGGCGTTGGGTGACAGCCATTCCTCTGAATATTCCCATCACTTCCCACAATTCTTCTGCCAAATTAGTACAGCAAATTGAAGAAATTTGTGCTGAAATATCTGGAATACCTACTCCTGTGGCAACAAAGCCCAATGAGTATGTACATACAGGTAATGTAGTATCAGTGGACAAATCCTCAATCTCACTCACCAGTGGCATTGAGCCACTGAGAAAAGATGCCATTGTTTTGAACACAGCTTCAAAACCCTTTAGAAGCAACGTCCAACATGCTTTTACCTACTAAGATGTGAATGCCTATTGTCAGATCTGTGACGAAATTTGACGAGGGCGTCAAGCTATAATTGAAAGTCTTTTTCAGCTCCAAACTCTCCCATCTAATATTAGGATCATTGCTCAAGAAATACCACTTGGCTAAATGGACACCAAAGTGACCAGATGCAGGCGGATTGTATATCCAAAACCTGTTTCCAGACTTCTTAGAACTTCCCCTATGTGGGTGGCCTTGGGAGGTTTCCGTTGCCCGTCAGGAGAGATGTGATCATGTTAACTGTCAGTAAAATGGAAAATCCAAAAATTTGGGCGGCTAAAGTTAAATTGGCAGTGACTTTCCCACTGCTGATTCTTTAATGTCAGTTCACAATACGTTTAAACTTATTTCCTCCCCCTCACTTGAAGTTCATTGGTTTAGGTCAATTTTGAAGACCTGATCTAATGCTTTAATAAGTTATCTTTCAAATTGACCACTATTTAATCAGTTATAACACATTAAGGAAATTTTTAATTGACTTTTTTTCCTCAACTTTTCAAATAAAAATCCCATATCCTAATTCCAGTTCTTGTTATGTTCAAATTCAAATTATTTTTTCTAATGCAAAAATTTTAACAATCCACAGGCCTCAGGGTCATGTTTACCTTGCTTGTCGCTAGGTTCTTATACAAAACTATGGCTCATGGGCGCTCAGTGGCTAATTATCTTCCTGGACTCATAAAAGTCACGCAAGCAGCAATGCCTCTGGCATTTGGACTTGTCATTTGGGTGCTTTAGCACTTAAATGGCAGGCTGGTCTTGAATTAACTTGTTGTCTTCATGACATTTACAGGGCTGTGAACCCCATAATATAATATGATTATAAAAATTCATAGATTTATCAATCATTATCTCATAGATATCAGAACCTAATTACATAGGCTAAAAGCCTTGTATTTTAGTTATACATATATAATATAATAATCTCACAATCAATTTAGTTAATTTAAACATTTATCAGACTTAAATTGGATTATAAGCAGAGGATCTACTTAACTTACCTAGAAATTTACTACTATACCAGCACAAAATAACTCTAATCCCCCTCCTGAGGAAAAATATTAGGCACATTAAATGTAGCTCACAAGGCTTTGAACATTGTAGAGTGTTATTTAGAATTGCTTTTCATCTATTTAAAAAATATTATTTTTTAGTATATTATATTTTTATTTAGTTATTTTATTAATCTTTATTTTTTGTTCATTTTTGTTTTTTCTTTTATATTTTTATTTTTCTCCTTTAAGTTTGTTTATTTGAGAATATTAAATAACAAAGTTAGCCCAAAGAATTAAATTTGTTTTTCATGTATTTCTGATAACTATACATGCAGTAAGGAATATACTTATGGTCATTGCTTTAGTAACTGCCAATTTCAGACTGAATTATTAATATTTTAGCGTTGCCCTCAACATGTATGCTTCAATAATTTGGTCTATTTACTAATAAAATCTTGTTCCCACCAGGATTATGTGCCTTCTACTGTGTGCAAGTCACAACATGAACATCATTCAAGACTATATGATGAACATTCTAAAGGTTTCATTTTGCTAGTCTCCATATTGGCTAATGAGCTCATGTTGGCTGTGCTTTTATTTTATCTGGTGGAATTGTTGCTTCTATAGCAATAGAACGTCTTGCTTCTATTGTAAAATCTATTTCTCTCCTTCTGTAAATCAGTGTGAGATACTACAGTAACATCTCATGGATGACTTTTTGAGGCATAATGTCTTTTCTAATTACAATTGTGCCAAGTTTTATACCCTTTTGGCGTGTTGCCTTTGCAATTTCAGATTACTCATTTTTATATGATTATTGCTGGAATTATTTTGGTGGCTTTTTTTAATTTACAAAAAACCTATAACTACAGGCTTGGTATCAGAGTTAATTAATTAATAGGTTTGAGAGCATTTTTGTAAGTAATTGACTAAGTTGTTGTGAGGTTCTGAACAGATTCTGACGGTAAGGTATATATCAAGCTAAATGTAAAGGTTGTACTGCATTTTGCAATGCAATTTTAGCATCAAAATTTTAAATCCCTTGGTGTTTAGTATAACGTGATCTATTTATTAAATTGGTCTCTAAATGTGAAAATTGTTACATATTTCTTGAAACTGATACTTATGAAATAAACTTTATGAGTTGCTACACATTTAAAAGCTCCAAACTCATAAAAACTGGCCTCTGCCTTGTTATAAGTAGAGTTGTCATCAAAATGTGGCATGATCAACTAAATGCTCCATTCATCTTAATCAGTCAATAATGGAAACAATTTATTATGGTCATTAGCCCCATACATGGCCATTTTGAATCTCTTAGCAAAAGTGGCCAATCTTCTTATCTTTTCAATTGTAACATAATATAAGGGTTGTAAATGTCATTATCTCATTTGGGTTAGTTACAAGTACTTCATTACTGACTCATTACAGGTGTCTCAGAATGCTGAGGAATGATTATTGGGTAGAACTAGCTTGATGGGCCAAGGCAATCATATTAATAGGAACATGCTTATATGGTCCTGTCTTGCCTCTAAAGCTTCTTCCTTGAAGTATTTGGAGGTATTGTTACTATTGATTGTTTCTGTTCATATTGGCATTGACCATAGCTCTTTTTTGATTTAGAGGTTAATATTGTTTCCCAGCTCACGTGGAATACTAACTCAAATTTAGTTTGAAACCTCCTCACACCCCAAAACCTGCCAACAAATTATATTATTCATTTGTGTGCCCAAACTCATCACCTTTGCTGAATATCAGATTGTCCAATACGTTAAGGCGATGCAAGGCTATCCCTATTAATAAGAAAAACTCTCAACTCTTTCTCTTATGTCCCACGCCACTGATTATCCAAACCCCCTTTTGTCCTCCTTTACCCGGCACCTGAAGCTGGTGCCAGATGGAATTCCCCTCCCCTCTTTCACTTCTTTATGGATGCTTAGGCCAACGGTGTGGCACCATGTAGAAATTTTAATTTTACTTAATAATCTCTTTGTTTGGTGCAAGGCAAATAAAGATGTGTGGAGGACCACTCTTGGGTTTGGGCACCACTATATTAAAAATAAAATCTTCTAATTTACTGTAATTTTAAAAGTTAGTTACCTAATCAAATTTAAAAAACATTAATTACAACCATATATACTAATTGACTTATTCTTAAGAGTAACATCTTCATTAATCTCATTAATCTGATGACTTTATCCTTTCTACTGTATCATGTCATTTGAAGCCTTGTTTATAAATATTTGATATAGATAAGGATTGATTGCCTGCTTGCGTAATCACCATCTGCAATACCAACCATGAGCGCCAGTGTTAAAGATTTGTTTTTTAAAGCTGGTTCTTCATTAAAAAGATCAAAAGTGGAGCTGCAGTTGTCTATTGTATGGTGACAATAGACCAACATATGGTTCTTCTTAAATAAACTTTTTAAAATTAAGACTGGAGGCTGTTATTTCTGTCACTAGTTATAGTATGGCTACCTGACTTATGCTATCCCTGATCAATAATTTAAAGTTCTTGGACTTTATATACCAAAAGAATGTTAAAATTGTAGTTTTTCATTAGAAACTGTTATAATTGCTAAGTAGCTGTGTGGGAAACTGTTCTTTCTCTTCTATATTCAAGGCTACAGATAGAGTTTTCTGATGCTAACTGCGTCTTTGTCATTAACTCCTCTCCTTACACCATCACCTAACATATGGTTTTAAGAAAGGTTTTAGAGGTTCATCTCCACATCTAAGGTTTCCTGTTGTACACCAAGCTCCACCTATGTGGCTGAATCCTTCCTGGCGTAAGAGAATATTCTAAGATAGCACCACTTCTGATACATATTGGAAAGGCTATGCTACCATTCCTCTAAACTATTAGTGTGGCGCCTATGCAATTTGAACCACTAATTAAATGTTAGTAAAGTTGTAACCCTATCAGCAATAAAAATCCAATTTTTGATTTGAATCAAAAAATTCTAATAATGGGGCATTAATTTAAAGATTAGGGTGGTTTAAAAGGCTGCAAATCAAAGATTTTCTTGTAATTATAAATTCATAAATTTAAGGGTGGTTAGCCTGCTAGGTAAAACTGCTTCCACCCTAGTGCAGGTTTCGAGTTCAAAACCTATACTGACTAGTAAAATTCTTGGTGTGGTATATTTGTCCCAAGGTTGACCCACATTTAATACTTTTATAAAATTCATAAATTAACTGATTGATTATATCATAGATATTATAACTCAATTTCTTAAGAGAGATAATGTCTGTCCTCTGGTCAGCTTGCCTCAAATAATCTAATTACTTAGGAGTAAAGCCTTAGTTTTTAGTCCAATATAATTATATAAAATCTCAAAACAATCCAGCCAATTAATCAACAGGGAAAATTGTTTGGAGAGATGAGGATTGGATCAAATTAGATGTGCTTTGAGTTTCAGATGAGTCAAACCTTACCTAAAGGAAAATGCCACAAGTTAAATCAATCATCAAAACTCAAACAACAAAAAACATAGACCTCTAAATATAACTCCCCTCAATTGGTACAAAGGGTTTAACTCATTTTTTAGGATAGAAATACAAAGCTTATTTTTGTGATTTAGAAAGATCTTGGAGTTCAATAGGCATAGTACAAGTCAAAAGCATGTCCATGCAGAGATTTTTAAATATCCTCAAATTTTGAGTGATTAAAGTAATCTATATAGAAAATTAGTTCTAGTTTACTATGCAAACGCACGTTTTCCCTGTGAAGATAAATCCCACTAAGAAGCTCGCTAACACTATAACCATTAATAATTATACATTTTATAAAGTAGTCTATCATCAAATTCTATGGATTAAAAAGCCCAATGAAGTGTCAATCAGTAATATGTATAGATTATATAAGGCAAGGAAGACTTAAATAAAATAAATACTAATTACAAAGATGAGGCTTTCTACATACTAAAGTTTTGGCCCAACATTGATCTTTCCTTTCAAGTGTGAACCAAAAGGCCTGTAGCACGAGAAGTAGTTCCAGCGCCCAAGAACAACGCAGATCCCCTCAAAGACCAGATTCTTATATGTAGTCAATGCTCTCATTAGTGTGGTTACTGCTAATTTTACTTCTACATCCCTAATCTTTTATATAAACATTTACCATCTCAACTTTTATAGGTTTTCCATTCCATTAAAGCAGTTTGTGCATCATAGCTCTCATTGCAGCTAAAATGCACCAGATTAAGTTGCTTATACCTCATTAATTAGAGGTCTATGGAGCTATTAAACTTCTAGTTGCTTGATGCCTTGTTTGGTTCTTTGGAAAATTCAAGATGCTTACCAAAGTGAACTTAGGCTTTATACCTCTTACATAAAAGTCATTCATTTTTACTTTTCTGTTGCATTGCAGTGTAGCCTCACTGTATCGCCAATACTTTACATCCAAATTTATTCACAAGTGTGTGTTTTCTTTTGGCTTTCTTGTCTCCTCATGCAATCACCATGGCCACCTTCCACAAGCTTCTGTTCACCATGTTATGGTCCTTTTCGTAAAGCTGTGGATATCTGGGATCTGTAATAGGGACCTTAATTGCCTCTAGATGTTTCTCTGAAATTGAATGGAAAAGAGCTTTTTTGTCCCATGGTTGAGTTTACTCCAGTATCTCAAGAAGAATCTTGTACTATTATACATGGAATATTTCCAGTAGTTTTAGGTCTGTTACCCAGTGCTAGGGCTTTTGAATCTCATGCCGCTATCACTTCCCTTCCCATATAATTTTTCCTATCTCCTTCATGTGTTTCCACCTTTCCAATTCCAGTCTATCCACAGCATGCACAGATCCCCAGGTTAACACTTTGTTCACAGGATAAGGTAAATTACTTTTTTAGCTACCTCTCTCCACCATCGCAGCATCTCTACATTGCTTATCCTTAGGAGTATTTCACCCTGTGAAGATGGAGTCTTAGTAAGTCAAGCTTGTTAAGAGGATGGCCAAAAAGTAAAGGATAATGTTAGGCTTGCCTCTGAAGGCAATCAACCTGGAAGTGTCTTTTATTTTTTCTTCTTAAAAACGCCTACTTCTATACCCACTTTGCCTATCTGGTTGTATGATGAGAGGATTAGGCTCTTGTGTAAAGAATTCCATCAATTACTTTGACAAAGAGACAAAATCTGCTATAGGTAAATTTCTTTCTACCGCTCCATTTTCCTAATTAACCCCCCATTTTTAAAATTCTGAATCCATTTTTTGGTTAAGTCTTTTTGTTTGTAATTTAATTTTGATTTTATGAATCAATTCTGACTCTCCTATTTTTATTTTCCCAGAATTTTCTTATTTTACTATTTTTGCTGTTAATTAAGCGCTGGACCACCAAGGTGGAGAAAGTCTCAATCAAGAAATTAACAAAAGCTTATAAACCTTAATTAGGGTTCATCTAATCATTGTGTGCCCTATCATTCCTCTCAAAATCAATTTTTGTGCTTTTTACAAATCCAACCTTTCATCATATGTGCAAATAAAGGAATACCTGCAACCTGAGAAATAGATGAAGAGCCCAGGAACAGAGCAGACGCCAGACAAGACCTCATTTCCCATATATGTCTAGTGCTCTCACTAGTGAGGGTATATCCTAATTTGTTCATTGGCGCACATTACAGCTCACATGCACCAGCTAAAGTAGCTTACCTATCGTCAGTTAGAGGGCTTCAGTGCTGTTATTCTTTCAGCCGCTTATTTCCATGTGTGGCTCAGCAGAAACTGTTAGATACTTAATAAAGTGAAATTAGGTTCCCCTGGCTCTTACAAGATCAAGAAAAATGAATTACTAAGTAGATCGTTGGAAAATCAAGTCATGCTTATTTATTACTGCCATTGCATTTTATTTATGTAGTTTTTCTTTGCCCTACATTAAAGCTAGATAGCAGAGCTATGACTCTTCTATTCTAATAAATTCTTGTTAAAATATTGATATGAAGACCGTTCTTAAGGATAATATTTTCTCAATAGGTTACATTAACCACTTAGACTATGATATGTACCTGAGGAAAAGGGAGTATTAATAGTCATGTATGATTGATGTATTATCCAAAAATTATCTATATTCTTGAATATAGGGTTCTTTGATCAAAGATACACTTACACCAATTTTATAAATGACAAGAAAGGATGTACTAAATCTTTTTGCATTTAAGTATTTATCTCAAGTCGTCAAACTTTTACATATATAATATTAAGTTTAGATGCTAAAAAACCACACTTTAAAATTAGTAATTATCAACTCTTTGCTTAATAAGTTTCAAATTATAGATTAAGCTCAATTCATCCCAATACAGAACCAGATCTAACCACTAGAAAATTTTACAAGTTAGCTAGACGTTTAATGTTGAAGATTTTCATTGTTATTTATTGCCTATTCTTTTTATTAAAGTATTTTTTGTTACATTATATGATAATTAAGGTAAACTAAGATTAGAACGACCCTTACTGTAGCTGATTTAAATAAAAGTTCAAACACTTAAACTGAATCATAAGAAGTATACCAAAACTAACATAAAATAATATTCAGGAATATTTTCTAGTGGCCCCTGAGATGTTGGGATAATTTAAGGAGCCCAATGTGTTTTAAAACAGGCCATTCTACTTTTATTCAAGATCAGTCATACCGTAAATCTAAGGATGTTGAGAATTAGGTGGTGTTAAGATGAAGAAATTCCTATAGGCTAGTAACAAAAACTTTATAAATCCGTGGACCTCTCCCTCCTTTTAGTCTGAATGGAGTCTTGTGATAACCCTAGTGCTATATTATACCATCATCTTGGTGCCATAATCCAGAAAGATAGTTATGTTTACTAACGATTAATGATTCTATTTAACCAGTAGAAGGATCTTGATTATTGACCATAAATCTTGCCTGTGGGCACTAGCAGGTATAGTTTGCTTCAGGTGACCAGAAAAAAGTATGACTTTGTATTGATTGATGGGCTAGTTGAGAGCGCTTAAATACTGTAAGGGCTGTGTTTTTGCCTGAAACCTTCCAACGCACTATTTACAGTTAGTTAGTAAAATAAACAATATGTGTACTGTTCTACTAAAAAAATCTGACAGTCTTCTCTAAAGTCTTTAATGAACTCCTTAACACAAAAGGAAGCATTAAGAAGTATAAGCAATATTTTGTTAGACTTCACCTAGATAAAATGAACCCTTTCTGTAAAGAGATGGAACAAAAGTGCCATGAGATTAAGTAAGAAGTAATACTTGCTTTCCAGATAATTTCAAAGCTTTTCAAAGAATTTCTCTATAAGAGTCATAGAGACTATATAGTGTTTTTAGAATAGTTAACTATTACTGAAAATATCTCCAAAACTTGCCACAACTGTCAAGCTTAATATCTATCTACTTCACAATGAGATGCCTTTTTATTAAAATGAAGCCCAACAGTCTTTCAAACTCCTTACTTACTCTTTACACTGCTCCCTCATTGGTTTAAAATGAGCTTTGTAAAACTTTCTTTCTATTTACAAATGTGATCAATTCTCCTGTCAGAGCCATCCTAGCCTAGCATAATTGAATATTGTAGATCATCCAATTAATTAATTACAAAACTCTTAAAAATAAAAACAAAGCTACATTTTAACCAAGTGGGATTTATGAGCTGTAATCCCTGAAATAAAACATCTTTGACAAAATCCATATTCAAGTTATTTCAACATTATTATAGATTAAGCATCTTTAAAATGACTCAACAGAAGAATCATCCCAAAAAGGCTACTCTTATGGTATTACAATATTCAGATATTCATTTTAATAACATTACATTAAGACAGAAAGGAAAAATTAATTTGTGACCAGCTAACATTATTACTATGTTTCATTAAAGAATCTATTCTTTTTTGTAAGATAACCTGAACTTTGAAAAAAAGAGCAATAGAATATTAAAAATGCTAAAAAAATGATCTGTATATGCAAATAGATAATGGTTTACTTTACAAAGGGGTGATACAGATATTTAATATAAATTCATTTTTTGATAAGAAAAAAGGGATAAAGGCTCATGTTACTGTATGACATGAGGCAGCCCAGATATATATTTAGTGGTTTAAGAATCACTAAATTTGGGATAACAAAACTTAATCATTATAACATTGATGAATCCCCCCCTTGGGTTGGGACCATCTAGTACTAAAAAAAACTTAATCATTATATATTAGATTCCATCATTGTATTTGTAAAAAATTTTAGGTCATTGTTTATTCTCAGCCAAGAACCCCTATAAATTTATTTACACAGGTTTGGGTTTTGCGCAATTATCTGAGTTGTATAGTAGTTGATATAATTTTCTGATAGTATGATTATTATTATCCATATTTGAATGGAAGTACTAGATTTTGGTCCAATGCTTGGCCAGTATTTCCTCTTGAAATACTTATGATGCCTTCAATAGGGATTCGTTCCCTCATACCACCTAACTCAATCTACTCTTAAATCCATGTTTACAGTTTCTCTAGTTTGAAACATAGTCAGTAGCAATCCCTCATTTAATTCAGCTTCTTCTCTGGATCCCCGCTCAGATCCTAACTCTTCTTCTTAAAGAGTCTCCCAATTATTGCACACAGCAATAATATCACTGAGAAAGAATAGAACAAATGGATGTTGATAAAGTTTACTAAGCTAAGACTTAAGTAAAAGTGATAATCTGGAAAAGTATTTTTATTAAAGAATTATAGGGAATCTATAATGGAGGATTCAGTGCACAACCCATAATTGGCACCATCTCAATGAAACGGCAGCTGTTGCCATTGAATCACCCATCCTCATATCAGCAGCTTAGTTCTTCCTCATTCTGGCTAGGATTCCATAATTGGACATCCTTGAGACCTAAAATGGAAAGAGTTGGTAAAATGTGTCCCCTAATGTTTTCCTCTTGATCCAGATGAACCATTTTTGGCAAGCGACCTGCTTAGATAATGGGACTTTTTACCCATTAAGGCCGGTGGTGAACCAACTGATCGTTTTGCTAGTTGCAGATGGCATCACTTACCTATCAAATTACTCCTTAAATTCCCAATCAGTTGGTGATGAAACCTGTCTGATCCCAGTTGGTACACCTGATAGTTAATCAACTATCAGATGCCCCTATTTTGTCAGAAATTCTGCTTGATGAGATCTTAAGCATTCATTCAGATTGATCCCCAATGGATCTGATCAGGAGAATAACCTAAAATTCCCCAAACATAATTACACCAAATTCAGGGTCAACTGATTTCCAATTCACCTTGCATTAGGGAAATATCCCCTAACAATCCCTAGTAAGCTAGCCAGCTGAGAATATGGGAAAAATCACAATACATTCCCCCCTTGCCTAGATTCCCAGCATTAAAAGGACATGGGTAGGAGAACGCCGCTTCAGAAACTCAGTTAAATACTTCATTTGCTCAAGCAGAGTATGATCATTAGTACTAAAATCTGCTCAGGATGACCTTCAGCATGTGGCTCTCTTCCTCATCCTCCTCACTACCACCTACTCAGAGTGCAGTTCCCACAATCTTCTGTCATGCTAAGCTGATTGATTTACTTGTGGTAATATTAATCCCGGGATCTGGGTTTCCCCCCATCAGGGCATATGACCTGCTGTCATATTTAGGATTCTTGGTCTGACGTCCTTGATTTCCTGATTTTCTCCTCATTCTCAACAACAAACTCTTGCTGTCAATGTTTGTTTCATGACCTAATTAAGTAATCTCATTTATGTATGTCCTTGTTATTTTCTTCTCATAACTTCTTAGCCCATTTTTATTTTTGATACTTCTTTGGAGAGTTTATCTCATTAATTTTGAGATTAATTTCTCCAGAATTGGAGCTTGATTGATTTCAGAGTGCATAATGTTAACTATCATGTAAGTCCAACATCCCCCCACTCATCCAGCTCATATGTCAAATTCTAGGTTGTGGTATCAACAGCTGCTCAATAGTTCATCTGATCAAGATCTTCAGCTCTTCCAGCAGATGAGTTGGTCTGCACAACAGAATCTTATCTATGGTCTTTCCAGGACTCATACTCCTAGTCAAGTACCAGTGGCTAGTCCTTCCATGGAATTACTGGAAATGGTAACCAACCCCACTGAAACCAGGTTAGTAATTATCTCAAATGACTCGTGGCTGATCCTTCCTCTATCATTGATTCCAGAATTAGATTTCAAGACTCTCCTGGATTTGGCTCCTTTCTCAGATACTCCTTATATGTCATTGAACCTCCTGAAGTAATGCCCTTTGATCTTGATCATTCATTCCTTGCTGGATTGGGCTTGCTTCTGGAGTTCCTCTTCTTAGTTGGTCAATATTACAAGCAAGCCATATTGGCCACTGAACTCACCTTTGGCAACAGTGTACATTTCAAACTCCCCTAAGCAGAAATAAAGGGCCAAAGTCACCAAGGCTACATCCATAGCTCTAAATTCTTCCAATCTTGAGAAAATCCTAGATCATGATATCGCAGCTTATGTTCACTTTGCCATCTAAGTTCTTCAAAGTTAGGCCATGAAGCTTCCAGCCTCTCCCAGTTTCCATTGCTCTTTATGTTTCAGCTTCCAAGAAGCTTATAGTCATCGCTTGCAGGATGCCATTCACTCTTTATATAACAGTCTTGTTTCTGGCGCTTCCCATTGGTATCTTTTGCTGATGGCTTTTATAGGGGCATGATTTTGCAACCCCCATCTAGTATCCCTTGTTTGTTGCTGGTCCATATGTCCAGTGTTCTTGATAAAGCCCATTGGCAAGCGCTCAAGACCAATCTTCTGGCTCTGGTACCATATTGGGATTACTTGGGGTTATTTGCTGACTGCCTCTTCTTGTACTGTTGCTTCCCTCCCCATTCTGGGGTATCACATTTGGCTTCTTCCAACATCTCAATTTCCCTTCCCCTAGTCGCTTTCTCACAGGGATCTGCATCCGCTCAAAGAACTTGGTTTCATGTAGGTCTAGCCCTCACTAGCGTCAAATCTCACATTGATTTCAACAGGCTATTCACTCCTAATACAATCCATCCTCCCTCCTCCAAGTGGTAACGTAGGCGGAATCATCCCCAAAACAAGGATAATCAATAAAAAAATAAAAATAAAAATATATTGGTTTTTCTATGCAGTTTTATTAATCTCTTTTTTCTAATATTTTTATCAAAAATTTATTTTTTCTTTTTTCCATGGGACTTGACCTTGTTTCAGTTCAATGGTCCATCTTTTCTTCTATTCCCCCAAACTGGATCCTAGGTATACTTAGACCTACCAGTTTTCTATGGTTCAGAAGTTTTAATTTTTTAAGACTTAACCATCTATATTGGTTCAGAGGTCCTTTTTTCAGACTTGACCAAATCATTAGGACATAACCAACTTAATGGTTCAGCAGTCCTTTGAGAAACTTTTTATTATTATTTTTTTATTGATCCATCACTTCAAATACTTAACATGGACCTGATTTACTACCCTTCCATCCAAGAGGTTTTTGATGGAGTAGGTATCCATCGCCATCTTGGAGATAATCTCAAATGGACCTGACCACAATGCATCAAATATGTTTCTTCTTCTGAAACCATGCATATCGCAATAAGCAGCTCTTTCACCTAACCAGTATTCTGATAAGGCTGTTCAGTTCTTATCATCCGTCATTTTTGCTTGTATCCTTTTCTTCAGATTTGTATCAAATGCTTTCAATTGAATTTCAGTCAGGATATTTGTCAATCAGTTCAAGTACTTCTCGACACTCATCCCTGATATTTGTTCCACCACCAAATATAAAATCAGCATCGACTCAACATTCCTCCTGTATAGCAATTCAAATGGTGTTTTTCCTATCACCGTATGATGACTGATAATGTAGGCATATGTCACCAAATTTAGGTACATTCCCCACGCGGAAGTTCTTCCTGCAACCAGCTTCCTCAGCGTTGTGGTCAGCGTTCAATTAACTTTTTCCAACACTCTGTTTGTTCTCCAGCTGGTAGGGCACAGACATGACTCCTCAGATCCCCATTATCTCATTTAACTGTGGGATCACATGAGACATGAATTTTGTCCCATTGTCACTCAGCAGGACCTGTGGGCATCCATGTCAGTATACTATTGACCCAGGATGAACTTTACAGTACTGGTAGCGTCTACTTTCACCAGGGCCTTTGTCTTGACCCATCTTGTCAGATGATCGATTGCAACTATTATGTACTTGACTCCCCTGTGCTCATCATCAGCAGTCTCATCACATCAATGTACACTGTATGCTAAACAAATCCATGGTGGACCAGTTGGTATCCAGTCATATTCTTATGTGGCTTGTGCAACTGGCACTCCACACAACAAGCTAGATAGTCAGCTACATCATAGTTGATTGACTCCCAGTAGTAGTACTGGTAAATATGTTTGGTCATTTTTATTAGGACCCATGCCCAACAACCTTATGAGTGGCTTGAACGATAGCTGCTCTTTCTGATGGCTTTGGAAAATAATAACTGCTTCCCATAAATCGTCTTAAAAACTTTTCCATCCATGGTCTTGGTGTTTTCCATCACTTTTAAAAGTGCACTTTGTATTTCTTGGGGCTTGTTACAAATTTCTCTAATGACCTTTCTCTGTAATAACTCATTTGCTTTCTGGTTACCATCTGGACCATTGGTAACCATAATAAGCCATCCTCATTCTGATGAGAAGCCCGAACTCAGTGGACAATCTCATAATTGTAAGCCTGTAACTTCAATGCCCATTGGGCCATTCATCCTTCTGGTTCTCGTAAAAAGTGAAGTTAATGCAACAAGGAGTGGTCTGTCATAACTTTGAAGTGCATTTTGTGGGTGTATACCCAAAACTGTTTATATGTGTACTTGACCGCAACGCATTCATGCTATGTTACAGCTAGTTCCTCTCAGCGGCTGAGAGTGTCTGGCTCGCATATGTTACTGGATGTTTGTCCCCAAGTTCATCTACTTGGCTTAATATGGCGCCAATCACCATCAATGAAGTATCAGTTTGTATAAAAATTCCTGATCAAAATTTGGATATTTCAAAATCTGAGAATCTATTAAGTAATGGCGTACTTCATCAAAGGATTTATGTGCTTCTTCATTTCATATGAATCCTTTCTTTGGATCCTTTAACAGATGAAATAAAGGCTCAGCAATTCTGGCAAAATCCCAATATATCTTCTATAGTATATGACCATTCCAAGGAACACTTGGATTTCTTGGACACTCTTCAGCACAGCCATTCATTCTATGGCTTCGATCTTCTGGGCTTCAAGCTGCAGTCTACTAGAGTTGATCACGAATCCCAGATATTCCAAATCTTTCTTGAAGAAGTGACATTTCCTCAGCTTAATCTTCAGGTTGGCCATGGACAGTCTCTTGAATTTTTCCTCCAAGTAGTGTAAATGGTCAGTAAACGTCCTACTGAACATAATGATATCATCCAAGTACAAAAGAACGCATGACAACTTCAAATCACTTAGTATAGCGTCCATGGCCCTCTGGAACATCGCAGGCGCATTAAAAAGACCCTGGTGCATCCTCATCGGTTGATATAGCCCCTGTAATGTAATAATTGTGCATTTTTCTTGGTCTTCTCTTGGAAAATTGTTTCCAATATCCTGATATCAGATCCATCATGGAGAAATATTTCTCTTCTACCTATTGATCTAGTGCATCGTCAATTCTTGGTAGGAGATAATAATCCTTCTTTGTAATCTTATTCAGCTTCCAGTAATCAATCACCACCTGATTAGAGCCATCCTTTTTCATCACAATAAGAATTGGACTCTTCCAGGGACTTGATGACGGAACTAGAAGCCCATGCTTCACTAGTTTGCTGATTTTTACTTCCCTACCACTTTGGCCGCCTTTGACCGCCTTTGACCATCGAATTAGTCTCATCCTGATCAGCAAAATTTCCTCAGTATCTATCTTATAGATCACATCTCTCGCACATCCCAAATTATGGTCATCTTGGGTGAATACTTTCCAATACTTTTCAACAATTTGAGCACCTCCTCTTGCTGTCCTTCTGTCAGATCAGCGAGTTTCTATCAATCAACCAATAGGTTGATACTCTTGGTTACCCCAGCCAGTAATCACATCTCATCGAGGGTCCCAAATTGTGGAATTTCCTCAGTTCAGCTGTCAGGATTAGATAAACAAAAGTGACGATCTAATTCTTCTCAATCTTCATCAGTTTTTCCTTTAAATTTTCCAGAAGAACTCGAATCTCTCAATGGCCTCTCATTATCATTCCTTGACCCAAGGCTCTACTCTGAACTTCTTCCAGGGGCTTCCAACCTCCCCATACATCAGCTCCAGTATCTCTAATGTCAACCCTATGCTGACTATCATTTGTGATCCTGGAAGTATGGTTTTCACATTCTTGATCCTCAGTGGAATTCCCCAACCTTCTAGGATTTCTGTCAGCATTTCTCATCGCTTCCAGCCAACTAGTTGGTATCATATCAGGACAATGTCATCATTGTATATCAAGTTGATGAAGTTATTTCTCCTACTCAGTGGAGCTTCCCCATCCTTATAATAGACCAATAGTAACATCTTACCCAATATGGTCAACATGTCTTGAAGTTACATTTGACTCTGTACTTCCATAGAAATTCCATCCCAATCAGAATGACATAGTTTTGGTTGGCCAAAACTATTGCTGGTGCAGATACCATCAAGGATCCTAATGAAGTGGCAGAGCGCTATATGGTCCACAGGAGTTTGTGTTATTTGGCCTAGCTTTCCCATACTCCTTCTTGTATTCCAAGTCAGGCGAGATCTTCATCCTCTTTACCAGCTTGGTTGAGACAATATTAATGGGTGCTCCGCTGTCAACAATCGCCCTCACCCATACTCAATTCACTAGTATATCTATATATGTAAACTTTGAGTATTGTAAGATAGTATTTATTGAGTGTATAGAGGCATTATTAACTGAATTGAGGGTTTGAATGATTTGCGCCAATAAATCAGGAAATGATTCCTTTATCGCACTAGGGGGATTGACAGGTTTGCCTCATCTAATCGAACTTCAATCAAATCATCAGGATTATCTGAAGCTCAAATATTGTCTGGTAGTTGTCAGGTGTATAGATGGGCAACTTCATTGATTATCTAGGGGTCGATCCCCTTCACCCCCAGATCTTGTTACCACGTTCACATCCAAATTGACCACTTGATACAGTTGATCCTGTACATCCTCATCCACAAACTGATCACTGATGTCAATTTCCTCGTGCATAATATCGGAAGGAACAGGCTTCTCTGCAGCTCTAGACTGTTCCCCATCTAGGCCGCAGACCCTTTTCCTGACTCCTTTGCAGTTTTAGACCCTTTTGCTTGGACCATGTTAATTTGCTCTTTGGTTTCTTGCTTTATACAGCGAAATGTCCCTTTCCTCTGCACTGGTAACAGACTTTCCCCTTCTTATTAATCCATTTATAGACTTCATGTTTATTCTCCAGCACAATTTGGTTGTTTAACTCCTTAGCACCTTTGTTCCCCTTCGTCAGATTCAAATTTCATACTGGGTTTGATTTGAAACTTCTGTTTGGGGCATCGAAGGTTGCTCACAAGATTTCTAAATTGTCTACCATCTGAGAGGTAGTAATTTAAATCACAAACACGGAAGATATATTTTGGTGCAAATTTTACTAGGGCTGAAGGGCCACTTGAAATGCAACTCTGGCATCAAAATCATCCAGCACCTTTGCTCCAACCAGGATTTACAATTCCTGGTAGAAATGATCAGCAAAGCTTGCTAAAGATTTATCTTTATGGAATTGGATGCCCATAAACTCTTGTTTGCACTTCAGAATGCACATTGAGCTTCCACCTTCCTTCATAATGGCCACTTTGGCCTCTTCATGCAACCAGCTGTACCCCTCCAGGTGGAGCAACACTAGGTTTTGACAATCAGTATCTAGGCAATTTAACACCTCCAATGCCCTTTGATGATCGCCATATCCATACATTGTTATATTGAACAATCAGAAAAATTCTGGGCATTATCCCAATGGAAAGTTGGAAATTTTGGTGTCACCTTGAATTCCTCTGAGGTTTCTCTAGCCACCTCTCTAGGTTTGGCTACTCGGCTCACTTGGGGAGTGATTTTAGGCATCATCTCCAAAATAGCATTAAAAGTGGGCTGCATGTTTCTTGAGGTAGTCATCTTCCCAATTATTGTATGAGGAGTTCTTTCTTCAGCACTGGGTGCCACATATGGCTCACATTTGCATTTGTGGGTTTTTAACTCCTTGACTTGTTTAATCAGCCAATCTATACCAGCGCTAAATGCTCTTATATGAATGTGATCCGCTTCACACTCCATTTTCAGAATAAGACTCCTTGAATTAAGTCCACCTTTTTTTCTTTAATAACGTTGCTTTTCCAAGTAACTCGTTCCCAAAACTCGTGACATTAATGATCCCTTCCTCCATTTTGACGATCTTTCTTCCAAGGCTGCAAATTCTTGATGATCCTCTTAGTTCACGGCGTTCTGATTAACAGTTCTCAACTCTTCCCATAGTTTTTTAGCTCATCATTATATGACATCACTTCTAAATTCTTCTACTTGAATACACCTCTGTTGTGAGCACCACTTTGTAAAGATTTATAGGTCATTTTTTATTCTCAGCCAATAAACCTATATATTTACTACCTGCAAAGGTTTGGTTTTGTGCATTTCTCTGCGTTGTATAGTAGTTGATTTAATTGTGTGATAGTATGATTATTATTATCTGTATTTGAATAGAAGTACTAGATTTGGTCCAATGCTCAGCCAGTATATCCCCTTGGAATACTATGATGTCTTGAATAGGGATTCGTTCCCTCATACCACCTAAAAAATTTACTCTTAGATCCCTGTTTACAGTTTCTCTAGTTTGACACACAGTCAGCAGCAATCCCCGATTTAATTCAGCTTCTTCTCTGATCCCCGCTCAGACCCTTACTATTTATCTTAAAAAGTCTCCAAATTATTGCACACAGCAATAGTATCCTTGAGAAGAACAGCACTTTTGAAAGCTGATAATAGTTTACTACTTAAACCATATACTAGATGAAAACTATAGAACTTCTTTATTAAATGCTTTTCTCATAAATAATATTTTATTATAAGTGAATCCTAGGGCATTTATAGTGGTGATTTGGTCATCTAACCCTTGGAGACACCTCTTCAATGAAAGGGCAGCTATTGCTGTTGAATCACCCATCCTTGTCTCAGCAGCGATGGTCTTCCCCATATTGTCTAGGAATCCATCATTGGAAATCCTTGAGACCTAAGGTAGAAAGAGTCAAAAAAAGGTGTTCCTAATTCTTTCCTCTCAATTCAAGTGAACCAACCATATTTGGCAAGCGACCTGCTTAGGTATTGAGACTTTTTACCCATTATATCAGGTTGCAAACCAACTTATCGTTTTGCTAGTTGCAGATGGCATCACTCACATATCAACTTACTCCTTAAATTTCCAATAAGTTGTGATGAAACCTTACTGATTCCAGTTGTTACACCTGATAGTTAATCAACTATCAGATGCCCCTATTTCATCAGCAACTCTTCCCGATGAGATCTTAAGTATTCATCCAGATTGATCCTCAATGGATCTGATCAGGCGAATATCCTAAAATCCCCCAAACATATTTACACCAAAGTCAGGGTCAACTGATTTCCAATTCACCTTGCATTAGGGAATTATCCCCTAGAGATCCCTGGTAATCTATCTGTCTGAGAATATGGGCAAAAATTCCAACAGTATTTCAGAAACAAAGCATGGTTGACCCCTTTTTCAAAGATTAAATTTTTGTAATAAATGTCCCATTTGAAACTAGGAGTATTGATGTATATTGGGCTTCTAACAAATGCTTTTTTTGTCAGGATTCTATATTCAGCTGAAAGTTCAATTACCTCAGATGTTGGGATTGAACACAATCTTTAGGTTTAACTGATAGCATTATTACAAATTATTTTTATACTACAGTATTAAAATTATCATTATTATGCAGAAACCCCAAAGAGAAAATCACATATAGAACTTGGGTTGGATGCGCTTTATAATAGTCGCTAAATTGGCACTCCATTCCCCTTAAACATTGCTTCTATAAAATAAAAGTGTTCCTTTTTCTTACCTTGGGTTATCGCTATTATAGCCACCTTTAAGGTAATACACCAATTAAGGTTCCTTCCCTTAATTGCATTTATTCATATTTGTATAGTATTCCTTGCACCCAGGTCTTCAGAAGACCTGAACTAAATTTTGGACGGTTGAAGCTTTTCCCAGAATGTCCTAATAATGGTCATAAATTTTATTCTGAGTTGAAACATAAGAGTTATATTGGCTACTTTGTTGTCTTATAAATTATAAGCACACTACCTTGTCCCTCTTTTAAAAGGTTTTTACCCATTATAGTAGGCCAAAGCCTTTTTTCCAATAACATCAAAAAACCTTACAGCTCAATTTGTTGTAAAACTTGCTACATCCTTAAGTAAGTAACAGGTTTTCCACCCTTAAAATTATTACTAATGAGCTTGTAGAAAAGAAAAAGCAGAAATTTTGGTTTGATCCTCTAAAATATAGCTACAACAGGCCAAGTCTTATAATATTTACTTGTCTAGCGTCATATAAACATATGATTTAACTACTATGTAATAACTTTCCCTCTATAAAGCACTTTATGGCAAAGAACTTTTTCTATACCTTCCAGCGTCTAACTTATTTGGAACCAATGAACTGGTAATTGTTGACTTGGCCTTTAGATGCATTGAGTATGACATATTATTTTACCTGTGATAAATTAAACTATCTCTACTTTACACTGAGTGTCTACTTTATAGAATCTCAATGACCTCAATTGTTTTAATATCTTAAAAATCGTGTATAAAACTACTACAGGCATGGAGGTCAGAATTATATTCTGATACTTTTTGGTTAGGTTCTTGTTGAGTAATATTTTAATTTGGACACTGTTATGAGAGCATCTATAGCTTTATGAGTTCTGAGGACTATTGGGGATAGCTTAAAAAATCTCAGAGTATTAAACCTAAAAAATATTAAGGCCTGTGCTTTATTGAGATTTCAACATTTTTGGAAAGAGTAAGAAAATGCCAGGAAAAAAACCTTTTATTTTACTATTTTGTTTTCTATTGGCTATATGCAGACTATGCGTGTAACAGAACTGACTATCTTAGTAAAGCTGAGAAGTTATAATCAAATCAGAAACTCAGTAGTTACTTATAACAATACGGTAAGTGCCTTAAAAAAGCTTTAGGTGTGATTTTATAGCATATAATTGAAAAGATTCTAGGGCACTCTGCCATTAGTAGTAGTCTAAAATGTCAGAACTTATAAATCCTTTAAGAATAAGGACTTTTGAATCATCTCAGGTACTTTTCTAGGTATAAACTTGTAATAAGATGCTTTAAATTATCTTTAAACAACTTTATGGAGCCAATAATCAGTACTTCTGACAGTGACATAAACTAAAAAATATTCATTTTTTTACAAAAAAGTCATTAATGAGGTCAGTCACCACGGAAGTCACTTAATTATGATGGTATTTATATCTATGGGGGATACAGCCCAGTTAGTTCTTAGCGCTAAGGTATTATTAAGTATTACTCACATCTAGTTTTTATGCTAAGTAAAGTACATTAATTGGAGTAATTCCCTTTGATGCCATACAAAATTTTATCAAATCTATAAATATTTGAACTTGTCAACAAATTCTACCACTTTATCAGTTGTGTCATTTTTGTACCAATATGATTATCCTTAATAATTGGAAAATCAATTCATTTTACTTACCCTATATTTTGTTACTAATGGAGAAGTATTACCTTTAATTAGGTAGTCAACAGCTGATCCTTTATCCATAAACTCAGCAGCTTATTCACAACCTTCTTTGTTCAATGTTATACCTCTGGCTATGTATAAGGTATGACTTAATTAACTTAATTGGTTTTACTCTCTTTTTTGCTCAGGTTAATCCTGAAATATTTCATTGCCACTATAAGAACCATTAATCTGTGTTTGTAAGTTCTGAAACCATTGTTAAATAAGTAAGTAGCTGATATTTATAAAAGTTTTGCATCTGAAACATCTTGAATGGAACATCTGTTAGATTTTGCAAAAGACAAATCAGAGAAAAAAACTATTAAGTAGATATAGGGAATAAGCGCATGCTGAATTGGAATTTGTCAGCATAGTGAGGTGACAAGTAAATTATAATAAAACAAAACAAGCGGGAAACTTTGAATGAGCATTACATATTATAAGGCACATGCCTCCTACTATCAAGCTGTACCAGGTCATCACCTTTTAGGACTAAAAAGAACTTAACACCTAGGGCTCTGCCCTTTACCCATATTGCTGACCTAGGCATACCCTATAAGATAGATGGGTAGCTGCTGCTTTTTCTTTATATATCATTTTTCACACCACTAAAGATTTTTTCAAGCAAACAGATTATAATTTCAGACCCTGCGGAGTGTTAGATAGAGAAGATCAACTAAATTTGTGTAAATTTAAAAGATTTTAGGAAACTTAGCGCATAAGTCAATATTTCTCATATCCAATAGGTAGCTAAATCAGGAGCCACTTTGATTTACAAAATTTGATTCCTAAGCAACTCTGAGTGTAGAGAAATATATATAATAATACATGTTCAGTAAAGAGTCAAAGAGAAATAGTTGTAAATGAGGATTAAACCCCTCACCAAACTAGAAAAAAATTGTTGAAATATTTTTGAACAGTCAGAAACTTACAAAAAGCTCAATAATATTACAGAGATCATTGCTAATGGGTTTAATATTGTGAATTAATCGAAGCAATAGTTTCCATTACTACCATATTTCAATTTCTTCATACAGAATATTAGTGGCTTAGTAACCCCTTTCCCTAGAATAACGTAAAACTCAGAACCCTGCTAATGTAGGGTGGTTATATTTTCATTAAATGTACATACATACCTTTCTTGTGTTTTTTGTTGTTACAATTTATAAGTTAATGTAACTCAGATTGTAATGCTAATTATCATGGCTTTGAAAAAAGCACAACATGTAGTCCCACTTAAATAAGGCTATTTTGGAGCTTCTGTTCATCTTGTCAAATGTAGCAGATTCAAATATTATAATTCCCAAAATTTTCTATTATATAGAAGATAGTGTCTACAACTCTTTATTTCTAAATAAAGAAAGAATGATCCAAACTCCAATATACAAGGATAGATATTAGATATAGTAATGAAAACCACATTGAATGGTGTGTTGCAAAATTGTTGACTTGATTCATATTGTCAGATCAAAGATATGATATGATCCAAACTCTGATAATGGACTTTACTATAAGTTGTTATATATTATATCTGACCCAATGACGCCCTATTTTTCCAAATTTTGAAATATTAAAATCCACCTTCATTATTGCTTTTTGTACTATAGACAATGATCTTCATTACAAGATATCTGATGGATCCTGAATAAATTATTTGTTATATATAATTCTCAATTACTCTATAAAGGATCATTTCATTTTTCAACTTACCATCTAACTATTTAAATCTTCAGACGTAGGTTTCTATACTAAGTATTAGTTTGTCTTACTTCGTAGATTATCTATACAATAAGCAGAGAGTTAAATTGATCTTACTAAATACCTGTGCAGATAGTGCATAAAGAAACCTCACTATACATGGTGTAAACATCTTCATGACCTAAAACAATAAATTGGAAAACATTCTTAAGGAGGTAAATGGCTAGTTAAACAAATGGTACAATTGATAAATAAGATATAATAATAGATTTATTTAAATAGGTAGACAACCAACAATGAAGTAGGTTTAGTGAGAGTAGCTGTAAAGGAAAAATAGCTAAAAAGGTCTTACACTTATCATCTTAGAACTAAGTCAAAACTTAACAATTGAATCAACTTACCATCATTAATTTAAACATATTTTGAGGAAAATCAAACTTAAGTGGTAAATTGTAGGGGAATTTTGCAAATTTTACGTCCACTACATCAGGAACACTGTTAGTGTGCCAAGCCAAACAGTATTATGACTTCTGGCCCTTGCTGTTTCACTTCATAGGCTACCTTTCTATACAGTTCCACAGGTACCTACCAACCTAGAAGACCAACAACTTCACCTTAGCGCAATCAACCCTTTGGGAGACAGACAGCAAGCCTTACACCTCTCTGGGTGATTCTTGGTCCTGTCTTATCATCCTCTTAGGGTTAATCCCCATCAGTCCCTCATTATTGGTGGTTCGTTGGCCAAGTTCATGTGGGGCTTCCCTGTAGCTCCAGGCAATGAGGTTGGTAGCGCCAACCACCCTTAGGTGCAATGACCCAGCACCTCACCTTAAGGATCTCCATTCCCACTTTTACCACCCTTGCTTACTCTTACTACTAACAAATAAATAAAGCTGAGCGAGAGAAGTCTTTATTATAAGGGATATAAGGTATTTATACTTTGAATTGTTGGCAATCTACTGCCCGCCTATCAAAAATTTATCGGCATTTATTGCTGGCAAACCAACCTGATCCCAAGAGTTCTTCTGGCAACCGCTCCCTCAAAATTCTTCCTAATTGAATGCCAGATGTTAGGTCAGTTCATCCTTGGCATCAGTCACCAATTAATCTTATTTAACTCATTACTATAAAACAATCTTTGAGAATCATCGCATCAGTCGCCAGTATTCATAATCCTAGGTGGCAGAATCGTAGTGCTCATCTTCATCAGAACCCTCAGCATTATCCCTTGAAATTCATTCCAATTAAACGCTAAACATTAATTTAATTCATCTTTAGCATCAGTCACTAGTTAACCTTACATAGATTATTATAATAAATTAATCTTTTTATATCCTTGGCATCAGTTGCTGGTATTCATAATCCTGGGTGGCGAAATCATTACTCACCCTTATTGGAAATCTTGGGGTTCAAAGCTGACAATATGATTATCCTTGGCTTTAGTTGCTGGTTGATCTTAGATACTTAATTTATTGGATCATTTTTTTATTTATTTGAGGCAAGCTGACCAGGGGATGGACATTACTGAAATAGAGAAAGAAAGTATTGACATGAAACCTGAGCTGGGTCAACTCTGTTGTAGAAAGTTTTTTTCACCTCCGGATTGTGACTCGGATTTTTTTGCTTACATCATGGGTAAGGTTTCATGTTATTATGCCTACTAACCGCCAATAGCTTCCTTCGGCTGGCACCCCGATTGATGTGCGAAGGGCGGGAATTGTTGGATCATCTTTGGAGTCTGTCAATATTCTGATATGACTGGAAAATAAGTTCTGAAGAGCTATGGCATATTGGCTAGAATCCGCTGACTAGGATGATTAATTACAAGTATTCATGCGCCTTGAATTGAGGCAATATTGGGATATAACAGATTAGTATTGGATCGCCTACAAAAAAGGCAATAAGGTGATATCAATACTCATTAAATAATATTTTGATCACCTTGAAATAAAATGATAGAGACTTTAAGAATACCATCCCTAAACCAATGAGAATATGGCGGAACATAATAGTCTAAGCTAAGAGAATGGTATCATCCAAAGTTGCTGATATATAAGCGAGATGAGGTGATTGAATAAAGAAGTAGTTGGTAGTTTTGAGAGAGCGGAACAGCAAGGAACCACTGTAATCATCAAATTAATTAGGTGTCGTTGGGGCAATTGCTCCAAATTTATTGTACTTTCAAGTGTGTTCAAAGGACTGACAATCCTCATATCATCTTTCCAGTGTTCAGCGGGTTCACCTATGTGACCCTTATGGCGTATCCTAATGGTATTGCCAAAAATTGTAACAGTGTTAGTCACCAGTGATCCTGATCCTTGACAACAAATAAGTAACCTGCTGTACAACTAGATTAATTATATCGACATCCTCAGCTTTAGTCACCAGTATCAAGTTACTAATAAAAGAAAATCTATCATGGATTATCCCCAACACTTTGAGATAGCACAACCCATTCAAATGGGGAGCACAAATTGGTAACTATATCATTAATAATGATATTGAACAGAGTAATTAATCTGAAGTCACCCTCAACTTATCAACACCCCTAATTCATATATTATGGGAGGACTTCATCTGGTTAAAATCCCAACATGGTTATTGCCATGTCTTTTAAGAATGTAAATGGTTTGGGACTTGAATCTCCACTTCCCTTTAAAATAACTCCCATTCATGTTGATGAAAAATAGTGGATTTATAGGCCATTAAAGTAACACCTACAAACTTTTCATGAGGAATCTTAATACTAACCTGGGCATACTTGGTCTTTAACCAGCGTTGAGTCAGGGTATGCATAAGGCCAGAGAGGGCATCCAAAAAGATACCTTTGGCTTCTCTAATCACCTCCCTATAATTAAAATCTGTACCCATAATTAGTACTTAGACATGAAATTACCCTCCAGCTTATGAGGCACCACCTTTACTAGGGGCGTCACCAGGGATAAAGTTTTTTGGGGATGGAGGTAGTTTCATGGCGGCAACTGTGGGGGTTGCCTTGGGACTGGTGGCATCTTGAAAGCGCTTATAGAAAGCGTTAATTAGGTCTTGAGCATGAGTGAGGTTGCAGGATGGAACCTACCTATTCTCTATAGCATCAGAACCTCTTTATAAAATCATATACTCCAAACGTCTTTATGAAATGGGAGGCCAAAATCTCTTCCACTTCCCATTCAGGTGCACCCTCATCAGATATGACTCTAAAGTCTTAAGTGTGGGTGTAAGTCCAGGGAAACGTCCTTTGTTCGTGAATCAAGCGATTTTCCCATTTCTGAATAAAAAAGGTTCCAAAAAGGGTGGCTGTACCCCTAATCACCCAGTGAAACCTTGCCCATGTGGTAGACAAGCGCTGTGTAACAACACTCCCTATTAAGATTCCTCCCCCGGTACCCATGATCACCTCAGCCAAACTTGTCTGCAAAATGAGGAAATCTGTGCCAAGATTACTGAATCAAAGTCAAAAGGTCTGAAACTGATGGGAATAAAGCCTGACGATTGGAAAACAAATAGTCAAAAAGGGACAAGTATTATATTTTTGGCTGGAATTGCTGATGGTTTTGAACTCAGCCAGCAGTATGATCGCTGATGCCAAACACCCCTCAAAATCGTCAGGGATGATCCCCAATGTGAAGATATTATCTTTGGTAACTATTGCAGAGAATTTGAAACCCCAATCTAATGAATCAGGAGTTGTGGCCAATGTAACTCATTTGAAAACAAACGCCCCAGTGACTGGGCACAGGCGGATTGGGCATCACAAACCCATTTCTAACCAATTGGAACCGCCCCTATGTGGGGTGGCCCTGTTGAATTCCCGTTGCATGTCAGGCCAGACGCCATTGTTCCAACTGATGAAAAGAAGTTGAGTCTCTGTTAATGCGTTTGCAGTTGAACCTATAGTGACTTGGCCTGCTGCTGAATCCTTTGATGTTGGTTTCAATTGAAATTATCTACCCCCTTCCCTGAAAATTCGCCAGGTTAGGTTGAATTTGAGGGACCTGATCCCTGCTTTGACCCACTACCAATTGAACACTATTTAATCAATTGCATCACACTGAGGAAATTGTTGGATAATTCTCTTTAGTTTCCTTTCCAATAAATTCCCGCTAAAAACTCAATTTTTTAATTTACTTCAACTCTTTTTGCCAATGTCCTAATGGCATTAACCTGGTGGCCTATTGGTCCCTACACCGGATGGAAATTTCAGTTCTGATGATTAAAATCACTCCCACCAGCGTCAACTGGATTCCTCGTGCAAGAAACACTGGCAATTTAACTCCATTATTGAAACTATCCGCTATCAATATACTGGTAACTTACCATCTAGTACTAAAAAAATATACTGGTAACTTGTGGCCTTATATCCACCATTTTCAAGCAAAGAACCACCCCTTGTCTCTATGATGGTAAAGAACCCACCCACCAGCAACCTTGTAGAAGCCAACCCAGTGGTACAATTCTCTGCAGAAAGACTCTCAGTGTCTGGGGTCATTTCCATTTGGTTTGTTTTTGGGTTCATTTTCACGCTCATTCTACATCAACAAGTTATTGTTTCCCAATTTGCAGCTCCATACAACGTCGTACAAGCAGCAAATTCACTGGCATTCTGTCTTGCTTTTTGGGTGCTAGCACATCGCAACTGGCAGGCCAGTCTAAACTTCTTCTGCAGTTTTCATGACAGTGGGCCCCTCAAACAGGTTAATCTATTTTCATGTAATGTAAAAAGGTTACAAACCTTAGTTGTGAGCTAACTGGTAATACAAACAACCCAACTTTTTGACAATAGGGTAGTGTCCTATCCTCATTGGTCTTTTTTCTTAAATGTCTTCTTTTTGGTTTGTTCATGGCATTCAACATTACCAGATCCCCGCCCTTATACTCTGGGACTACCCTTCTATTCCCATTGATACTCCCTTGTAAGTCTCAAAGAAAGCACCAAAATTGGTATCTATCACCTGATGTACTTTATTGATGAACTTATAAAGTCCACCGCAGCTTCCACCTTGGACTCATAATGGCGTAGCATGTAAAAGGATGACTATAACCATAATTGATAAATAAGGGGAAACAACCCATGGAGGAATGAAAGGTGTTAAGCTAAATCGTGTTAAGGGAGATGTGAGGCCCAGTTTGAGTGATCCACTGCCATATAGCACCAAAGGTTTTGTTCTAAACATAGTTTATTAATTCTATCTGTCCTAGATATTAAGTTTATAATAGCAGTAGACCGGTGCACGCATCTGGAGAATATACACAGTTTCAAGAAAATATAAATATGAACTGTGTCCCATGATCATTAATATTTTCTTTAGGCAAACCATGGGTGGAGAAAATGTAGGAAACAAATAGCTTGGCCATCTGAGCCACTATTACTGTGATGTTACATGGTATGAAATTGGCGAACTTAATGAGCCAGTCCACCTCTATAATAACATCATACCCATCAGAGAGTGGTGATTCCACAATATTACACTGAAAAGGAAGTCCAAGACCCCTCTACTTTTAAACTGGAACTAACAAGCTAGCAAAGGGTTGAAGATTTGGTATCATACAGTTGCAAACAAGTTACTCCTTGATATACCTAAAAACGTGCTAAAATTTTCTTTCATTGTACGTGTGACAGATAAGCTCTGGGAGTTTTCTCTTCCCATGGTGCCCCATGGTTATCCTATCATAATGCTCCTTAATTCCCTCCAGGAGAAGGGGTCCAGAGAGAACACATAATCGTCCCTAGAATCATACCATATCATCTTTTAGATAGAACTTCTTCATTTAATATTCCTGGTTCTAAAGCATTTGGCAAGAATTTGGGAATACTATGAGTCTAAAGGATGTGACTGTAAACCTGTCTGAGCTTGCCATACTCCTCAAAAATCTAAAACTGAAGCGCAATTGGCGCACTGGAGATGGTGAATGACTGTTTGATGTGATCTTTTTTGAGTGAATTACCAGTTGAGAATTATAAATTTCCACTTTTTGGGGTCAGGATCTAGGTTGGGTAAATTTAGGGCAACGTCTAAACCATTCTAACTTCCCTTTGTGAACTCTTCAGAGAACACAAACTCCTCAAGGGTCTCATGCCAGTAAGCTTTCCGTGGGGTTAGGACACTAGGGGCCCAGTAGTACAGCAATTCCTTATGATCTATAAAATTTAGAAGGGCTTGGAGGAACCGTGTAGATGGTGACGCCGGTAGATCAGTACTTCCACTAAATCCAATTACTTTTCATCAAAGACCACAGAATTCAACTTAGGAAGATAAATATTATGCAAAAATACGCCATAGGATGCTCAACTTAAATCAGTGCTCACTTGTAATAGATCTTTTATACAGCTAGTTGAAAGCATCAATAACCACTACAAACATTTGTCTGGGTCCATGTGGTGAAGTATAAACATAAAAAAGTGCAATCTAAACTTAAACTTATAATTCAGTGCAGAAGACCACTGGACATCTAGCGCCAGTGGCTTTATACAGTAATGTTTCAGCCTCTGACAGGCTGTGAGTATAATTCTTAAAAAAGGTGCACGTCCCTATGAAGCTTCTCAATTTCTTATCTGATGTAGCATAAGCCAATCGCAAATTACCTTTTTTTTTCTTGGATGATTATATGTCCATTGTCAAACACAATATTGCACAAGAAGGTGACCTAGGACATAAAGAACTACACTTATATAATTCAGCGTTAAGTTAGCTGCTCCAAAAGTGGTTCAACCACCTGTCGCAAGTGGATCTCATAGGATTCTATATCTGGGGAGAAACCCTATATATAATACATTATGTTACATCACATACTCCTATCTGCTATCCTATTGCTGCATCAAAAATGACGATGGAAATTGCATGTACATTATTAAGGCCAAAAGGTATGTCTATGTTTAGAGAATCATGTCCTGGTTTGGAATTCAGTAAGCCATTCCTGCCCTTTAATAACGAGGATCTGGCTGAAAGCATTCAAATGATCCAGCTTGCAGGAGACTATGACTTACTCCAAAAACGGGAAATTTGTACCTATTAAGGATGGGATGCACATTAGGTATGTTTATATTATTTAAGCTACCATAGTCTACAAAAGGGCGTAGAGAACTGTCATCTTTTCCACATAAAAAACTGTTGAACATACTGGAGAGGTACGCTGAAAGATGTTACCTTTATCAAGTTGTTCAGTAACCTAAACATCTAGAGCTGCCTCTCTCATAAAGGTTGAAGGGTAGATAGTGGAAGAAATACTGCCCATATCTCCCATAAGTTTTAATTTATAATAAAAATCATGATAGTCAGTTAGTCATTTTCAGAAGCCACATCAATAAGAATCAAACCATATAAGCAGGGAGATAAGAGCTTTTGGAGTGGGCCTCAGCAGAGGCGCAAGACTTAGATTTTTAAGTTAGGTCGTTGTGGTAAACTTCTTTAAGTGTCTACCAAGGACAAGGTAGTATCATCTCTTTCCCACTCTCCAAAGTTAAAGTCAAGTATAGTCCATCAAATTAGTTCTAATTTCATATTTACGCCACCACTCTACACCCAAGGTTATAGGGTATAGCAGATTTTTGTTTAACAAGAAGTAGTCAGCAAATTGGTACTTTCCGACTTAATAATTAACAAGGTCCTGAACTTTCAGTGTGGGAGTAGGCTTAGAGGTACCTGCCCTAACTACACTACCAGACAAGTATTATAGCTCAAGGTGTTCAGCTAGATTTTGATCTACAAAGTGCTCTGAGGCACCAGTATCCACCAAAACATTAGTCTTAATCTTCCCCAAAGAAGAAGATAAGTAGCTAAGAGCTGAAAACACTAGAATATCTTTTATATAAAGTGGCTAAATAACCTACTCACTAATAAAATTTTTCTTATTTATAATAAAGCCACTGTCTTGTTATAATTTCCCTTTCATAACTTATAAGAGCGGTGGATCACAGTAGAAACTAGGCAAGAGCTATCAGGTTTGATCTGATGTACAGATAATAGTTTGGGTATGAACCACAAGAGTTTATAAGTGACTCACTGTATATATTATTTAAGACGTCTTTTGGGTTCCAAAGATAGAATAATCAATCTGATTGTCAGCTGACTGTATTTATTTTTACTATAACGGCAAAGCTCTCATCCAAGGAGGGTTTGTCTTATTCTTTTTAAAGACTTTGGAGAATGGGTTTTTCAGATGGTTCTTAACATATTTACAGAGGGTAGACCCTGGATGAACTGCCAATTCCGCTGAGGCTGACAAGGCTAACCAAAAAGGTCAGTCTTTCCCAAAGGAAAGACGGTGACTTTAGGAGGGTATTTATAGGGCCCTCACAGATGAACATTTGCAGTTAAATTAATAAAACCTACTTCAGTTGAGATGTGGTAACTTCCAAGAAGACGGCCAATCAGCTGATCAAAGTTAAAAGTAGAGACAACCATACCTGAATGTTTCTACTATATGTGGCTATTAAAAGATGTAAAAATAATAGCTTTGGGACGCCAGATAGAGGTAAGGCCTGAACTGACCACATAACATATAAATATGCCGTCAAGGAGTGCCCACTTGACAAAGGGCAAAGAACTTTTAGTAAGTTAAAAAGAAGAAATGTCTCGTTGATGTGCTTCCAAAAAGGTATTCCAACCTTCAATGGGCTTAAATAAATGCGGCTGATTTCTAAAAGCTATTAAAGCCCAGTGATCCACACTGAGAGAAAGCTATTATAGTAATTTTGCGCCACAAAGGCCTGTATAAAAGATGTTTTAGTGAGTGCTGATAGAAGATTTGTGAGAAATAGAAGCTAGCATCTGTTTGTTTTCCAGAATTATTTCTTTGGATGGATTTGAAATATTTACAGCTGGAACTAGAAGGGCCTGAAACCATAAAGTACGTGCAGGGAGGGCAATAATTTACAACTGACAGTAACAAAATAAACACTAAGCTGTTTAAGAACCAAAACTAATCGTAAATCTGTGATGGAAAGCAAAGTGACCTAGAAAACAGCCATCTCGCTCTGTTACCAATTAAGGAGAGTCTTACATTAAACAAACCCATATATATATTATAATTGGTTGGTTGTCTAAGGTGAGAGAGTGTTTATAACTTTCTGTTTTTAAATAAGGAAGGAAGGATCAAAGCACTTCATCAACACGGAAATAACTATTAAACATATTAATGGAAACCATTATGATGTTGTCAACATCTTCATGACTTAAACTATAAAGTTGAGTAGCTCCTTAAGAAGAAAAATGGTTAGGCAAGAAAAGGTTATCTTCTGATAAAAAACTACTATAACAATTGTTTTAATCAGATAATGAAACAACCAACAAATGAATCTGGTTTATTGTGAATAGCTGCATATAGAACTGAGAAACAAGGAACAAATTTTCTATCTTGGAGCTAAGCCAAACTGGCCAACTGAATCAATTTAGCATTAAAAGTTGTAACATATAATAAATTAAGACTAATTTTTAAGCGGTAGATTGTAGACAAATATTGCCATATTTGGTAATATTGTAACTGAAATGGGGCCTGAATTCTCATTGTTCAATTAAATATAACTTTATGCTTTTGTGATTAGTTTATAGTTGATTTCTAACCTGGTGACATAGCACCTGAAAACCCATTATGCAGCCACTTTGTGCCACCTGGGTGTACTTGGGTCTTACCCAACGTTAGTACAGGGTATTCTTAGGGTCAGGGAGGACAAACAACAAAAAAATTTTAACTTTTTAACCTCCTCTATATTCTAAAGTTCCTACTCACAATTATCTCATTAGACATGATCAATACTACAGTAGGACATACAAAAACCCCTCTCCCGCCTCATATGAGTTACCCCATAAAGATATAGTGTCGCCTTGCAGTCTGAAGCTTCTAGTAGAGGTGCTCAGGCACACGCGCCTACAGTCTGTTTTTCTTATATCTTGTTTAAGCCTAACTCAGATCCCTTATGGACTAAATTATAATTTAACTTAAAAAACATAGATATTTCTTAGATAGTGAAGATTTTCGTATGAGGCATGATATATGAAACAATGCTGTACTCAAACTAGGAATATAAACATCTCCCATTTTACACTTATATGTTGTCACTTACCATATATATATATCGCTTTTAACTTTAAACCTAAAGGTAACCATATCCCTACATCTTTTGAGTCTAATAATTTTGATGCCACTTAAAGATTAGTAATATTGTAGCCTTTAAAGTATTAGTTATTAGAAAACCCTGAAACACGAATGATATGGTTTAAAAACTTTTATAAACTTTATAGCCGCAAACTTGACATCTTTTAATTACATGAAAATTATAAGTACTCCAACAAACCCTCCAACTAGGCCAACTTTTTCAATTAAATTTATGCCTCAATTTAGATTTATTACAGCTGTCCCACAAGCATGCCATTACATAAGAGTTAAATTTGTGTGCTTCAAATATACAAACCTACTGGGTTTTCATAAAGATAGAAGTGTTGTTACTTTTATTTAACTTTTTAGGAAATGGCCGTGCTATGTGCTTTGATTACCTGAAGATTCTTACTACAGTTAACTACCTGGGCGTAGGTTTACAAGCTTTCAATAACATACCTTAGCCCTAATCCTACCTACAATGAAATATGAAATGCTGTAGTTAAGCGATTTTGGATGTCCTGATACAACTGGACACACGGAAATATGACTTTATGAATGCTACTTTTTAAATGAAAGCGACAATCATCAAGAATACCAATAGTATATATTTTAAAGCTTATATACTACAAGATATAAAGGCTTTTATCATCTTTTATGGCAACATAGCCTTACATTAAGCAATTAAAAAATATCATAATCTGACTAATACTTTTTCTTTCTGTATTTGAATAGAGGTCTCTTACTTCATCTCTATTCAATTGTTGCTGATATTATTTATGTAGTTACTCTGGAAAATGTGATGCATTAAAATGAAGGGGAAAGTGGCAAAAACCTTTTACAGCATGTAATGCATTTTCATAGGTAAATCCTTTCATATAAGCTTCTGGATTTTCTGGATTATAGGTGAAAAATATAATTTGGGTTTTAGAAAATAAGTTACCTGATATACTTTCTTTGGATGACAAGTAGTTATGACCATCACTTCAATTGATACAGTTAGTATCCATGCAGTAACAAAGATTCTTTTCTTTAGTCTGATTGCATCCTTAAAAATTAGTGAGAAAACAAAGCCAATGTTCAAGCCTTGGTAGACAGCTTTTCACCTTTTATTATTGCTTCTACTTTAATAGAAGAATTTACAGATAACACCTGGGCTTCTCATTGGAAAGAGTATAGAAAATTAGAACCTAATGATACTAAGTTTCAAGGAGCATACAGTGAACTCCACTCTGATTTGACTCTTTTAAATTTGGTCTTCAGCAATTGTGACTAACTCATAGCAAGTATAGTAATTAGTACAATTATTAATTTGGACTTATTGTATCTGCAATTATTAAGTCAATCTGTTAATTTGTGACAATCACTGCTCATGCAATATAGTTTAAATATGAAGAATCTATGACTAAGAAATTATCACATCTAAACTTGGCACATAGATATCTTTTAGAAGAACACCTGATAAAACTAAGATTTCATTATCCAATGAAGTCATTTTTTACAGGAAAGGGAGGATAATGGGTAACAATCAAGGATGAATTTACCAATTTACCAATTAAGATGGGATGGAAAGGACCTATTACCATTTTTAGCTGAACAGGACTAAGTTTCTACTAGAAATAATATAGTTGGTTTATATTATATACAAGGGTACATCCAAAAGCTCTGAAAACTAGCTGTGTTTGATCTATATCTACAACAGGAGCTGCTTGTATCATTGAACAATGAAAATTTCAAAAACGTTTGTTAAAAATAAATACATGTCTTTGAATCCCTTAAATCAGTCAAAAAGGGAAAATGCTAGAATTTTGGTAAATTAAACTTAAGTTATTATATTTAATATAGGATAGTTATTGTGTTTCTTAAAGATATATTTTATATCTATAAAACAATATTTAAAGAGACCTATTGAGAATTTTAGTTTTCTAAGTTTTAGTAATCTTTTATCTGAGTCTCCAATGTGTTTCCTCTTATAGCTTGTGATGTAAGGTCCTTGGCTGTGGCTATTATGCTAGACAACCTTGCACCCCATTTAGGGCTAAGAGGGTACCAATCCCCAACCCTACCCCTTTCACACTTTTTAGACCTAGGAAATACCATGGTTGAAGATGGGTGGCTATCAACCCACCCTGTTTGACTATCCCATCTCAAGGCCAATCCAAAACCCAAAATCATCACAATCTCAGAGTTAAAGGATCACTATGTGTATAGAATCAAGATGATCTATCCAAAGTTAAAGACTATATTTAGTTATGCACAACAAATGAAATTGTATCCTCCAAAAAATGGCTCAACCAGGAGCCTAATCACTGGAAAAAGATCTAATACCAGAGGCAATTAAGTAAGAAACTTTACCAAATTAATTTAGGTTGTTATGAATTTGGTCATAAATGAAATAAATCAAGGATTAATTAATTACTAAGTTCTGATTTCATTGGAGTGTAATGCAAGGTCGTATTCAAAAATAATAGTATTTAAGAAAAGCACTGATTAATGTTTGAAGTAACTTAGTAAAATTTTCCCATATCCTACTATAAAACCCAGAAACCTGCTAATTGTAGAATGTTAGGTTATTGCTTATAGTTATCCTAAATTAAAACCCTGTTACCCCAAATTTCTCATATTAATTTTTTAAAATGTCACCTTGCATTAAATCCCGCTCCCTTGTAACTTATGTGGCAATGTCTTGTCATATGTGGCTATTACTATTGATATTAAGTCATACCACCTCAAAGCCCAATCTTATCTAGTACTAAAAAAAGCCGATCTTTTTTAGATTGTTGTCACCCTAATAAAATAACCCATTATTTTGAATCCATGATCATGTGTTCTTAGATCCTTATGCGTTTGAGACAGTCATTTTATAACAACGCTTGGATAATGCAATTAGAGCTTTTTATGACATGTGGTCATGTGACTTAGCCATTACCATCCAACTTATATTTCTTATCATTTCGCATAGCTTTGGTAGCTACCAACACAGCTGAATTAACCCAAGGTTATCCTGACGCAGTTCACGCCATTACCTATAATTTAGTAAGTCCTGGGGAGCAACCTTTGCGTCTCAACTAGGAGGAGTTTCCCTTCATAACCAAGGAGGGTTCAAAAAAGGCTGCTTCCCTTCATTAATAAGGGCTATCTAGCTATTTTGTGGAAGAGAGGTGGGTAACAGCCTACTCCCTAAAGGTTAACCCATTACCCATCTTCATACCACCAAGGAATTGGTAAAAAATTCATGGGCTGTATCAGGAGGTGGTTGTAGCCAGAGGTCATTGCCAACAGGTAGGTCGATGCCTCCCACAATGCCAGAAGATGTTATGCAATATTTGAGTATGTCCAAAGGGTGTAAATAGTTATTGAACATAATTGAGTCGTCCAAATCTGACTCAAGCTTAAATAATCCCTCAACTCTCTACCCTGCAGCCAGTGAATGCAAGCCTGTCCCCAAGAGGTCTGGGCATGCTGAACCCATTTTTATAAATGGGATCGCCATACCTTCCCTGTTTGTCAGCACAACATGTTGCCCCACCAAACAGATTGTCACCATTCTTTAAGGCTGGATTGCGTAACAAAAAAATTAATTTTTTAATAGTGATCTGGCCTGCCAGGCCATATCCAAATTGATTTCTAAACAAATTAGTGTGTTGACCTGCCAAATCAGGAATGGAAGTAATCTCTGATATTCATGAACGCCCCCTCTTCTTCCTCACCCATATGGATTAAAAAAGGGGTATCAACAGGTTCTGCTATCATTCAATTTTTCTGTTTACCAATAAACAAAACCCCATAAAAACAAAGATTAATTAAGTTACTTTATCTATAATTATACTGCGATAATTGTTGAGCTGCCATGTTCCCAATTATATGCAATGACAAGACTATTGTGGCAGTCATAACCAAGATTATGCCCTTCCTTATTGATTGAAGGTATCTTATGGGGCTCATCTGGGCTTCTCTTCTATTATGGATGCTTTAAGGCATTGTGACAACACCTTGTTTTATTGAGGTACAATTCATCTAGATTGTTAAGTTCTGAGGCAATCTAGAAGTTTCACTTCCCTTGTTGTCAGTGATTCCCCCATAATGCATTCTGTGCCTGAAAAGGCTGCTTCATTTGGATCTTCTGCAGTGACTGCCACCACCTCATGGCTCCTTGTGGGGGGTCCTGATGTTAATGGTGAATCTTCAGCCCTCAGTTTTACTTTTAAATAACCGCAAAGTTCTGTGGACGGCTATATTTTTGGTATTATGTCTTGAGTTTTGGGTGTCTGCACATCCAAGCTGGCAGGCCCATCTTTGTTTTATTTTCCGCTGCCATGAAAAACCCTGGTGGAATGGTAGAAGATAGTATTGTTTAAAAATTTGTTGAACTTGTAAAACATAAAATCAGAACATGCAGATTATCACAAAGGCAAAAAGGAAGGCCCACAATTAAAATTAGTCTTGATCCAAACCAAATACTCTTTGTGAATTGCTGGTAGTCAACTCAGATACTGAGGACCCCAATTTTGGGTTTCTTATAGCTAATAACTCACAGGAACCACCAGAAAGCCTTGTAATACCCGTGGACCCAGAGGACCCAGCAATTACTCCTTATCAGATATCTATAATGAAACAGATTAAGAAGTTTAATGTGAACCCCATATATATGATGATATGTCTTGTATCCAGACACTGGCTAACAATCCAACTCCCTTTCTCTTTGTTTTCATATACATTATGATTAACTATTTATATAAATCAGCCAAAAACAAAAAGTGCTGAGTAATACATAAATCAGTGAAAGCAGGCCCTAGTTTCTGCTCATCAAACTATATGGTTAAACATGATTGTTCGTATTCATGTTTTAAGTATAAGTTTTAATAGATATAAGGAGGTATCAATAGAGGCGCTTGTATATACTGGAGCAATGTGCAATTACATATACTAAAGAGTGGTGCAAGCCTTGACCTTGCTTTCACCACGGGCTCTTCAGTTATGGGTGCGTTTTAGATCCCAATGTTCACCATCTCACTTAACAAGCCTCTATGGTTTTTATAGCACAAGCATGAAGTTGTGGCTAACTTCTAGGCCATCTCTTAATTCATGTACCACATGATCTTGGAAGTAGGCTAGTGGTGATGACAATCTATGGTCATTGACTTTGAACTGAACATGCATGCATTTACCTAACACCAACCACTCAGAAAAAAAATCTCTATTCCTAAATTTAACAACTGGGAACGCTGTAGCATCAACAGTTAATTGCTCCTTAACTTATCTTTTACCTTATTCGCCTACCTTATCATAGGTCTTCGCGCCCTATAACAGATTCTTGATTTTAGTGCACACATAAATTACCCCAGAAAACAGAATTTAATTTGGACTTTCATAACCCGTTGATATAATAAAATTAACTGTTCATTGTACTATTACATGGCTGCTGAAGATTAAGTTTAAAAGTTTTTAGAATAATGATAAGATGTCCAAAAAGTGGCTCACTGAGAGAAACCTTGCAGTATCATACCCAATGGTGTTCTTCTAAAACCTTTATGGCACCAAGCAGCAATGCATGGTTTATGGCCATCTTAACGTCACCATCTTTTATCTGTACCTACTTTTCCTCAGGCAGTTATATTACAAGTCATTGCTAAACTCAAGATGTTCAAAAGTTGACTAGGTGAACGCTTACACCAAGTGCGCATAAAGAGTGGCTGGTAGTGTCTGACTGCAATATGAAGTCGCCAAGGTAATTATCTATTTAAGATGATTCCCTTCAGACTCAAAAACGCCTATTCTGCCTTTTAACGTCTAATTGACAATTCATTTGATGCCCTCAGTTATACTTGCGCGGTGGCCTATATTGAATTTGTCCTGTCTCATTTTACTAGCACAGAGCATCATGCAAAGGACCTTGTAATTGTAGCTGTGGCACTCTAAAAATCAAGCCTTCATGTGAAACCATCTAAGTGCGAAATTTAGAAGAATGAGGTGATGTTTCTTGGTAAATGTGCGCAAAAGTTGGATATATCATCGCCCCCCTCTAAACTTGAAGCTATTTAATATTAAGATACTCCAACTAAATATAAACTACATAGAATCCTTGTTCAAGTTATCTTCTTAAAGAAATTTTAACCCACTATTTCTGAGCTGGCTGCACCTCTGTACCCTTTGACGGAAAGAGTGCACATTTGATCTAAACGTCTGAATGTCAACAAACTTTAAAATCATTGAACAGGGTTTTCAACTGTACGCATTTTGCCATGAAGGTAGAGAAAACCCTTTATATCTTAGCCTAAGATGCCTTGTGTCTAGATGTGGGCACAGTTCTATTGTGATAACATGGAACAAGTGAGCATACTGTCTCTTATTTTTCCAGGAATTTCAGTGCAATAGAGCGCGCTTGGCCATATATAAAAAGGAGCTTGCTGCAATTGAATGGTGTAAGGTCTTCTTCCACAGCTATCAATCTGGACAGAACCTTGCACCACTTCAGGACTAAGATAGGAACCCACCTTAGGGATTTGCCTCTGGAAATCAATGACCTAGGTCATACCTTTTATTAACCATGAGTGGCGGCTGCTCACCCCTGATGGATCCACCCTTCTCTACAACCAACTCCCAAGGCCAAACAACTGCTATCATTGAATCAGAAGAGTTGATGTGATATATATCATGCACCTCAGTTCTGATTTTAAAGTAATTCTAGAATATTGGAACAAAAGTAACCCCTCTTACAACCCAACATATCAACCAGGAGCATCATTGATTGTAAAAATTTGATACCTGAGGTAACCCCGTTTAAGATAATTCACAAAAAGAAGATTATTTAAGAGCAAATATTTATAGAAAATGGCATACAATAGGCTTAAAATGTGTCATTGCATTCTGATGATGCAAATGCAGAACTGGACAATCAAATTCCAGAATTGAATAATTTATAAATAATGTTGGAAGATCAAATCCAAAAAAACGAATTGTTTGTGAATTACAATGTACTATAACATGCATTTGTACGTTACTAAGCTATTGCCCCATCCCTTATGCTTAACATCCAACATCCTGTACATTGTAGGCTACTGAGTAAACTTATTTTTAGTGTTTATTAAAGAAACAGTTTCCTAAAATTGATCTTTTCTCATTAAATATCTCTAAAAGTCAACATCCCACCACTCACATAATACTGCTTATATAAGAGCAATACCTTTTGTGTAGGTTTTATTGTAGCCATATCCTCTTTTTCTTCTGTTTTAGTATTTGTTGAAAGAAGATGAAGAAACTCAAAATTAAGGAAACCAATTTTATACCCTTAATGTCAGGCTTTGCTTTAATTTAGGTGAAGCCTCAACTTTAGGGTTATATATATACTAATTATTTTTATTGCTGTCATCTTCGCTTTTATTATTACTGACATTGGTTTATAATTACTATTTGATACTAAATGGGATTAAAGCCTGATATTATTACTATAAAATGTATGCCAATGTTTTATTAGCCCTAAAACCTGAAATCACTAATACTTTTATATATTCATGCACAAAGAAATTTTCCATATTAAGCCGAGTTTTTGACCTAACTTGCATTGGATAAATCGCCTCACTAGTGCTCCACTGGATGATATAATAGGGAAGAATATTTGAGCCAAGTTGATATTCCTACTGATATTAGGCCTGAGGATGTATAATATCTAACTCCTTTACTCACCCCATTCACCTTATGCAACATATTATACTTTATCACATATTAGCTTCCTAATAACAGATAATAGAAACCATTTAACAGTGTTACCATTATTTGATCCAATCCAGCCTTCAACAAGGAATATTGATCTACTCCAGCTCTGAACCTAAACTGTGCAATTGCCTATTGCATTCCTGAATCTTCTTGCACACTCACACGTGGTACTCACCTATCACTCATCACAACTCTGATTTTCTCTTGGTACTTTAAATAGTCTAACCTTTTTCTTTACGTATTTCTTTTTACAATCATATGTCCTTTTTTTCTAAAGTCTAATCTCTAGGACGGAAATTTTTCCTGACCCCTAAAATTGTTTAGACCCTCTAAGCTTCTAAAGAAGATTAAGTTTTAACCTAAGTTTTCCTGCATGGCACCTCTGAGTAGCCAATAATTTACCCTAAGCTTGTGGTCAAGAGAGCGCAAAGTTGAAATTTACCATGCCTAATATTGAATTTCACCATCTAGTACTAAAAAAAATATTGAATTTCAATTTATACCTAATACTCACCCCCTCACCATCTTATAAGAATAGTAATATCATGTGGCCTAAAGATTCTGGGGTAGTTGCTTAAGCATCTACAATGGAAGACAGTTTTTCCTTTGCTCGCCTGTTATCAGAAATATGTTCAATGATCATTGTAACTACCATTTTCATGAAACAAAACACTTTGGATGTGAGTGCTAATCATAAATCCTTCTTAAATTTCAACTTCTAAAAACTGGGCTATTGAAAGACTAGGACTCACTGCAACTTTGTGGGATCCACCGACGGATGCCACAAATTCTTTGTTAAAGTGAGAAATTTACTTTATAAATAAAAGTAATTAGTAACGCTTTGTTAAAGTTTTTTAAGTTTTTTTATTGTTTAAGCAGGGCAAAACCAAGGAAGGTCCTTTTCTTGATACTAGTATTTCCTATTTAAACTAGTTTTAATTTCAAGACCATGGGTATTTGAGGCAAAAGTATATAAAGCTGAGTCATTCATATTAGGAAATATAGGCCTTCTGCCTATCAGATCAAAGATAAATATTTTTGAGGCAAAACTGACCCGTGTGGTAATGATTTGATGAATTACATCCAATCATCAGTGAGTAAAATCTTCTCACCTTAGTGGCGGTCAGACTCATGTGTTAATGAATGGTTAATTTGAACCTTATCATTGTCAAATAAAATCTTCTCACCTCAGCGGTGGTCAGACTCATGTGGTAATTATTGGTTAATTTGCACCCTATCATTGTCAAGTAATGTCTTCTCACCTTGGAGGTGATCAAACCCATGTGGTAATGAACACCCCAAATTCGGCTGAGAAGTCAGAGTAATCCTGTTATTAGTTATTACCTTTTTAAGCCATTTTTTGTTATAAACCATATTTTCCAATAGTTAGGATTCCACTGAGAATCCGCTAAGGTCTTTTCACCGTGGGTACTCATATCATTGATAACCACAATATTATTTGAAGATCGGGCAGGTGATGGGCCAATCATGGTAGCAGATTTGGGGGCACTCATACCTCCAACATTCTTTTTCTTAAGTCGAGAAGGAGATTGTCCAACATTGCCCCCCTCAAGAATTTTGGGAGGGGTGTAGGGTCATAGGAAGCAGCCATGTACCCATTTTATGATAATTCCTGTAGCTAAAGTCTCTATATAATACTCATTTCCTCTCTTATAAATGATGGTAAATGGCCCCTCCCAGATTGATCCAAGTTTGCCACTATGGGGAGTTATGTGATTGTGGTAATATAAAACTTTATCCAACACTTGGTAAGAAGGTAGAGGAGCTCGGAGCTCATTGACTGCTTGGCCTTCTTTAGTAACCATTTTTGCAAGGTTGGTATAATGTATAGATAAGGCGAGAAGTGGGTACTCAATTATGCAAGAGTATTCCTTTTTGCTGGGTTCACTATCGGCTAGAACTAAGGGGACTTCATAATTGAGCAATGACAAGAACCCTTGCTTCATATTGATAATGCCATCATATTCAATCATAAACTGAGTAACTATAAGCATATCATAATCTTTATTATCCAAAGCCACTGTGGGGGCCAATAGAATAAGCTTTCCAATATGAATGGGAAGGGATGAGTAAGCACCCAGTGCGCGGGTGTTGTTAGGATCAGCGGTTCCAAAGTCTTGGTTGTACTCCAAGTCAGGTGCAAGTTTGATCTTTTTCATCAACTTGGAGGAGATTACATTCACTGGGGAGCCTGTATCTAAGATAGCCATCACCCAAACTTTTTGGATAACCACTTCGACTTTCATAAGTATCCCCCCAAAAGTGGGCAATAGTGCTAAGACCTCCTTAAGATGAGAATTGGAGATTAATTTGCATGAAGTCTCAGGGTAATTTTCCTGTATGGACTGCATGGTATAGCCATGCTGGATAGGGCGAATAAGGTGAGACAACACCTCATCTGCGTCGCTGGTAGTATCAATAATGACTGGCTCCCCTAGAACTTGGCAGAGATACATCTCTTCAGGTATGGTGGCTTCATCTACTCCTCCAGCATTCAAGCGATTGGGGACTTCCCCTTCAGCAGTTACTCCTACAACGTAATAGCTGACCTCATCCGTACCCCCTCTCTCTCATCCCCTGGGGTATTAGTAATGCGAGGTACTGGCATAAGTTGTTTAGATGAGTCAGGCACATGAGATTTGTCAGCAATAGGTGTGCCTTTCCCTATGCTGACATTTCTTTTCCCTGCTCCTGTTCCTCAGCATCAGCTTTCTTTTTCCAGCACACAGCCTCCTTGTGTCTGAACTTGTTGCAGTATTCGCACTGAGGGCGTTCAGGACGTTTTGATTTGGGGTTTTGCTCTTCAGGTCCCATTATCTGAAGGGGCTCCTTCTTGTCTTCAATAGCTAAGGCCTGAGGCTTAGGCTTTGAATCCTCAATGGTTAAAACGTGAGGACGAGATACTGCTCTGCGTGAAACTTCAGGCTTATGGAAATCAGCAACATCTATTAACGCCTCCTTGATATCTTAAATGGTATGGAAATAGCGTTTAACTGAGGTGATGTTCATTGCTAGCGATGGGTAAGTAGCCACTTTAGTCAAAACGGTGGCTACAGCATCATCCAAAGTTAACATCTTTGAAGTTAACAACATCTGTGCTTCCATATAAAATTGTTCCGCAAAGGTGACCAATGACTTTCCTTTTTGGATACTCATACACATAAAAGCTTGCTTTTTCATACTTGAAGCCTGTTTTGAACTGAACGTGTTTATGAGGGCCTCTTTAACTTTGGACCAGGTGCTAAGAGCATCCATATGTGGGACCATCACTTCCTGTGCCATGCGGCTAAACAGGAAAGGATATGTTTGGCCTTCTGACAATCAGTCGCCCCTTCCATAGCTGCTTCATAAACGTATAAAAACAAAGCAATGCTACCCTCGCCGGGGATAAACTTGTCTTTAAACGTTGGTTTGAATGAATTATAGTCATTCCTGGTAAGGGTATAAATAGCTGGAGCTTCTGCTTCCAAGGTTTCAGAGCAGTAGCTTAACTGATCAAAGGTCCGCAAAAGGCGATCAAACTGATCATGCATGGCCTCAAGCCGGGTTTCCATTTTAGAGAGGGCTTCTAGGGGCCCAGATTCAAATATTCTCAGTTGAGCTTCGATCCCTGATTTATGAGTTTAAAAATCTTCCACTTGGCTCTCCATTGCAGTGACTTGAAAATGGAGTTGTGACACCATTGAGCTTAGGTTTAATTGAGCAGTTTCCACGGCTTTCACTTGGTTCTTCAGCTCTTCTTTCATTTGTTTACACCCTTCATTGTCACAAGAGTGGGAGCTGGGGCCTTGTACTCCCTCTTTAATCTGTTCATACTTTTCTCGACCTGCGTTAGTTGACTAAATACTTCCTTCAACAGCACAGGGCTTTCCAGTAAAGCTTTTACCACTTTTGCTTCAGTTTTGCATACAGTCAGGCGACGTGCTAAATATTGTATCTTGAACAAAGATTTGAGAGCTAGCTCCTTTTCTAGTTGAACAACCTTGGCTGCGAGGGTGGTGGTGGCACTAGATGGTTCAAGCAACAGATGACGTTCAAGCTCATCAACACACAAAAAGGCCTGAATTAACTGTCACTCCACCACAGCCACACGCTGTTCATATTCCTCTTGAAGGATGGAGTCAGGGGTTGAAAAGTCATGGTGCGTTTGCTCATTGTGCTTTTAAAGTTCTTTAGCCAACTCCTCCAATAACAAGCGGGTGCTAGCGGAGGAAGCGTTCAGTTCATCCTGGAATATCTTCATGGCCTCCTCAACGTACTTTATAATCCCAGTGTCCATAGTAGTAAGTCAGTCATGCAGCTGTATGATGAAGTTACAATTAGCTTCCACACCAGATCTAACTGCTCCAAGATTTTGGAGGTCAGTTGATACAACTTATCATAGGCTAAATTCAGAGCTGCATGGGTATCTAGGTGTCGATGAAGCTCTTCATGATGGCTGGCTAAGAGATGCATCATATGGACCAAGGCAGGGTGAGCAAACTTGTGTACATAGGTGGTCAAATTTGTAAGCTGACCATAGGTCTCTGGGAGGATACTAGTCTCATAGAGAAACAAGTGGCATTCCTCTACCAATGATGCTTGTTTACAAGATGCAATGTCACCATGGTTAAGGATACCATGAGTAAGGTCTCTCACGGCTTCAGTAGCTGGCCAGGTGATGCGACGAGACTCAGGTATTAATATGCATTCAAATTGTTCTTCTTCTCCAAATATCAAAGCGGTAGGTCTATCCAATTGATCATCATCTTCAGTCCCTTCCCCATTTCTCACCCAATGGGTGACACTCTCCATTACTTTATACTTATTGAAGTATTCAGGGTGATCCCCTATAATGAGCACCAGTTTGTGGGATCCACCAACGGATGCCACAAATTCTTTGTTAAATTGAGAAATTTACTTTATAAATAAAAGTAATAAATAACGCTTTGTTAAAGTTTTTTATGTTTTTTAATGTTTAAGCAGGGCAAAACCAAGGAAGGTCCTTTTCTCAATACTAGTATTTTTTATTTAAACTAGTTCGAATTTTGAGACCATGTAAATTTGGGGCTAAATTATTATAAAGCTGAGTTATTCAAATTAGGAAATATAGGCTTTTGGCCTATCAGATTGAGGATAAATATTTTGTGGCAAAACTGACCCATGTGGTAATGATTTGATAAATTGTATCCAATTACCAGCGGGTAAAATCTTCTTACCTCAGGAGTGTTCAGATCTGTGTGATAATGATTGGTTAATTTGACCTATCATCATCAAGTAATGTCTTCTCACCTTGGAGGTGATCAAACCCATGTGGTAATGAACACCCCAAATTTGGCTGAGAAGTCGGAGTAATCCTATTATTAGTTATTACCTTTTTAAGCCATTTTTGTTATAAACCATATTTTTCTGATAGTTAGGATTCCACCGAGAATCTGCCAAGGTCTTTTTGCCATGGGTACTCATATCGTTGATAACCACAATATTATTTGAAGATTGAGCAGGTGATGGGCCAATCATGGTAGCAAATTCAGGGGCACTCATACCTCCAACATTCTTTTTCTTAAGTTGAGAAGGAGATTGTCTGACAAACTTAATCAGTTTTGAATAAAAGTAAAATTTTGCTTGTGGATTTATGAGCATCATACTTTAATTCCTGAGTCATGATATCTTATAGTATTAGAGCCATCAGATGACTTAGAATTACATGGTCATTCCAGGTGATATAATCATACCACAGTCACACACTGATACTGCTACACTTTTCACCCCACTTAGCTCCACATTTGTACCTACCAATGAACCCAAACCTTCTTAAACAAATTTGTAAATTATAATTATCTCTGATTATAATAGCACTACTTAAGTTTTTCAGGAACTACCAATAATGAAGTTTCAAACCTTAATGTAGTTTTAGCTGCTAAAATTTCTGACTCTGAGAGTTAATACCTCTTTAATAAAAATATGCTGAAACCCTATTCCAGCTGATATATCCAAGAGGATAGTGCTATATTTTTAACAACAGAGTCTGGTTCCCCTCCGCCTTTTGTTTCTATGTAAAAAATGAACATCACGATCCCCCACCAAGGGTCATCCAGGATTAAATTTACATTAACTTAATCAAATGGGCATGTTAATGAGTGGGTTTAAATAAGGATGTTCCTGCTTAGAATTAATGTTGTCTCACTTAATTATGCTCTAAGTCTGATAGAAATGACTAAATGATATCCTCCACCCTCCTGCAACAAGCAGAAGACCTTTGGACACCACTCTTAGTGGATTTCATTGTAATCTTACCTACGTCTAAAGGGTTTGGCACCATAATAATGATGGTTGACATATTCATAAGGTATTCCAATATCTCTTGATTACCATCAACATTAGCTGAGAATATGGCACAGCTTTTTGTCACTCATGCATTTCCCTGTTTAAAAATTTATATGAAGTTGTCACTGATAAATGAACTCATTTTTATAACAAAATTTTGGGAGGACATATGTATTACTTTATATCAAACCTTGTGTGTCATCAGCCTACCACTAAAATCAGAAGGGCAAACTGAGAGAACAAATCAGTTCTTAGAACAGTACTTCGCTGTTATACACTAAAACTAAGGACACATGGTCTGTTAACTTTCCCTTACCGCAGTTTTTATAGCAAGTCTTACTAGTAATTAATGGGATTATCACAAGTATATGCCAATATATATAATGTACAACCTACCTATACTATTGGCCCTTATATATACAAAGTTATTCAAGCTGCAGAGGATTTTGACGCTTACAAATATAAAGCTCATTAATAAATCATGCAGCTAACAAATTCAGCTACTTATAATAAGAGATTATTGATAAGAAGCTCTTCGTGGCACTAATTAGCAGCTAAATAAACTGGTGTTGGCAAATAATTAGAAATTACACCTAAGGTCTCTTGTTGTAAGTTGGCATAAAAAGAGCTGGACAATCCCTTTCAAAAAAAGTTCTAGTAATTGATCTACATATGGGGACTATCCATCACATTTTAAAATTCACACGTCCTTCTACCCTCCTTACTTTCTCACTTCAAATGCCAAAAACCTGTAGATGTCAACCCTTTCATGATGGAGGGCACTCCAGAGCTTAAAGTTAAAAATCTTTTTTCTCACAGAAAGTTGAACGCAATATAGTTTATATAATATAAAGTAAAGGTTACTCAGCCTATAAAAATTATTGAGCCCATTTTGTATTGTTCAACCTTTCATGGGACTATTACTATTTTCTTCAAGAACAATCCTTATACCCCATCTCTCCAAAACCAGAGATATCTGCTATCATGGCAATCAAGTTGCAACTCTTCACAACAACTATACCTGGTACAGGCCTCTGAGGGGAAGTGGATCATTTACATTGTGGAAGGTTAATATGGTCCTCTACCATAGCTTTTAAACTAGAATAACCTCTTCATTTTTTAGGACCAAGAGGGGTTTATACCCCCAGACTCACCTCTTGCCAAGTTTGGTGACCTAGGTCACACCCTGAATAAAATATGGGTGGCTGTTACCCCTCCCTGTCTAACCCATCCCACCTTGAGACCAACTCACAATCCCAAACCCATCAAAATCTCTGATTCATCAGAGAACTATGTGATGAAAATTAAGCAGATCCGTTCATAATTAAGAAGATCTTTAGAAATGCATAACAAATGCAAATATAACCCCAAAATATTAGTTCAACAAAAGCCATGTCACTTAGAAATAATTTGATACTAGAGACAATCATATGTGATAAATCTTAACAAAATTACTCAAAACATGGTCAAAGAATGAATTAAATCAAAGGTTTATTCAATAAGAAAGTTCTGAAGTCCTTAGAGCGAAAATTGAGGGTTAATCTTACACTAACAGTTTCTAAGGAATGCTCATGTGATTGTGTGCAGTAACTTAGTAATCACCCCTTCCATAACCCACTATACACCCCAAAATCCTGCCAATAATAGGGTGCAATGATATTTCTTCAGATTAACCTAAGTAAAGAACTGGGATCCCAGATTTTCTTTATTTTACTCTATCTAAAATATCGCCTCACAATAGTTTCCACTCCCTTTTAACTGGGGTAGCAATTTCTTAAACATGTGGCTATTGCCATGGATGCTTATATAACAGAACGACTTCCATTCATCAATTCCTAAAAATCAGGGTAGTAGGAATGGTGGTAGCATACTGAATTTTTTAATAAGTTAAGCTGTGGTGTTTAAACATTTATCATTCTAAAATTTTGGGAATTAGGACTTGATCCCGCAGGTACAATATGGAAATCATCCAGTTTCTGCATCTAGTATGATTTATAATTTTAGATTTTTGGTCAGATTCATATTCCAGAATATCCTATTCCAACTCTTTAGGTTGGAAGTCTACCTTGTTTCTGGTTTCCCCACCCCATGCTCCTACCATTTGTGAAATACCTCGCCAGATAGGTTGATCTTGGATAAAATGCCATTTTGCTTGATATTTCTTTAAAATTATAAAGTTTTCAGCCTATTTGGTTTGTACTCAAGGTTTGTCAACAATCCATCTATAATTGTATGGACATTAAACCATCACTGATTAGATGCCATAAGCCATGAACTCGTGACTTCAGAAGGTGAGAGGTGATTTTGAGGTATTGTAGGGCCTGAAGATCTCGCCGCACCTCAACCTGATTATGATCAACAGTAAAGATGCCTGTAAGTGCATAACACCATAATTGCATACTCCCTGGGTCCATACAGGTGGCTAGAGATTGGTGGATTATTTTTCGCCACACTGAACCTCTTCCCAGAATGGGCTATTTCCCCAAGTTTCCACCAGACCCTTATGTTGAGCGCTGATCAATTGATCTTAATTAGATGGCTTACACCCCAATATCTCATTATTTTACCTTTTGATTGAGACAACTCTCTTCCGGTGTAAGATTATATAAATTAGGCGAAAAGCAAGGTCTTGGGAACCTTTTTTGTTACAGCTAAAACATAAAACCTAAAAGCCCATTCTCCTCTTGGATTGTCATCAACCTAACACAAGACTTTCAATCTAGGGCCTCTAATGTTTATCCTCTTAGAGATCTAAGGGCTATACTTCAGAGCATTCAATAATCATAATTATAAGTTGTCATTACACATGATATATGAAAACAATCAGTAATTAAGGATGCTTATGTAATAAAATTGGCCAAGCTTATTTATCTTCAATTATATGGCAAGAGTCAACAAACTGGATGATGATCAAATTGTAATAATCAAGAAATTTGTCTGGTGAATCATAAAAATATTAAAACAAAGTAGAGATAATGGTGAACATGTTAGGATACAAAAAATATTGCTGAATACTAACATATCAATACCCTGATCCCAAAAAATAAGTAGATCTAGTTATCCATTTAAAGATAGTTTAGTGTTTTTTGTTAGTAGTATAGTTTTTTAAAAAACTGACAAGAAGTTTTATAAAAAGGCCATATTGTTTCAACTGCAAATAAAAAATTAAAATTATAGTGATAATGTCATCAGCATCACTTGTCATCACGCAAAGAACTTGCATATACTATACCAACCATAATTATATACCTTTTTTAAAACCCACACTCTAAAAGTACTAACAAAAAAGTTACTGCATTCTCACTATTTGGTTAAAAGTTTAGAATCATACAAATCTTATACACCTTTACCATCTCTTTATATAATTATAGAGTAAAATGTTTTAGGTTAAGTAGAACAAGTAGCTGAAAAAATCAGAAGTACTTTTTTAGGTGAAAAGTTAGGTTCATCTTCATTCTTTATTTTTAGCAATATTGGGTCCCACCCAAGAGGAAGGTGGCCACACATTTTTTTAGGTTCCAAATAAATTTGAGAAACAAAAACAATATAACGCTAAGGTGGCAAGCCCAGTAGCCATATTGAATGGTAAATGAGAGTTGGGTGCTTTGTCTGGTGTGAACCTGAGGCCATGTGTAAGAGCAGACATAATGGGAGTCAGGGCATCAGTGGTATGGGGTGAAAGATGGAAGAATGTGATATGACATAATGAGAATCTCTGCGGTGGCCAGAGCCTTGATATAATTAGCAAGCTGTCTCTCAACATACTAAAGAGTTTTGAAAAATGAACAATCTTAGTTGATGGCAGGTTTGGTACAGTTGGGGTCAAACAATAACTTTTTAGCGTGTCAATATAGAAGCATCCTGTGGTAAATAAAAGCTCTCAAATATTGTTTTCTGGCCCCCTAGGGAAGTCAGATTGTAAGTTAGGGGTGAGAATACTGTTAACAAGAGCTACATGGCTTTTTAAAGGGCTTGGCAGAGGAGGTGGTGGTGACAGAAGTCACTTCAATGGCAATCTGATATTGGGTCTTGTAAGCAGGGAAGCCTTCACAAGGGCAGAAAGGCACTGGGGAGCAGGATTAAAAGTCAAATTGAAGAATTTGAACCAATAAAATTAAGGTTCAGGAGCATAAGGTTGCTAACTTTATCTACCAATTGAGAGATTTGAAAAGATTGGAGATGGGCAAAGAGTGGTATGCAATGAGAGCTGATCATCTGGGGAAGGAACAGTTGGCTCACAAACCACTGACCACTTTAACTAAGTAGGGCTTAGCTAAAAGTTGCTCCTGAACATTTTAAGAAGATATGACTCAATTGGCATGGTGCAGCAGGACCTGTGGCTGCAGTAGGTTAGGGATGGGGAGGGGGATAAGACCTATTTAAAATCTCTGCCATAGTGATGGTGAGTATGCAATTGAGGGAGGAAGGCCATAGGCCATTACAGCAGCAAGGGAAGGATACTTATACTTTGAATAGTTAAGGTTGAAGAAAAATGGTCAGAGAGTATGAATGTTCTCAATGCAGGCCCAGAATGGGTCATTTGGGAAAAAGTGGATCACAGTGTGGGGAATTGCAAGATGGGTGTCACATTGGAAGGGTTGATTGTTGCAAAGGCACAAGGCTCTGAAAGCTGGCTGTCCCTATTGGGAACCATAAACTGCAAGATGGGGTATGCGCTGTAAGTGGTAAACCTTTTAGGAGCTTGTGGCTGAGTTGCAAAGGAGAGAGATAGTTAGACAGGCTAGCAAACTAAATCACTATAGATGTATCCACCAATAGATGAGTACAAGTGATGGGGATGAGTGGTTTTTATAAATAAGTGGCATCATCACTTCAAACTTGGCCTGACCCTCACTAGTGAAGCCAAGAAAAGCACCCCTTAAGGGGAAGAAAACTATGAAAATGGTAGATTTGAACACTGCCTGAGCTATCTCAATGACAGCAGTACCTGCATAGGGGAAGAAGTTCCCATACTTGGCCTGAAGGCTGAAGCACAGATTTCTCTGGGGGAGCACCAGGGGGCTACAAAGCACCGCCTGGGAGTGCACAAGATGGAGGGCTAGGTCTCAAGGGTGATAAATTGACCAGAAGGATTAGGGAAGCTAGTAGATCTAGCTCAGGTGCACTTTAACAATGGCTGAAAAACACCAGGATGTGGCACACCACCTCCCTGCAGGGGGCAGCAGGTGTCAAACTTGGTGACATATGAGACACAATATAGCAGAATAGTAAAAATTGTTGAAGTTAAACTTTTTACAAATTTGAATTCAATCAATAAAGTGATTGAGGTAAAAGAAAAAAATAATATTTTGATTTGATATAAATAATTTTTATTTTTAACTAAAAGCTTTAAACTAGAAAGCTTATGAGAGCTAAGGGTTTAATCAAACATATGCACTTACATTCAGAGCAGGACTATATAATCATAGAACAATAATTTATATGATATTATAAATTAATAATGGGGTTCCATCATAACTTTTATGTGATTTGCTAGTAATTTAATAGAGTTTATGCATCTTAAAAGATAAGTTTATGTTTGAGTAAGGTTCTATCTTATCTAGTACCCTCAAAACTTAGAGTACCCGAGTGTTGTTATTGACCTTGTTATTTTTATCTAAAGGACCTCAGCAGCTTGATAGTACTTGTTTTATACATCTAACCTTCGATGATTATTGAGAAGCTTGAGGTCTTTTAATAAGAAAATCAAGTACTCCTGAGCACTTCACTAATTGATGAGTTTTTATTATAATTTTGATAAGGAGTAAAGTATAGTACCTAATATATAAAATAATCTAAACATACAAAATTTAATAACGCTTACAGTTTGGCCTCATTCTTAGATGCCTGGATATTTTGAGACCATGATAAATAAAGCATGGAATCTTTAATATACTTATAAATTTATTATTGATATACATGAAGCTCTTATACTTACTTTATTATAAAAAAGAAAGTATGATAAATATATTGGAAAATTTATGGAAAGGTGAAGTGGTAGGATTTACGTACATTAGTCATCAAACGCTATTTTAGAGGTGCATAAACATTGTTCCTAACAAACCGGAATTACAGTGCCTTTGGAGCTAACGTTCCGCATCAGGAAAACAGAAATCACATTTCCGCGATGGGAAGTATAAAACTTCGGAGTGTTTTAATTTTGATTTTGAGCCTTTTTGAGCTACCAAAGTAGTAAATCGACTACTAGTTATGATATTCGACTGGGAGTTAAAAATGATATAACTGACGAGTGTAGGTTGTCTGCCAAGAAGAAAAGAGCTTCACATTTGATTTCATTTAAATCAAAATGCACTGTAATCTATGGTTTGGCGTTTTTGCCACATGTTTAAAAGCTTTTCTGTCAGGGCTCACATATTCGCCTTACTCTCGACACGGATGTCTTGACAGTGCTGAGATCGAATCCGAGCTACAAGCCATTAGCAAGGTGACCAACCGCATCCGTCTATACGGCTGCGACTGCAATCAAGCCGATAAAGTTCTTGGGCTCATCAGCAAGAATGGTTGGGGAACTCGGGTTTTGATTGGGATTTGGACGAGAGGCGGAAAGGAACGTTTTCATGCCGAGTTGAATCAGACTCTTGAAGTTATGAGGGACACGAGTAAAAGTCAGCTGATAGACGGCATCGTAGTGGGAAACGAAGATCTGTTCAACGGAGTATCCGAATCTGAAGTGATTTTGAATCTGATTTTTGTGCGCAACATGCTTCAAAAGGCAGGATTCGGAAGATTTTCGGTTTCGACTAGCGAAGTCTTCACGCTCTGGACGCCTAGCCTTGCCGAAAACTCCGACGTTATCTTGTCGACGATCTACCCTTTTTATACGCAAAGAACTACTAATGATACTGTCGCTGAAGTAGCAGTAAATTCAATCTATCAACTCACCCGAATGCTGGAAAACTTAAAATCCAGTAAAACATTAGTTGTAGGGGAGACGGGTTATCCCAAGGATGGCGATGCTCCGGTGATGTTTGATAATCCTACACAAACCAACCAATGTATCTATCTCAACTCTTTCCGGTGCCACGCTGCCAAGCTTAACTTGCCCTACTTCTTCTTTGAAGCTAAAGACGGCCAATGGAAAGGTGGTTATTCCACTGAGAAACATTTTGGCTTATTGAACTCCGATAACTCCTTGAGGTGCCCGCCAACCCCATGTTACTGACTTGTTTCGACAACCTGCAACTGTAATGCATTCAACCTGCTAATTAATCATGAGTACTTTCAATTAATCGATCGATCAGTTTACTTAATTACTGATCTTAATTTATCATTTATTTGAAACAAAATTTCGAATCTAAAATTACTATTCCAGATTTTAATGTAGTTAGATGCCTTAAGGCCCATAATTATTTTCAACCGAATTACAAATGTATTAATTTGCTACTATAGTCAGTTATTTTACTTTATTACTAGCAGGTACTTACAACTTTGCATGAGAATATTTGTATATGGTTGTTATAGTAACTGTCAAGTTGGTATATTGCTAATGATAATCTATATAATAAGTATTCTTAATTTGTAAGTTATAGATATCTAAAAATATAAAGCAATAGATCTTTTATATTTCTTCAGATAACATCACAATCTAATAATTTAATAGATATTTATAGATATACAATATTTTAATCAGATATGTCTATTTGTATATAATGATATAGAAATTTATATAAAATTATAGATATCAGTTAACCAAAATCTTATATGCTATATTGGACTTGAATTTTTTGGTAAAACCTTTATTAATAGATCACAGTCTTGTAAATTCATTTTATAAAATTTTATAACAGTATCTTATTAAAAACTATAATTTTTGTTCTGTTATTATCATAGAAATGAAGAGCTTTCTATTTCTGCTTAGTCAAGAATATACTAAGATGGTTATCTATGAGAAATGCAAGCAGCTGTAAGTTCTGGGAAGCAAACCCTTTGTTTAGATAGGAAAGAGTTTCCCTTTGAACCAGGAAGGGGCCCAAGAAGGCTGCTACCCACCTCACCAACAAGGGTGATTTAGACCATGTTATTAATGTGTGGTGGGTTAACTACTACCCCTTAAAAGTTTCCCCTTCCCATCCTAAGTACCACCAAAGTGTTAGTGGAAAGAATCCAGGGGCTGTGTAACGAAGTAGTGGTGGCCAGAGGTCACTGCCAGCAAACAGGATGCTTCCCCCTCCAATTCTGGAATTTCTTAGAATGAAGATGAGTTCTTCCCAAAGGCTTAAGTTGAAACCAAATGAAATTGAATCATTTGGAACAAACTCAAGTTTAAAATTCCGCTCCCAGCTTTCCAAATCACCGCATGGTGAGGTTGCCCATCCCCAGTAGGTTCAGGTGTTCCAAACCCATTCAATTTGAAATGGTTTTGCCCTTACATCCCATGTATGTGGGTGCATCCCACAAGTTTACCAAACAGATTGTCGCCATCTGACAAGATGTGGGCAATTTAAAAATAGTTTAGTAAAAGGTTGATAGTGTTCCAACCTGTCACCTGGATCCAAATCACTAAAGAGAGCCCACAATGTGTCATTCCATGAAAATCACACTATGTATATTCCTCTGATATTAATTCACACATCTCTTTATTCCCCGCCTATATGACTTTTAAAATAAAAGTCCCCAACAGGTTCTTCAGTAGGTCAGTTCTCTTTCTTTATATTTTAATAAAAGTCACTCCTCTAAAAAACCTTTAAATTTTACCTGTAAGATCTGCATTATCTTAGTTTCACTTCCCCCAGTATTTTCAATTATTAGGGTTTTAGTGGATATTACCACCACATTTCTACCAACTCTTCTTAAATAAGAGGACCATTATGTGTCCCATCTGCACCTGTCTACTATCCTTGATACTTTGATGTTTTGCAATCTTACCTTGTTTTTTAAAATAATCAGACACAATGTTAAGTTTAAAGGATGTTTTATGAGGTTCTCTCCTACCATTGCAAGAAATTTTACCTTGGTTCATCCTGTGCTTGTAAACCTACCCCTCCTGGATCACCTGCCAAGAATTCCACCACCGCTTAGCTCATATTTTGGGTGTTGGCAACCCTCATTGTAAGTCATCATCCCCAATACATATAAATAATATGCTTGGCTAAATCTTTGGCATTCTGGTTTGTATTTTGGGTATCTTTGTATCCATACTGAAGGCTAGTCTTAGTTTACTAGCCAATTCTATGACATAATTGACCAAGCCTTAATTTAAGCCTTCTCCACCCTTCTCTTTCAAGTTACTGAAATGAATATCTCATAATATCAGATGAACTTGCATTCTAAGCTTAACCTTTTTTCTGGGTGATCAATATGTGCATAAATTTGATGCTTCCACACCATGATGGTTGATGTCACAATTCCAATATGACTGAACAATAATCTTGGAACAGCTAGGGTGGATTAGAAAGAATCCACTGAACATGATATTATTTACAATTATTTGAGTGCCTCAAGATGAGGCGATATTGGGATATAATGTGTTAATATTGCCTCTAAATAAGGTGATAAGGCGATGTCAAAATTTGACAAATACAAATTAAATCGCCTAAAATTAGGGTTTTAGAGAGCTAAAGAATAACATGCCAAAATTGAGAAGAATTGGCAGAACAGAATAGTCCAAGCTATGAGAGCAGTATCATCCAAAGCCGCTGTATATAAGTGAGATGGGCAATTGAGAAAAGAAGGTTGTTAATAGTAGAGAGAGTGGAAGAGCGAAAGGTTGCTATATTTATTGAAATGAATAAAAGAGTCACTGGGGCGATTGCACCTATTTTTTATTTTCAAGCGTGTCTGAAGGACCGACAATCCCCACATTGTCTGTCTGTTGTTCAGTGGGTTTGACCTGTATGAACAATATGGCAAATACTAACAATACCGTACAAAATTATAACAGTGGTGTTCACTACAAGGGGCCCATTGATCAACCACCAAGTACTCCAGATCTCCAGTCGCCAGCCATGTCTTATACAGCCTATGTTATTGGGGAATTTTCCTGAAACACCATACCAGCTGGGTATAAGGAACTCAAACTCACCTTAGACGCAGTGCTTCAAAAACAGGATGAACTTCTTCAAAAACGAAATGCTGTCATTCACCAGCTTGATAGCACGTTTAGCCAAATGAAAATTATAGACAACAAAACAAGGAACTCGCCAACGGGTTGGATGATACTACTGAATGGTTGCAGTGCGCAGAGTGGAAATTGACCAGTGCCTCTTGGTCTTCGCACTGGGAAGAGGATGAACAACAAGGGAGGCATCATATGAGAAAGAAAATGACGCTGGTCGAAGCTACTACACCCAGGATGGTAGTACTGGATACAAATATGAGTCAGAGCGCCAATTATCCAAAGTAATGGCAGTGCTGCCATGGCAGAAGGCCATGCTATCCCTAAAGTGATGGACATCCCAAATTCCGCTGGTCCAGCTTCTAATTGGGAAACTGCTTTTGGATCCCAACCCATTGCTCAGTATGGCCCAAAAAGCTGTGAATGGGATGAGGAGGTTAATATTGAGAAACTAACACCGTTTGATTGAAATGGGATTATCCATGGGTTCTTCAAATGGTTTAATTTTCAGCGGATGGTGCATCTGATAGATGGAAGGCTAAACTGTTGATATCTGCCTTGGATGTTAGGAGTGCTGATCAAAGTCATTTGTTACCTCCCAAGTAGCTCTGATACTTTTAGGGATGTAAAAGATACCATGCTTCGCCGTTCAGGGGTACCTCAAACATGTCACAGCAGAAGCTAAAATTTCTTAACAATTGGATTCCACCAAAACGAGACTCTCCTGGAGTTAGCTGATCAATTTATGATGGAAGCTCATGTGCTGATTAGGGCAGGATACTTAGCAGAAGCCAATGTGTGCATCGCCATGACCTCTGCAGTGAAGCCATACTGAGAGCTTCACAATGTCATTTCACCGCTTCTGGATGACAATGTTCCCCTGTGTTAGATTTTGATGGTTGACTCAAAAATAAACACTTTAAGAAAACCATCAATGCTAATAGATTAATCCTATTAATTGATCCTTTGATATTTCCCAATTTATCTGCATACCTAAATTATTCCAAAACCACCTCAATTGCACTTAAATTGTCCCAATTATCATAGCTAATAATAACTATGATATAATCATATTATGGCTGATTATGGGTCCACTTGTGTGCAAAGTGGTCCCACAGCATTAACTAAATTGCACCTCCTAAATTAGTGCACTACTTTTAAGCACTAAGGCGGAAGTTGGGTTTAATTAATGAAATTAATTTATTAAGCACTTAAACATAGACGTCCTGAATAAGGGCGTACTTAGTGCTATTGAGAGGCCTGCTGATGTCACAATTAGGGGTGCGTAATCCTTTATGTTCATATATATTTTATTCCCCATTTATTGTTATTTGTTGAGTTATGATGTAGCTCTAATCAGGAAGATTTTGATGTTGAGTTATCAACCCAAAATTGTCCTGATTATGAGAGTAAAATTACCTTCAATTGGGCTGAAACAATTGTTATTTTTTATCAATTCATGGGCTGAATTGACTTGGGGATTTTTTATAATTATTGCCATGACCAGCAGAGGATTGGCATAATATGAATGAACTCATCTAATAGATGAGTTTGGCCAGGAGATGCCCAAGAGGTATATAGTACTGGCACTTGGCTGATTAATAAAAGATCAATCAATTAACATTTACCATTTAAATATTGATTATTAATAACTACTGTCACTTAGTTTATTAATTATTATTATCCATCTGTCATCTGTCTGATATTTGTATCTGTTGCCGTTACATCTATATTAGATATTTGTGTGTGTTTATACTTCCTGAAGAGAAGTACATAGTTACCTGCTGGAGAAGTAGTCCCAATTATAGAGGAATAATTTCCTAATTTTGTACGAAGACAAAAGGTCTCATAATTGATGGTGCCAGTAGACTTAAGAACGGTGATCATACCAGAGTTACCTGGCTAATATCAAAGATTATTCGAGAATCTACTTCCCGATTATAAGCAGGAGTTTTAATTGAAAAGTGAGTTTTTATCCTCAAATTCATTGTTAAGTCGTTTTAGCTTGCACCATCAGATGAAAACTTAACACCCTGCTCAAAATTGTACAGTTTTTGTGTCGCATATCCCCTAACTTTCTTCCACCAAATATGGAATGAAAGACAACCACCTCTACTGTACCCTCTTATTCAGAAGAATACTCTCATCTGACTCCCGTTCTGCCTACCAACCCTCAATGTTACTAATACTCTGCATCTCATTCTCAGCTGAATTATACTCAGCAGTTTGATCATCATCCAGTGGTTAGTTAGAAAAACTGTCAGCAACCTAGCTACTCACCAGGACCTAGCTATGCCAAATGTCAGCAATCATCTTACTGATTTGGGCCTGGTTACTCCAAATGACATTAAACTTGCTGACCTGGACCCTTTTATGAAAATCAAGGACGCAGCTCTTATGGGGTCAGCTGTTATGAATGCGGCTGCCCTGGTCACTTGGCAAAATTCTGCCATAACCGCCATGTGCACTACGTACACCAAGATCAATACTACCAGGGAAAAGATGGAGTGGAGTAGAGACAGGACTCTCTACCTCTGAGATTCCAACCCAAAACATCCCTGAATCACTAGTAGTATATCCCGCAGAAGTCCCTCAATACAATGATGTAATTTTATACCAGTAGCCAGTTGGAGGAGCGAACGCAGTAACACAAGCTCAAGCCAAGGCTGTGACAGATGAAGGATCCCCAGAACAACCAAAGCCATATGCCTGTCAAATTCTTGATCAAGCTTCCTTGGACAAAATGTATTTTGCCGCAGATAAGCCAACTCTGAAAGGAGTAAATGTTGCCCTTCCAGTAGATGCCATTGTCAAAGAATATCCCAAAGTTGGTGAGGGGATAATGAGCTTCCTTGGAAAAAGATATCTTGTAAATGCCCACATGTTAAACAGTCGATATTCTTCTTATTCTGAGTGTACATGCTATGATATTTTTGTAGCAAAAAATAGAGTTTGCGCTATAGTAGTTACTAGTGCTCCAGTCAACATAGTTTCCACTAAGTTGATGGCGAAGTTGACATTAAAGCCTGATGTGGACCATCAAATGATGTATGGAACTGCTGGAGCGGAAAGCACCATCTCTGAGGGAGCTTACAGTGCGCTTTCTCTGCACTTTAGGACCATTGTCACCGTAGCTCCAGCAATTGTGCTACCAAATGAAAACTACAACTTTCTAATTGGAATTGCTTTCCTGTGACATTTCAGGGCTGTTGTTAATATGAAGGAGGAGACCCTGCCATTTTGGGACAGAAGACCCCAATTTACTTCACCTATAGCAGAGTGCTGAAGGATCTGGTGCACATGAGCCATATCAATATTTCATATAATGATGGGGTGATGCCAGTTTGCTATCATCAACTAAAAAACAAGGCTTGGCCCCTTCTCCAGAAGATATATGAATATCAAGGGATACCTCTCTGAGCCGCAGGGCCCAAATCTATTCCTTTATGGACATCAAGTCTTAGTGAACACCAAGTTAGAGGTGGAAGTGCCTATTGGGCTATATGGGGAAGTCATTCGGTTCTATCATCAAACATGGTTTGAGCCTCATGTGGCTCCAGGGATTATACTTACATGCCATGAAGAGATTAAGGATTTGTTAGAAAACCTCCAGAATGAACTAATGAAAATCTTCTGACACCAAATAGTAGCATATTTACATTTGACTCCAATAGAAGAGGTCCCTCAGATTCATGATTTTGGGCCGTTGGACAAAGTTGTTCTATACAGTTGAGGCACCAGCCAGTGTAATGATGGCGGACTGCGGAGTAATTTAATAGGTCTATTGGAAGAACAAAAAGACCAAGCAATAGCTTTATTTCTCAGAAGTACTAGGGGATTTTAAGGCTGAAGATCGGCACTTAGAGTGCGCTTGGGGTGGTCCATTGAGTGACACAGGAGATCATCCCCCTATAAGGTCTTGGCTGATCCGCCAATTGAGGGCAGCGAAAGACATTGTCACTAATGGAATTGACAAGTTGATGGAGCAAGGGATGCTTGAACCATCCAAGAGTCCGGGGGCTTTGCCCATTCTGATTGTAAAAAAGAAGGACGGCACCAACCATGTAGTAATAGACTACAGGAAGCTCAATAGTATTACAATAAGGACTCATACCCCTTGCCAAGGATCAATGATGCTTTGGATCAATTAGGAGGAGCCCGTTATTTTTTAGCGATGAACTAGATATTAGTTACTGGCAAATTGAGCTACCCATGGCGAAACAGGAAAAATGCGCTGTAATCACATCCAAAGGCCTTTTTCAACTGTCTTGGATGACTCAAGGGCTGTGTAACGCCCTGGCTACATTTTAGTGAGCCATGGGCACTATTCTTGGTGACCTGAAGCTGTCATGTGTCCTTATACCTTGATGATATTAATGTTTTCTCTTATTTCTTTTCAGAGCACCTCAATCATTTAGAAGCAGTATTCCGCTGGCTTGCTGAGGTGAACATCAAAATTAAGCCTCAAAAATGTAACTTCTTCAAAGATCAGTTGGAATACCTAAGGTTTGTGGTAGACTCTAAAGGGCTGAAACCACAGCCAGCTAAGGTGGAGGCCATCTGTAAAATGACTACACCTAATAGTAAATGTGACATACATGTATATAAGGAATGATCAGCTACTCCCGGCGCTTCATCCCTAACTTTAGCTGTATTGGGGGACCACTATTTTAGTTGTTAAAAAAGTATGCTGTGTTCAAATGGTTGAAACTTCATCAATACACCTTCAATACACTTCATACGGCGCTGACTAGTGCACCAGTGTTACTCTATCCAAACTTTGATAGGGAGTTTATTGTTCAGACAGATGCATCCCTTTCTGCTGTTGAGACAGTACTTTCTCAGAAAGATGACGAGGGAGAGGAGCATCCCATAGTGTACTGTAGTCAAAGTCTGAACTACCATGAGCGTAATTATACTGTGACTGAGCGGGAGTGCTTAGCAGTGATCTACATATATAAGCAATTAAGAGTCTACTTGCATGGGTAAAGTTTAAATTCGTAACACATAACACGTCATTACGCTGGTTTTAGAACCTCAAAGAGCCTGAAGGGCGTTTGGCTTGATGGGATCTTAAGCTGCAGGCTTATGACTTCAAGATCCTTTACTACCCAGGAGTAAATCATCAGAATGCAGACTGTTTATTTCAATTGCTGACTGTTGCCATGACAGCAGACCTCAGTGATGTGATGTATGATATAATGCTCAGTGGAAAATATGACGATGAACTGCCCCAAGTGATCAAAGCGTTAAATGAGATGCAAACGATTACCTTCCAATTGGAATTGGGAACTGTACAAGTGGATCGGTGATTCTACAGTAAATTTTTCGCACCCCTCAGCATGGCCAGGATTTAAAGTGAGCGCTCAAAAGGCAGTCAGACATGGTGGGGTGTGCAAGACAATGGAGTTGTTACGCCCTCAGTACTATTGGGAAGGCATGAGCTTCAATGTGCTCAAAACCATTTCCTGTTGCCATCAGTGCCAAGTGGAGAAGCCACTCCGCCATAATATTTTGTATTGGATAGTGAAACCACATTTTTCTTGGCATACAGTTTCACTTGATGTATTGTCCCTTGCCAACAGGAGCTAACCAGTGTAAGTACATTCTGGTGGCTATTGACCACTTGACCCAGTTAGTTGAAGCGCGGCTGATATGGGATTTAGGGGCAGTCACAGTGGTCAAGTTTGTAATAGAATGCATTATTCAGCAACATGGTTGCCCTCAATTCATTCTCACTGATAACGGAACCAACTTCACCTTGCACATCCTCCCCAAACTGAACGAGCTTATGGGTATCAGTGGGGTTCTGATGACTTCATATCACCCTGAGTCCAAGGGAATGATTGAACGGGTGAATGGGAATTTGGTGAACAAACTACAAAAATTAGTAATGGATCAACCTTCTGATTGTAGTTCCCTCCTTTCCACTGCCATGTTTGCCTATAACATTAGTTACCTTTCCACCATGAGGAAGAGCCCCTTCCAACTACTATACAGCTAACTCCTGGCTCTTCCAGAATTACTTTATTCGTGCATAGAAGACACTGGCAGAATGGAACCCCACTGCTATTTGACTAACCATTCTAACACTTTGATCAAATTGCAAACCAAAGCATATTCCTTCAGCTTAACCAAGAGGATAAGGAATCAGGCTGCCAATCAGGTATGTCATAGTGGGTTGGTACAGTTAAAAGAAGGCGATATGGTTCCCCTCCATGACCAACATAGGTTCTGGTGGAAACACAAGCTGGCCAGAATTTGAATTGGTCCGTTCAAAGTTATAGAGAAAACTAGGGTTGATGCATAAACCATTAAGGACCCCACAAGTGGTCAGATCATTAACTGAGTGCATGCAAAGTTCCTCTGACCATACAAGCAATAGGAGCCTTATCATCCAGTCAAGGAGGGGGTAATGTCGCAATTCTGATATGACTGTATGATAATCTTGGAATAGCTAGGGCGGATTGGAAAGAATCCGCTGAACATGATATTAGTTACGCTTGTTTGAGTGCCTTGAGATGAGGCGATATTGGGATATAATGGGTTATTATTTGATCGCCTCTAAATAAGGCAATAAGTTGATAAGGCGATGCCAACATTTGATATATACAAATTAATTTTCCTCCAATTAGGGTGATAGAGAGCTAAATAATAAAAAGCCAAAATTAAGGAGAATTGGCTGAATAGAATAGTCCAAGCTATGAGAGTGGTATCGTCCAAAGCTGCTGTATCTAAGAAAGATGGGCGATTGAGAAAAGAAGGTTGCTAATAGTAGAAAGAGAGCGGAACAGAAAAAGGTCACTTTATTTATTAAAATAAATAAAAGAGTCGTTGGGGCGATCGCTCCTATTTTTTATTATATTTTCAAGTGTGTCTGAAGGACCAACGATCCCCACATCATTTGTCTGTTGTTCAGTGGGTTCGACCTAAATAAACAATATGGCAAATCCTAATGATACCGTCCAAAATTTTAATAGTTGATTTCTTTATGAATTAACATTCCTTTTTCAATGATTCAAATTAATTTTACCCCTAACGGTGTTTGAATTTTACTTTACCCTCATCAGAGGTGGAGAATCAAGTCTTGGATTCCTTGGCGGAGTTGCAGGTTCCATTTTCAGCAAATACTGAAACTTCATCCATCTTCAGGGATGTCCAATGAAGTGTTGTTCTCTTGAATGAAGTATAGGGGGATGCTTACCACTAGGTGCGGGGTATTCTGCATTCAGCAAACATGCTGGAATATCCATAACATGATCACTTAATTTTAGGGTGATCCTTGATCTAGTCCTGAACAGCTCATCTGCTAATTACTTTTGCTCTGGCCATGGAATACTCAAAGTTTCCTCATTTATTTAGTCCTTTCTGGCTTAAGCTCCTGGCCTGTGACTTCCTTTATAAGTTATAGTTGCAGTATTCTGGGCTGCATTGGATCCCATGTTCATAAACCATCACTTTTGAGAACCCTCTTATGGATACCTTAGAGTATTCTTTGTTGGCCTTAGCTATGGAGATACACTCTGAAGTGTACATGTAGGTGTTAAAGGAGTCCCAAAGTTTCTTTTCTTCTATAGTTGCACTAAGAAATCCACTCCAGGGAAGTTTCAAGCTCATCTACTTTTAATCAGAATGTGAGTCTTGAATAGGTCACAAGCATGAGAGTATTTCCATTCTCAGATCCTAACCCTATCTCTCCTCGCCCTGCCTCTCCTACCTCTGGTAACCAGGCTTTTCTTTGAGTTCAACTCTAAGGAGAAATAGGTACTTATGAACCCTTTGTTACATGTATTTTCCGCATTACAACAAGCTTTAATTGAGGATATTATACGACTGAGGATTCCATTTCCCTTACAAATTTTGGCCCAGTTTATATTCCTGTGATTACTACTTCTCAGCTGTTCAAGTGCCTTTCTGTTAAAATAAAATGGATCATGTTTAGTTTTAATGTTTATTTGAAGGAGTTGGTATTCTACAAGGTGACCATTGATGCCCTCTTGGATACAGGAACTGAATGAAAAATCATGTATTTTTATGTAGCACAAAATTTAGAACTTGATCTTGACTGGGCTCAACTGTATTGGGTGCTTCTTCAGCTCAAATGTCTTTTTATGAAACAAGGTTTCCTATTTAATTTTATATGCACAATCTATGCTTTTGTGATTGATTTTTAATTATACCAGATTTGCTGTTACATTTAAGATAGGAGTTGGCTGGTGGCATCACCAACGGGTAAACACTAATCTGGCGCCAACATCTTTTATCCATTGGAGACCCATTTATGCAGTGAGTTTACCCTAATTGATAAATTAGTCACCACAAGAGCAAACTTTCCATCACTTCAACTCCTTCTCTCACAGAGTTTCCTCCCCATCCCCCTTGGTTAATGCTGTACAAGAACAATTTGATATAAAAAAAGTAGATTGTCTCCCATAAGCACTCAGAGTATGATTTGGCTTTTCATTTGATGGTGGATTTGATCAACATAAACTGCTCATTTTATCCATGTACCAAAAAAGAGGATAAGGCGTTGGAGGTTTGGTTGGAGGATATGCCTCAAAGAGGTAGATATTCTGTAATTCTTTATTTATAATTTCTCCCATATTCTTTGCCCAAAAGGCCAATGGAATTCTATGACCTTGAATGTACTATGGCCATCTGAATAACAATTATAGATGACCCTACCCTATACCCTTAGAGCAGACAATTAGCCATGAAATTATAAATTACCTGGTTTTCTTTTCCAAAATTGACCTTGTTAACGAATTTAAAATAAATAAGCGTCACTGAAGGTTAGGAGTTGCTCATGGCCATCTTTACAAAAGGGGTACCATCATCTAATAATAATACCATTCATAAATAAAAAAATACATCTACCACTTTTAAACACATGATTAATGACTTCTTGGGCGATCTCTATTTCAACTGCGCAATGGCCTATATTGAAAACATCTTGTTACACTCAGTCAATCATTAGCAGCGTGCAAAAAATCTTTAAGTAGTGAAGTCAGCCTTGAAGAAGGCATAAATGTATGTGAATCCTTTAGTTTTTAAGATTATCAAAAAGTAAGTCACTTTTATGGGAAACATGAGTCTGAAAAATGGGTATGCCATCCTTCTTGCAAACTAAATCATATCTTCTTGTAGTCCAACCCATAATGTAGAAGTAGCTATGTAGCTTATTTTTTCCCATCTTTCTAAAAGGTTTCTTCATCTTTGTCTCAGTTGTCAGATCACATCATCCCATGATGGGAAAACGTCCCAATCAAGTGGATGTAAGTCTGCAAGCAAGCGTTTGAGGCTATCAAGGACGTATTTATGTAACCTCTAGCTCTGATCATGCAGAACCATACAAGTCTTTTATTGTGGCAAATGAGGCCTCTAAGGTCACAGTGAGAGCTGTTTTAATCAAGGATCATGAAGGACTGGGGCATCTAGTCGCCTACTCTTCTTGCAAGTCCTTCTTATTGGAGAAATCATGTGAAAGCTATGATAATGAGCTTGCTGCGGTGGTGCTTAGACTTAGAGGATTCTGAAAGCAAATCCAATGAAGCTTGCTGATTTGAACAGAGGATGAGTAGTAGGACTTAACTGCTAGTTAGTCAGAGGTCCTTTAAAATAGTTGAAATCTGGCTAGATAGAGTCCAAATGTTATAATAGAGATAAATGTGGGACTTAACCTAAACAGATTTAGAGGTCCCAAAAGATAGTTAATAGTTAGGGACTTAACCACAAGTGTTCAGAGGTCCCAAGAGAAAGAGAGAGCATTTAATAAAGAACCAAAAGTGATAGATCTTAAAAGTTATTTTGTTGGGTAAATGATTTGCACCTTAAGTATTGCTATGAAAATAAAAGATCAAATAAGAGATATAAGGAAAAAATAAACGCTTATCCTATTGATGCTGGTAACAGATCAGGATTTACTATATTAAATCTATTATGGGATAAAGGGAAGTAAGCAACATATAAAGGTACTCGTGAGATAGGGTGAATTTATACATTAAGTTAAATAAAACTGAAAAAGGGATTCATTCCCTACATGAAAGAATAATAGTCAAGACTGGGAATATCATCCTGGAGTATTGACTAGTTGGGCACTTTGAAGGTGATCTATCCCAAGTTCTTCAGTAGGGATTTAGTGATTTCAATTAGAATTGGCCGATGTTAAATAACTAAAATTATTGCCAACTTTGGGACTTAGTCCTGAAAAAGCATTAATCAGTAAATTAAATAAAGTAAATATAAGTCAGTATTGCCCAAAGTAATTAATAAGTTTTAAGCCCCATGTCAAGGCTTAATCCATATTATCTAGAATCTCAACAGGTGGCATGGTTGCCCACATATTGGTGTTTTTCTCCAGGGAGCACAACATGAAGTAGTTTTCAGAAAAAAACAAACGCTCATGTATTTTAGGCTTTAAAGAAGATGGCATTCTGTCAGGACTGGACCTATTGTAGCATCTGTAGCTTTAACTTCATATATTGGTTTTTGAAGAGTATTCTGGATGTTCTCCCAGATATTCTGAGACGCAACCCCTCCTTAAGACTTACTGATGAAGAAACTCAAGAACTGATCATTGCCGTCCTTTCTTCTTGTATCATAGCCCTTGCTCCTCCCAATATTTCTGTGGTGTAATGAGCCTCTGATGTACTATTGGTTTCCCACGCGTTAGCTGGTCAAACATCCTTATTGGAGGGGTTGGAGCTGTTTACAACTGGTAGTCTCAACCACATAAGAACCCTCTACACTTTTTAAGATGATATGAATTTCGTTCAGAAAAGAGTGTGGGGATCTATCCATCTTTGTGACGAGGTAATATGTGAAACCATGGTCTTCCAGTGGTGTGACACCCAGGGAACAAGAAATGCATTTATCTTGTAAAATGTTCAATTAACTAGCTGGGTATTGCGTGGGGTATTCCTATCTAAATTAAAATTGCTGACTTATGCACTGGCAAAAAAACATGTTGGTTAAAAATGATTTGTTGTATCCATTACAGCTGTTGAAAGGGTCGTGGACCTCTGTATCAGTGGAATTTATTGTCAAACTCTTTGGTTCTAATAGATTTGAAAAATCAGTGTGGAAGAAAAACTGATTACAAAGTTTTCATTGTTCATCTCATTCCATTCAGCCATTTCTCTGGAGAAGAAGTCTAGGCCTTCCATTGTACATGTTTTTGTTATGTTTAGCCTTCATCATGAATTGGTTAGTGATTGAGGCTCCCAGTTTACAGACTTATCTTGAGGACTTTGTTAGCCATCCTTAAGGTCATGTTGTGTCACTCCACTAAATATCATCGACAATCAGACAGGCAGATAGAAGGGCCAACCAGATCCTGGTTCAATACTTATTTTCTATGCCTCTGCTACTCAAGACTCTTAAGCTTCTTATCTTTTTTGTTACAGTTTGCTTACAATAATGAAACCCACTCATACACTAGCTTTTTCACCTTATATGCAACTTTAAATTACAACACCTCAGTCCAAATGGGTCCTTGCTTAAAATCATAGGTGCCTTTAGCAGAGAAACGCCTTCTGAGATTTCAAGATACCCAAAACCTGGTCCACAAGCATTTATCAAAGGATATCAATGAATAAGAGAAGTTTGTATATAGCAAACAACTTCCCACTCTAGATTTTAAGGCCAGCCCCTGGTCATTTTGGACATGTAGCTTGCATATGAAGTTTCCCTTAAGGAAGTTTCAAGTAAGCGTTTGGGCCTCCATGTGGTGGAGGAAGATTTGGGTAATGAGACTTCTCTATTGATATTAATTGGGCCTAACCTTAGGATGGGGACATAAATGCAGCTTTATTTGCAATGTGTCAAACAAAGGTATCATTATCATAAAAAAAGAATTTATGACATGGTGCCTTGGAAATGAGCATAAGCATCCATATTAGATGGGGAAGATGGGTTAGGGTGTTACATCCAGCACCAGTTTTTCAGATGGCAGGATAAGGTGGACAAAATGGGGGTTGAAGCTTCAGTGGCATGGGGCAGAAGGAGATAGAGGTTAAGTTTTACTCATCAATGAGGCCAGCAGTGTGCTTTACTTTATGTATTGAGCAAGATGGTGCTAGGCAAAAGTAATAGTTTGTCACACAAGTAAAAAGCTTGATGCACTGGAGAATTTTGAGGGTAGTTAGGATCAAAAAGTGTAGCTCTCAAAGCATCAATATACGCATGGCCTGCGGCACACATGATATTTTCAATATCAAATTTATCATCATTAGGGAAATCGTGGGAAAATTAGAGATGGATATACCTTCACAAAGTGGCTCAATTGCTATATAGAGGGCTTGGCAAAGGAGGGAGTTGGTGGGGCAGCAGCTGCTTTTGCAGCCTTCTTATGTTATTTTGTAAACTGGACTGCCATTGTAAGGGCGAAAAAATAGTGGGGATTAAATCATGGTGATGTGTAAAAGATTTAGCCCAGTTGAAATCAGTTTTTGATTCTTTATAGTCATTCTTTTTCATTTTTAATCAAGAATTAAACAGATATGCTTTTACTAGCGTTAGGCCAGTGACAGGAGTTGGTTGTGCAGCAGGAGCTTATCAGCTGTGCACAATAGACCATAGCAATTCCACAAGTGATTGCGCTGAAATCTGCTCAGGGATAGTTCTGGTGGACAAACTCCAATTTGGAGGCGCCATGAGAGCAGTACTTTTAGAGGATAAGGTGGGGATTAAACCCCACTAAAAAAGCCTGGTTTTCCAGGGCAGGTTGGTCAGCTGAGGAGGGCTGGAAATAGTATGTGGATGCGGCAGATGAGGGGCACTTGTGTTTTGAGTGGTCTAGTCCAAAACGCAAGGGCAAATTGCACAACCATTTTCAACGCATGCCCAGAAGGGATGATCAGGGGTGAAATGATCACGGCGCAGGGGGTATTGTGAGGTGGTTGTTCACTATGGAAAAGGGCGTATTGCTGAAAAAGTGCGAGTCCACACAAGATAATTGGTGCCAATAGGAACCACAAACTGTAGCATAAGGTCAGCGCTGTAGGCTTTTAAACACTCTGTTTTTTCATGGTGAGGCTTTGAGGGTGAGGTGAGGGGCAAGCTAGAAACTGGACCACTAGAGTGGCCTCATCTGGCAGCCAAGTTTGTATAGTTGGAATAGTTGTATTTTTATAAGATAATGTCAGATGTGCTCCCACCATAGAGTGGTCTTCACAAGAGAAGCCAAAGTCAAAGTACCCATTAAAGGAGTGAAAATCTTTAAAGCTTGGGGGCCTATACAATGACATGTCCAGCTCAATGATGGCTGCGCTCACGTAGTGTAAGAGGCTCACATAATTAACTCAAAGGACAAAATGCAGGTTACATAGAGGGAGCACCAGTGGGATTTGAATCACTTCCTGGGAGCGTGTGAGATGATGGGCTAGGCCCTGAGGTGGGTTGTAGCAACTAAAAAAGTTTGTGGGGAAGATAGCTGGTCTAGACCAGGTTCATTTTGGCAGAAGCCAATAAATGCAAGGAGGCGGTGCACCATCACATAATGTAGGGCTGTGAGTGTCAATTGCATTGATATAAGCTAAAAGTGGCACAGGCAAAAATTATGGTTGAGAGTAAAATACGTTTTTAAAAATTTAGGATTCAATTAAACAAGTGAAAAAATCAAAATAAAATCAGGTAATGGAAACTTCTATGTGATGCTCCTTTTATTAGAAGCATTATAAAGTCTTCCACACATCTCAGATTTTTTCCATTCAAGGGGATGAAACCTTCCATGTTGGAGCCAATATTAGTGGATAATCCTCTTTAGGCCAAGGTCAACGCCATCTCGCGTCAAGTAAATCCGCCACTTGGTTCAGCACCTGGTTGACTGGAAGGAGTTTTCTTCCTACGAAAATTGCTGTATAAGTCTAAAGATTGTAACCACTGCAAAGAGCTAGAGGAAGCATTCCATAGATTCCACCCCAAAGCTTCTTGTCCCCTTAAGAAGGTTGCTGCTCACCTTGACATCAATTTACTTAAGGTGCATAGAACTACGACATTGTCCAATATCTAATGATGAAGCTCCCCTCTACCAAGAGGGAAGGATAATGTAAGTCCTAGGGAGCAACTCTTTTGTCTAGATAAGAAAGAGTTTCCCCACAGACCCAGTAAGGGGACAAAGAAGGATGTTGCCCCCCTCACTATCAAGGGCGATTTAGTCCAAGTTGTAGATGAGAAGTGAATATAGCCTAAACCTTAAGATATCCCCATTCCATACTTCCTATCACTAAGGTACTGGTGGAAAGAATTCAGGGGCTGTGTAAGGAAGTAATGGTGGCTAGAGGTCACTTCCAGCAGGTAGTTTGCTGTCTCCTTCAATGCTGGAATGTCTTGGAATAAAAAAGAGGTCTGTACAAAGGCTTAAGTTGATTCCAAATAAAATTGAACCATTTGGATCAAAATCAAGTTTAGATTTCCCTCCCAGCTTTTAAACTCGCCGCATGGTGAGGTGAGCCCATCCTCAGTAGGTTCAGGTGTGCCAAACCCAATCATTTTTTATGAATTGCCCCTACATCTCATGTCTGTGGGTGCATTATACCGTTTCACCAAACAGATTGTCGCCATCTGGAAAGATTTATACAATATAAAAATAATTTAGTAATAAATTGATAGTGATCCAAACTGTCACTTTGATCCAAATCACTTTAGTGAGTCATATTGTACCTATCCATTAAGATCGCGCTATGTAGAACACTCTGATATCAATTCACACATTCCCTTATTACCCACCTATATGACTTTTAAGACAGAAGGCCTCAACATGTTCTGCTGTTGGTCAATTATATTTCTTATATAATAAATAAAACACCCCTTTTAAAAAACCTTTACCTTTAACTATAAGATTCGCAATATTTCATAAAAACCATGTTCTCCAGTCTTTGCAATGACTAGGGAATTGTGACAGTCATCACCACGCTCCTATCATATCTCCTTGAATGAGGATACTAGTATGAATCCCATCTGCACCTGTCTCTTATCTTTAATGCTCTCGGTGTAACAATTCTCTTGACTGACGCTGAAGTCCAAAAGTGGGTTAAAGCTTAAAATTAATGGAGTGGTCAAAATAATAAAAAGATGGGGCGAATATGGACTAAGTTATTGAGTTAGAAATCATCAATACTTATAGGGCGTGTAAGACGTGGTGTCTCAAGGACTTTAGTGGCCCAATAAGATCAGGATCTTACACTGACTGCCAAATAGACCGCCTGGTCAGCACCTTTATTGTTATGCTTTGTCCTCATGACTGCACATGGGGGTTATGCCTCTTGCAATTTGGGAAGTGGGGAGGGGATTCCTGAAGGGTTTTCATTGATTCTCATGCATGTGATGCTTCCTGATCAAATCTAGTTTTAGCGCATTCAGGGTAAGGTCCTGTTCACGCTAGTTCAAGGGTCAATTTTTCAAGGCTCAAACCAGGACCAGGAATTTTTGACTTGCTCAGCACAAATGACAACAACGCCCCCCTCAAGGCCCTGTCAGAGGGGGTATAGGGCCAGAAGAATTGACCATGTATTTGATTCACTATTGTCCCCTGATTGACGTCAGCAATGGAGTACTCCAAGTTCTTTTATGAGTGACCTTATAAGGTCCAGACCAAAGAACGGTGTTAGAGATTCAACTGCAATGACCAATTATAATCAAGATCGAGATTTGGTGTCTTAGTCTAATAAGATTTTAAAAACCTTGTTAGATATCTGATTCTCAGATAGACTGTCAATCAACCCTTTTGAGTTATCAGCATCCTCTGAAGGATGAGGCTAAGCAATATGAAGGAGCTAAGCCCTCCACAAGAAGGTCAATCCCATCTAATAAGAACCTTCAGATCTTAACATTAAAAGTATATTAATAATAATCAGTAATATTGGTCATCTATTAGAAAAGATTTTACATTGGTTGAAACATTAAGATCCTCATGAAGAACTACCAAATCTGCTCAAATATCCCTCATTTTTATCTAATAAAGTACCACTATTTTTGTCTCGCATAGCTCAATTTTGGTCATTTCATAACAAAGTTCAGTATTCTGATTGGAATTTATTATTGCAACGAAACTAATAAATTTGTTGCCTTGTTTCCACCTTTGCTAGAGCCCCTGAAACTAATAATTTCATAGCCATCATAGCGCCTGAATATCACAATTTCTCATGAAATTCCAATACTGGTGCTCCCTGCCAGGTCTGCTTCTGAGGCTACCTAGTAAAAACATATTTTCACGACGATGAAAACGTCTAGCGAAGAAAGCCCATCTTCTGAGAAATCAATGAGTTTCACTAAATGGGTACACTCCAACAGGCAGGAGATGCCTTCCTCTAATATCAGTGATCTTCACTTTTGAGTATCTATGAACTTGACCATTGAGGGCTCTGACTAAGATAGTTATCAATTTCAATCTGCAGATGTGGAAGAAACGGTCAAGGGCTTAATAAGGGGGGCTATTCAGCCCCGTGCCCACCCTAACCAAGACTGAGCTTCTAAGTTGCATCTAATAGATTGACTTATATAACAGAGTGGTTTTACAACATACCAAAGTCAGTTTGGCTAGGATAGAGCAGTATCTCCAGCAGTACATGCATCCCGCCATTCATCATGTACTCCAGATTTTGGGGCTACATCATCTTGAGATCCAACGCCAGTTGACCCTGGCGCAACAATTTCATTCTCAGATATCCTCTTTCTATGAGACTGCTTCTAACTTTGGTTGGGATAATTGGGAAGCCATACTCAATTATAGGAGGAAAATCAATGCTATACATAGCCATCTGTTGAGAATTGACAATGGAGTTGTGGGTTACATCGGCCAAGAAGTATCTCAACAGGTTAATGATGTCACTAATACTATTCAACACCAAATCACTACCCTTGAAGATGAGATTACTAAACAACTGGGACAATTGTGGGCCCAATATGAGGAACACTTTGTCAAACTTGACGGGCTACTTCAACAACTTGTCCAAATTGTGGATACTATTTGAGAAGATGGATTCGTTCCTGTTGGTCCTCCTGGACCTCTGGGACCACCTAGTTCTCCTTCAGTGACCCTGGGACCCCCTGATGAATGAGGTCCTCAAGGCCCCCCGGGTTAACAGGGCCCCCTGGGCCTGCAGGTAATGACGGCTTGCAAAAACCCCTAAGACCTCCTGGTCTTCCCAGCTTGACGCTTTCAGTTCACAATTATGAACCTTTGATTCTACTGTTAACAAGAGCTCAGGCGTTAAAAAACGAAATCTGAGCCATAGCTCAAGGTTATTTCTTATCTCTAAAAGGCTTTCTGACTAACCCTGGATTATTCACTAACCAACTTATTAGATGGTGTGGATAATGCTCATCATCTATGTGATGCTGTCCAATCTATGCAATAAACTCAGTTTGCAATGTTATCAGCTTCTTTTGATTGGTTAAATGCTAAATATGGAGTACTTAAGAATAAACAAGAAGAGATGCTTGCTGCGATTTCTAACTTAAACCAATCACCTGCAGATGACTATCTTACACAATGAGTCCAAAATTTACAGGATAATCCCAACATTTAAGACAACAAGTTGACCAAATTCCTACTCAAGCCCATATCCCTGAGTCCAAACCCTCCGAAGCTGATCTGGTCATAGGATCTGGCGTACACGTCTTAAGCAATAACCCATCACTGTCAAACCTACCTTTAAGATAAATTTGAGCTGGGTGAAGGTAGCATTCATTCTTTTCTATCTGTCTATGAGAGAGCAATGGATGGGGCAATGGATCAACATAAAGTTTAGCATATAACTTCTTGCTTAAGCCAATTTACTCAAGAAATCATGGTTCCTCACCTTAAGGTTTGCAATACATGGGCTCAAGTGAAAACCGCCCTTATTAAGGAGTTCAGAAGTGATCAAATTTTATCTAATCAAAAGCAAGCCTTTAATAGCATTTAAGTCAAGCGAGGAGATTCAATCCAAGATTTTACTAAGAGAGTTTATCATGAGGCCTAGACTCTCACTACTTGTGATTTTATTACTGTAGATGATGCCGTTTTGGCAGTGATGAGTGCGTTTGCTTCTTGTACTCAGTTGTTACTGCATTAAAAATCTCTTAAGAAATTTCAAATCTATTCTTGACATTAAAGAGGCGTTGATGGAGATTCCTAATGGTGTGGTGCACCCAAAATCCGCTAATAACCCTCATTCCTATATCCATGCGATGCCACCTAGACTAAACCTAAACCTAAGAAAGATCCTTGCAACTATTGCGGTTTACTGGGTCATATGGAACCTCAATGCTGGAAAAAACAAGCGGAAGAGTCAAAAAAGAGGAGTTAGCATAGGGCAATAGGCTCCCTGTGCAGACCTACCTTCAGTGCCTTAATTGCAATCTTTTAATACTCCTAAAGAAATGTTATGTGATATCTGCTTCTGGTGAACTTGATATCCCCATTGGTTTAGCCAAAAAGATACTATTTCTTATTACGTTTCTGTTTCATTTTCTAATTCAATTAATCCCTCAGTGTTTTAAATCCCAAACTTTGGCTCTGATGTAACCCGGGTGGAAGTCATCGGTCATAAGGTGAAAGTTTTGGCTATTATTGATACAGGATCGCCCATAAATGTGATCTCATATAGGCTTATGAAAAGAATCAAAGTGGCGCTGGACTTAAATCATTCTCAAGAGTACAGAACTGCTGGTCCTTCATATACTAAATCATAGAAGCTTATTCTTCCCTTCCAATGCGCTTTGGAAAGTGATCATTTTAACCCCTGCAGTAGTGTTGGACTATAACTACTATGACTTGCTTTTTGGCTACCAAATTTTTCATTGATTTTGATGCGATAATTAGTCTTAAGGACAATTATCTTTCTTTAATTGGATACCAAGTACCTTTAATTTTAAAAGATGTCCCCAATAGCAAAGGCAAGCTCAAACGATGCGTTTGTTTATTGGAATATCCTACTTCTATCTCTCTTCTTGAATACCAAATTTTGGGACCTAGAACTATTCTTTCACCTCATTCATAAAGTGCCTCTTTAGAATGCCTTTATAATCTAACAATTTGATTATTATTCCTCCAAAATCTCAAAAAGTAATTGATACTGGAGGTCAAGTATTTGTGCTGGATGATCATGTCTTAGAGATCTCCAGTAACAGTAATCTATCTCATTTGGAGGCCTTAACCTTCCCTGGTATCATTGATCCCACTTATAATGGGACTGTTCTAGTCTTACAGCTAATCTCACCTCTTGACATATGCAATTGAATCAAAGTAACTCCTATAGCTTATGTGCGGCCTAATCCTGTGAGTGAAATTACATCCAACTAATGATGTGGATATTTAAGATATATTTGGTTGGAAGAACTAACTATTAATGCTAGAGTCAACGTAAAATTTGAAGATTCACTTAATCCAGAACAACAGCATGAAGCCAAGACTCTAATTATAGAGTATGCGGATATATTCACCAAGGGTTCCAGAGATTTTGAGCTAATGAAAGATGTGCAGCATCAGGTGAAAACTGGGGATACTCCCCCATACTGATCCCAGCTGTAACACAAATATAAATTCGTTAAGACTCAGGTTTCAGTGAAATTGAAACAACTTCTCAATGAAGGGCTACTAACGCCTTCTTAAAGTCCTTGAGCTCCCCCTCTACTTCTCATCTGAAAAAAACATGGAGGTCATAGAGCGTTATGGACTATTGTCAGCTCAATGCTGTTACACAAAAAGATATAAATCCTCTACCTCGCATTGATGATTCATAAAGATTATTGTCTGGGTCACAGTACTTCTCAGCTATGGACCTTGTGAGTGGCACCTGGCAAATTGACCTGGCTCCAGAAGACCTTCAAAAATGCGCCTTGATTTCTAGTGAGGGGTTATTTGAACCTACTCGTATTTTGCAGGTGCTTTGTAATACCCCTGCTACTTTTCAAAGAGCCATGGATGGCTTATTTGAAAATTTAAAACTTTCCTGCGTTTAAGTTTATTTAGATGATGTTACTGTTTTATCTCACACTTTTAACGAGCATTAAGGTCATTTAAAAGAAGTATTTGGCCAAATATGCTGTGCTTTGCTTAAGCTAAAACCATCTAAGTGTGCTTTTTTCAATACTGAGATGGAATTCTTAGGTTATAAAGTTAATTGCGATGGGATTTTACTCTTATCTAATAAGATACAGGCTATTTTGGATATGCCTGTTCCTAAAAGCTTTCATGAAATTCAAGTGTTTTTAGGGATGGTTGGTTATTACTGACAATTCATTCCCCATTTTGCTGAGATTGCGGAGCCTTTGTCTATTTATTGCATAAGGAAGTTTCTTTCTTAAATTTAAATCTTTAAAATTTAAAATTTTAAAATTATATTTGGGGTAGGCTGACCAGGGGACGGACACTTCCAATAAGATACTAAACAGCTAAACAAACTTCAGAGAGAAGGGCACCTCAGAGAAGCAGACACTATCTCCTGTTGCCAGCGGGAACGCCAAGAGAAGGAAGGGGGTAATGTGTGCAGGGGCATGCGTGTCATGGAAATGGAAGAAGTTTAGACTGGCCTGCCACTCAGGATGCATAAACACCCAAAAAGCAAGCCAGAATGCCCGAGGCATTGCTGACCAAATGACGTTATATGGAGCTGGGCATTGTGAAATGACGAATTGTTGGTGTAGAACAACAGTGAGTATGATTCCAATGACAAACCACAATGTGCCCACCCCAACCCAGGGGGTCTTGCTGCAGGGAGTGGTATCACAGAAATAGTTTTGATGAGTTCATCAGCATATGGGGTCATTTCAACTGGGGAAGGCAAGGAGACAGATTCTCTCTTGCAGTTGGTGGATGTAAGGCCACAAGATCCCCATGTACTGTTGCCGGAAGTTCATGATAGCAGGGTTTTAGTGCCAAAAATATCTGACTCACTGAATCCAATCAATGACGGAGGGAGCCATAGTGACCATAAGTACTGGTAGAGCCCATCCAGTATATGGACCTACAGGCCACCAGGGAAACGCCATCAGGGATGCAGCTAGAAGGAGCAATACAATAAAAAAATTAATTGGTTTTTTTGGGCAAAATTTTTATTGAAAGGAAAGGAAGAAAATCGACCAACAATTTTCTCAGTGCAATGCAACTGATTAAATAGTGGTCAATTGGGGTAGTGACAAGCCAGGATTGGGACCCTCAATTTTTACCTAACCGGTGAATTATTTGGGAATGGGCGGGTTAGTTCCCTGGAACCTGACATCAAAAGAGTTGGCAGCGGGCCAAGTCACTGTCAGTTTGACCTCAAATGTCCAAACTGAGGCTCAACTTCATTTCCGATGGTTGGTGTGATAAAAGTTTGGTCTGATGAGCAGCGGGAATCCCCCAAGGCCACCCCACATAGGGGCAGGTCCATTTGGTTGGGAACGGGTTTGGGATGCCCAACCTGCCTGCGCTCAGTCACTGGGCCATTTGTTCAGTCAGTGGCATTGCATCAGCCACAACACTCAAATTGTCAACAGGGGACTTTGAACACTCGTCAATGATGTCTGATGCTGTCACCTGCCCATCAGGGATGATCCCTGATGACTTTGGTAGGGAGGTGATTTTTTTGATCATCTTGTTGATTGAATTGATACTTCTGGGCATTCTGGCCAATAAATCAGTCTTCATACCTTTCTGGCCCTTTGAGATCCGAACATTGGGCAGATTACCACTCAAATTAGTTCCATTGATTTCAATTTGGTGATTTTGGCGCAGATTCCACTGATTACCCATAACAGTTTTGCCAAGGTGAGTGTGGGTACTGGGGTAGAAACCAAAGCGGAAGAGCCATTACCCAGCGCTTGTCTACTATGTGAGCGAGATCGCCCTGAGTAATGAGGGATAACGCCATCCTCTTTGGTGCCTTCTTGCTCAGGAATGGGAAATGGCCCGATCAACGCCCAGGGGATGTTCCCCAGGACTTACAATGTGCCACTATTGAGCACGTATGTAGGAAGGGGCCTGAAAATATGAACCAAACTAGGAACCAGGTTGAGACCAACTGGCAGCGATGGGGTGGGAGGTACCCAAATATCCACTCTTGAAAGGGTCACTAGGTGTGACTGGAACTGGCGTAGAGCTTCCTGGAGGGTGGGAATGGAAAATGAGATAGCATCTAAGACAATTGTATGTATAGTCCACATCGCGATTGTGACAACCAAGGCATGGAGGGAGGGTGGAAGAGGGGAAGCCATGGATAAATTTAAACATGTCTTTGACAGGCTGAAGGGCTGTGCCTGATCCTGGCAAAACAGACGTTGTACCTCACGCCATATCGCTTTTGATGGAGGGCACTCTTCCAGGCGGTGAACCAGCATTCTGTACTGGCCACACAAGACACAAGATGAGTGCAAAGAGTTAGAGCGTTTGGAAGTACAGTATATCCTCCTCAAGCAGCACCACACATGGGAACAAATATGCAGCTGCAGAAGAGGGTGGTGGGCGTACTTCCAAATGGCTTTCTGGGTATCTAGGGGTAGGGGATGTCCCCCATGTCCAGGTAGTCCACCCTGGCCATAGTGGGGGTCGCATGGGTATCACTCCATTCAGAATAGGAAGTCCTTGTACCTCCGGGATGAACTGAGGAGAGGGACGCCCCCTCTGGGCGGTGTACCACAGATGAAAATTCTCCACTCATCGCTCCGCATGGAGAGGAGGATCCTTTTGAAGTGGGGCGGCATCCCATGTGGGCCCGCCGCAGAAGGATTTGAGGCAAGGTACTTTAACAGAGAGTGGGGGTGGGAAGGATTGCTGAGGCCCAGGGTGTGGGAGAAGTTGGAGCGGGCCACGCGGGACCAGTGCTGGGCTGAAATCGTAGGGTTAGTGAGGTCAGCAATCCAGGTGCCAAGGATTTTGGCAGCATGGGCTTTAAAGTTGAGCAGGCCCATACTACCACTGGCGAGGGCCAAACATGACATCCAGGTGTACCGACTGTGGGCGGCCTAGCCAAAGCCACACTTGTAAAAGGGCGTATAATGACCTGAAGAAGCAAAGGGAAAAAGCTATGGTGTGGGCCCCAAAATAAACCTCAAAGAGGAGTATAGAGTTGGCTAACAAGCCCTGTCTGTAAGGGAGGTGAGATGGGCTTTGAGGGAACCTATGCGTTTCATAACGTTGTACAGGATATGGTTTAACATCACCGTTGAGGCATACCCTCCTGCCTCCAGCCACACCCCAAATGGTGGACAGGGCCAACGGTGGGGAGTGGCACTAAGGGAGTATGAGCGAGGAGGAGTGGGGTGGGCAGGGCAAGCGATACCATGCGCTAGTTGACAAGGCAGGTAGGAAATGTGGCGCTGGGGCCCAGCGGGCTTGATACTGACCAAGGATAACAATTTCAGTTTTGGAGGCGTTGAGTGCTGCATTACTTACCCTGGAGTAAACCTGGATATTATTTTCATGAGCGCGTGCATCATGATTGTTAGACACCCCAACCACACTATAATCAGCAAACGCCAACATCTTGACAGGGGCTTGGCCTTGCACATGGACCCTAGTAAGGTGGGCATTCACATTTTGAAGAAGTGGGTCAAGGCTGAAGTTATACAAGAGTGGGCTAAGAGGGTCCCCTTGGCGTAGGCCCCTTTGAGGGCGGACTACATCTGTGAGGAAACCAGGGCCACGAACAGCCATTGTGGTGGATTCTGTTAGCAACATCACTCAATTAATGAAGTGAAGGGGGAGGCGGAACTTGTGGAGGCAGGCTCTGAGGTATACCCAATTGACTCTATCATAGTCTATTGGAATTTTGTGTGAAATTAAGATAAGCAGGTGCTACAAAGGCTACAAAATTATTAGATCCATGGCTCTAGCAAAGATTGACTCAATTGCAACAAAGTTATTAGTTCCGTTGCTATAGTTGATTCTAATAAGAAATACAGAATCCTGTATGAAAAGAGACCAAAATTTTGCTAATCAAGACAAAAATCATGGTAGTTTATTTATTAGAAATGAGGTATATTTATAGAGGTAGATTTAGTAGGTATGCATGAGGATTATCAAGGGGCACCTAAGGGAAGACCTTTCCTATTAGATGAACAATAATGCTGATTATAACGGCCATACTTGTGATGTCCAGATTTGATAATATTCTTATTTGATGAGTATGATCCTCTTATATGATTTTTGGCCTCATCAGATATCTCAACATCATCCTTCAGAGAAGGTTGATAAAATTAAAGGGTTGATTATTGGTCCAACTTAGAATCAGATATCTCCAACATAGATTGTAAAATCTTATTAGACCAAAATATCAAATTTCGATCTTGAGTAAATTTGTCATCATAGATGAATCCCCAACAAAGGCCTTCTGCTGGTCTTAAACACAAGTACTCCAGAAGCTGTGGATTGACAGACATTGGCTACAGTGTGTATATTGTCCCAAATCAACCTTTTGGGGATGAAACCAAATTATTCAGGGGAAGTGAGAGCAGAGGCAATAACCCCTAGACGGTTAGTCATGATTTTAGTAAAAATTTTGCGTCTGTTAGTGAGTGAAATGGGGCGCCAGTTGGCCAAGTCCAGCTTGTCCCCTTTCTTGTACAACATAATTGTGAAGGCCTCTTTCCCTCCAGGTAGGAGGCACATTTCCAGAAGGCACTGGTTCAGAGAGGCAAGCAGCAAGGAGGAAAAGTTTTTAAAATACTGTTTATAGAATTCATAAGGGATGCCTCTGGCCCTGGGCATTTTCTATACGGTGCACTGCAAATGGCGGGCCAGAGTTCGTCCTGAGTAATCGAATTATCAACTTTGGGAATTGGGAAATGGTGCGGATGTGTGAACTTTCGAGAAAATTTCCATTTTGGCTGGCGGAATTGGATTGGAATGATACAATTCAGAGTAATAATTTTGTATTTCAATTGCCACTTCAGTTGGCATATCCACAATGGAGTGGTCTGGACTTTGCACCTGTGTGCAGGCCAAACTCTGGTGTGGTGCAAAGAATTTTTGAAAAAAGTAAGTGGAGCACGTATTGCCCACTGTAATATGCTTTGCTTTATGTTGAACACAAACCTGATGCTTGTGATGTCTTACCAGTGCGTTGAGGCAGGTGGACACTTCCACCCACTTGTTACCCCAGGCTGAGCTGTAGCCTGCAGTGGGGATGTTAGACTCCAGGTGGTCCACTTCTGCCGGCATGTGCAAAATAACTTCAGAGGCAGCCCGTGAGCAGCGGGAGGAGAGGTGGTGAGCCTGGCGGATTGTTTTTCCTTGAAGATTGACCAGGTGGAAATTGGGTCTACACATAGTGGTGTGACAAACTCTGGAGCTGAGGTCATGGATTCCACCCACGAGGAAAATCTTGGCAATACTATTTCAGCTGGGCGGAGTTTGCACCATTTTTGCGACTGGGCCACTGGATTGGACAAATTAAAGGAAACCAATAACATCCTGTGGTTGGAGAAATCAATTTTCATCATGGTAAAGTGGGAAATTTGGGATTGAAATTTCAACAGCGCAAGAATAAGGTCAATGCGGGTCATGGACCTTAGCTGGCCGTTGTGTACGTGGGGTGTGACATGTTAGTGAGTAGTGGAGCATGACGTGGCAAAGTATCAAACTACCCTAGGGTGGCTTTGAGAACGTGAAGCTCAACGTGCCCCTGTGGGGGTTAGGCGATGAGGGCCAGAGCTCTGTGGATGGGTTCATCCAGCAGTTCATGTCGCCAACAACAAATGGGTTGGGGGTAGCAGAAGGGAATTGACTGCCAAGAAAAATTCCCAATGTTCTCACGCACAGGTTGGGGTTTAAATGTTAATGAAAGCTTGTACTTCGTCATCCCACAAAAAGGTGACTACAAGGATGCGGGCGTTTAGATATGTATTTAATGAAATAAAATTAAAACTATGGTTCACTTGAACTAGCACCTCACAGTGCATAGACCAAAAGGAGAGGGAAGGGAGGAGCAGGGTTTTCCATGATTACTCAATACTGCGCAGACAGTGAGTTTCCTGAATGTCCAGGATGTCCACGGGTAAATTATTTTGTAAAAAACTCAGTTTCCTAGCCTGGGACAGCAAGGCCTTGAGTCCAGCGATGTTCAACGTTCCTAAAGTAAAGGCTCCCCCTATTGCACCTTAGGTGCAAGGGGAAGGGCACCTAAGCCCTTCAACCTTCTCTTTTTCATCACGTCACTGCTTGGCAGTGAGGGTATTCTGTGCTACAGAGTATGTTTCAGAGTGGGAAGCTTTAGCAGTGGGGTTCGCATTGGCTTTTGCCTTCTGCTTTTTCTCCGCTGTGGGACAAGTTTTTTGCATTGTGTGCAGTTGCAGTGCACCATCACTTGGAGGTGAAAATTTGGCAGGATTATTGGTGAGTGACTCGGTCCCAATCAATGCTTGGGCGCATTATTCAGGTGAAACTAACTCACCCATCAGGTTTTCAGCTTGGGTGGCTCAATCAACTTTTGCATCCCAATCTGATTAATTGAGGGATTTGTGAGCTACTTCCGCCATGAAAGTCTCAATGTCCTCCTGGGAATGGGCTGGTGGGATTGTGGATGTGGTCTTGGCTGCCTCCTTGGCCGCCACCTTGCGGGCCTGTTAACCTTCTTCCACTCTTTTGGGGACACAGGTTTCACTATAATGTAGCAGCCTTGATCTCCCCACAGGAAGGCTGCATTGGTGTCTAGTGCCAGTTCATAGTGGATGTCTGCACCACACATTGCATCTGAGAGAATTTAAGTTTGAGTAATGCCCTCCTTGGCAGGGCAGGTAGGGGCCTTGTGTCCAAAAGCGTGACAGAAAGTGCAGATAGGAGGCGTGCTATCCACGGTGACCATGAATGGATGGGTGTTTTGCTCATTGATTTTGACATATGCAGTATGTGGGATTTCTGTCAAATCTTAACTATCCTCACAGATGGGGTGAGAACAGCAATCTCTTTGCCAATGCACAGGCTTGGCATGAGCGTAAAGCACTGCATTTTGAAGGATTGTACCTCTCCGTATATGGAGAGCCCAGCCTTCAGGTGGTGCTCTAGAACAGTGCGCTTGACTGTTGTAGGTAGGAAGTCAAAAGTTACAAATATTTGATTCGATTTAGTCCAGAAGGTGCACTTCATCTTTACTACCCGTTAACCATCTGGGAGTTCAATACTACTTGCACCTTTGTGCCTCATCTGCCGCTTCCTTATTTTTGAAACCAAGATCCAGCTAACCGTGTGGCATGGAGTAGGGTGCAACGTACACCACGTTTGGGAAATGTGTGTACATCTCCACAAAACATCTCCCAAAGCGCCATTTGCTGAATATCCAAGAAAACATGCACCTCATGTTCCACCAACAATAGTGGTTGGGAGTGCAACGTATTGATGATTTGGTTGCAGCGCGCTTGCCAGGCCAAAATTTCTGGGGAAATGGTAACCGCCAGTTTTACTATTAATTCTATCTATTCCGCTAGGCTCGCCAGGGCGTTTACAAAATTTGGTTGATGTGGGGCCTACACCTGTGCCCTTAACTTTACTCACCTTAACTTATCCCAACATTGGGTGCAAACTAATCTCCTCGATGAGATTATTAAACTTTACCTAGACTTGAATTGAATTCATTGCAAAAATGTTTGCAACTAGAGAGAAAAGTTTAAAGGAAGTTTTTTCATATGGGAAGAATCGCAGCAGCAAGCTTTTGATCTTTTGCGCCAAGCCTTAGTTAGTGCACCAATTTTAGTCCATCCTGATTTTTCCAAACCCTTTATCTTATTTAACAATGCCAGAGATGTAGCTAGTGGGGCTATTCTGGCTCAGCATGATTCCAACCTGGTAGACCATCTCATTGCTTATTATAGTAAAACTTTTTCCAAAGCAGAACGCAATTATAGCGTTACTGAGAGGGAATTTATCTCAGTCCTTTCCACCATCAAGCATTTTTGCCCTTATCTCTATGGCAAACATTTCACTATCATCACAGATCACACTTCCTTAAAATGGTTACAACAAATGAAAGATCCTGATGGACGCTTAGCTAGATGGGCGTTAAGCTTCAGAATTATGATTTTTTTTAATTCAACATTGCACTGAAGCTATACACCAAAATGCTGATGGACTTTCTTGATTACCTATATAAACTTTATTCACTGCTGAAAAAATCGTAACTATGATCTTATTGTCAGACCTGAACTCTGGTATTGTTAATCTAAGAATGTTATAGAGAAGCTACAATCCTTAACCAGAAAATTCAAGTTAAAGAATGTTCTTTATATAATAAGTTGGGATCTAAATGGCTGCCTTTTATTTGGCCTTCTGCGAGGACTGGTAATATTATGGAGGCTCATCAAACTGTAGGGCATGGAGCTGTGGCTAAGATTTTATAGTGGTTGAAAAAGTCATTTTTATTGGGACAACATGCTGGAAACTATACACGATGTGTTGGATACTTGTCTCACTTGTCAACAACAGCGTAGTGGAAATGCTATTTACCAGCACAAAAGTGTGGGACCTTCAAGAACCTTTTTCCACTATGAGTATTAATGTGGTGGGCCCTCTTCCTACTGCTACATATGGACATCGCTATATTATATTAGCTATCGACCATTTTTTCCAAGTGGATTGAAGCTGACTCTGTTTCCAGAGTTACCATAAAGGCTACTGCATCTTTCCTTTTTAAGCAAGTTTTCATACAGCACGGTAGCCTAAAATTTCTATTATCTGATAATGGGACCAACTTTGTTTCACAGGTCGTATCTGATCTTACTAAATTAATGGATACCTATCAGTCATTTACAACCCCTTAAAATCCTTCCACTAATGGTGTGATCAAATGAGAAAATAGTACCCGTGTAGCCATTCTTCAAAAATGACCTCCAACGATCCTAGTAGATGGAATCTCTACTTACCTAGAGCACTGTTAGCCTATAGTATTAGCTATCATCATATAAATAAAATGTCTCCCTTCAAGGCAATTTACAGTCACGATCCTATTTTACCCTCTTGTTCAACCTATACTTGATGCTGCAACCCTGAAAACTACTGACTTAGCTATTGTAAAGGATCGGGCGGCACCTGATCCGCACATTGCCTCAGATCAGGTGGAATTTGATCCAAATATTGCTTAAATACAAAGGGCCTCACACTTGAGAACATCAGAGTTAGCGAGATTCAACATCATAAAACTGAAATGCATCCAGTAAAATATTACGTTGGGCTTATGCATGGTATGGATGATGATCCAGTGGGATGTGGAGTCTTCACAAACAATGTGATGGATGGTGTTCAAGAGAGCTTTTGCATAGGAGGAAGCTTACACAATACTTGCGGAGTGCTATTTATTAGATGATGTCTTGGCCTTAAATGGCCAGTTGTGTCTTCTACAAAAAGCTAGAAAATCTAATATAAATCGCTTGCTAACAAAAAGATATACTTATTATTAAAATTATAAGTATCATATTGGAATTATGAGCTCAACTAGTGAGCTTGGCGTGATTATGGCGTTGTTCTTGGACCTTTCCTGGTCCCAGACCCTGCTTTTGATGTGCAGCGTCATGGGGACATTGGTGCAGGAATATGTGGCAGTGACGAGGCATGGCGGAAGGGTTCAGGGATGGGCATCATCAAGCCTGCCCTAGTATGGTCAGCGACGTGGCTCTTACTTCCCAATTCCTTCTTGGCATATTGGCGCAAACCCTCCTGTTACATTATACGCAACTCAAATACATTTTTTTCAGTTTTGTGGGGGCCCCAAGAAGAGGTGGTAGTCCTGGGAGGGAAGAAATGGTATCACCCTGTTTGACAGTGGTGATGGTGAGTTTCTCACTAAAATTCATAATAAGAGAGGTGGTTTGAGTATGTGGTGCAAGTCCCACGAAGGTGGTGGAGAGCCATGGAAGATCTACATCTCCAAAAGGTCGGGCGGCATTGCCCATGGAAGCCTTGGAGAAGATTCACCAAGTATGTCACGGATTTGTTTTCAGGTTCGGTTGGCTCAAGTGATGAGAGGGGAGACCCCTTTCTTACTGAAGATTGCACAAATTTTGGAGGCACTACCCTCAAACCTGGTGGGGTGGGTGTAAGAACTGATTGAGGAGCAAGGTCGCCTCCCAGGATCCATGTATGAGTGTGTCAATTAGATCAACTGGGCTGCATGTCTGGATGAGGCGCAGGACGAGGCGTGGTCAGCTTTGCTGACAGTGTGTCAGGGGCGAGGATTGGTTGAAGAATATGGGCAAATTTTCTGACCTTTTGCAAAAGCAGCACAAGTATCAGATTTGCTTCATTACGAATGTTTTGACAGGGAGTGCAAGCGGATATGTTGGCCGCTATGGCAGCTGCTAAAGTTAAGAGTACATTAGCTGAATAAATTGCATTGGCAGTAGAGGTTGAGAAAAAATTGGCCTTGGCACAAAACTGGCAGGAAGATTCTGTCTCCGGGAAGGGGCCAGTCACCTTCAGTGGCTTATAGAGGTCAAGGAGGTTGGCAGGGAAACCCAGGAATATTGGAAATATCCATGAAGGGTTCCACCAGGAAAACGTTGAGGAGTTGGAGAGAAGAGGAGGTCAGGGACCCAGGAAGAGTAATAGTCCCAGACCTACCTTACCTGAAAATTTGCAATCTAATAATGCTTTAACATTTGATCTATTTCTTCGCTTTATCCTCAGTTGTTTATCCTGGTAGATTTATATTCGCAAGGTTGGATGGAGAATGTGTTGGCCCTGGTGTGTACAGGGGACGAGGAAACTATGTGGAATTCACCCTGGAAGAACGTTTGAAGTTGAGAATGAAGAAGGGTCCTGAGGTGGTGTTCGCCGACATGTTGATGAGAGCTCCCTCATGGCTTTGATGCCTTGGGAAGTTGTTTGGCATAAACAGTTTTGGTTCAGAGAGGGTTTCTTTGAAATCAGAAATTTGGCCCATCCTGTGGTATTGGGGATGCGATGGTGGCATCATTTCCAGCCCCAGATTGATCTGCCACTTAGAAAAATTACTTTAAATCCACTGACGGGGCTTCAGATGAGATGGAAGATAGAGGTTAGGGGTGATGTTCCAAGCGGACGCAGAAATATGGGTGGAATGAAGGAGGTAGAGTTACCAGCCAAATATAGCGACTTTGTAATGTATTTGGTCCTATTGGGAACTCGCATTTTTCCCCTAATGGTTCTTTTGCGTTTTCATTCCGTTTTGAGGAAGGGTCAGAGCTTCCCAGGGGATAGTCAGTATACCCTCTTATGGACAAGCAAAAGAAGCGTTGGAGGGCCATGTGAAATCTATGCTGGACAAAGGTTTGATCAAACCTTCTAAGTCACCAGTGGTTTTCCTATATTACTGGTGCCAAAAGCAAGCGGTGAACTACGCCCATGCATAAATTTCTGACGTCTGAACACAGTCGCTGAGCCTTATCCATATCCAATGCCTTTGTTGGAGGATATTCTCCCAATAACTACTGGATGCACCATTTTTTAAGTTAGACTTCGAGTATGCATTCAATCAGATTCTGGTGAGACTAGAACATCAAAAATACACCACGTTTAAGTGTCTTTTGGGGATGTATCAATATTGAATGATGCCGTTTGGTCTTAGAAATGCCCCAGCAGTATTTAAGTGGATGATCGATCATGTCCTTAAAGGGATGATTAATCGATGATGTCCACTTATATGGATGGTATCTTGGTGTTTTTGCGGTCCTGAGAGGATCATGTCTGAGATGTCCAGGAAGTTTTGGGGCAATTGGCCAGATGGGAATGAGAATGAAACCTTTCAAGTGGTAATCTAATTAAAGTTCAGTGACGTTCCTAGGCAATGTGGTTTCAGAATGGTTTGGGAGTATGTCTGGATAAACTGCGCGTGGTAGCAGCAAAGAAGTCCCCTACTGATCAAATGGTGGTGTGGAGTTTTTTTGGGAACATTGAACTTCCTACGTCAGATTGTGAAGAATCTATCCCAAATGGCCTTACCTCTCATGCGTCTAATGAAAGATGTCCCATTTGTGTGGGGAAGAAAAGAGAAGCAGGCATTCGAGTTACTAAAAGATAAGTTACTTACTGCGCCTGTCTTGTCCCATCCAGATTCCAGGAAACCATTTGTGGTAGAAACAGATGCCTCAAATTATGCCGTAGGTGCAGTGTTAATTCAGGAGGAGGAAGTGGGCTCAAACAACCCATGTGTTATTTTAGCCGCAAAATGCTCCTCACTGAAATGAATTATCTAATATATGATAAGGAACTGCTGGAGGTGATGGCAGCTTTGCAGGAATGGCAGCATCACCTACTCTAAGCCTGACACCCTTTCGTTATTCAAACAGACCATAAAGCATCATAGTATTATTTTGAACCCATAAAGCTGAACCAGCGGCAAGCCAGATGGCATGTAGAGCTAGTTCAATATAACTTCTGGGTAAAATACAAGCCATTATCGTCAAATGTTCTAGCAAACTGGTTGAGTTGATATGAAGGCTTAGTATATAAGAAGGAGGAATTGGAGGAGTTTAATACAGCCACAATGTTTTGGCCGGAAAATTTTGCAATGATTGAGGGTGAGGGAAGTGAGTTGGGGGAGGAAGTCTTCCAGAAGCAAATAAAGTTAGAATTTAGCCATCGATTGAAGACCAAGATGAAGGGGAGATGGCTGCACGAGTGCCATAGGGCCTTTATGAAGAGGCGTGGGGTGTTATACCACAATTCTCGTGTATGGGTGCCCAACCCATCGTTACAATGGGAGATAATTTGGGTCTCTCATGATCATCCGTTGGCAGGTCATACAGGAGCAGAGAAGATGTTGGAATTCTATGATGGGACTATGTGTGGCTGGACCTGCATAGGGATGTCAAGAAGTACATGAGTGAGTGTTTGGTATGCTCAAGATCAAAACCCTCAAGGGAACTTCCATTGGGTAAGTTAAACCCACTGCAGATACCATGTGCGCCATGGAATTCTATTAGCGTTGATTTCATAATGGGTCTTCTGAAGGTGCAGGGGAAGGATGCAGTTATGGTGATCTTGGATAGAATGGCCAAATCCGCCGAGTTTTTCCCATTCACAGGGAGTTTTTTTGGCCAAGAACGCAGTAAAGATCTTCATTGATGAAGTGAAATCCCGGCATGGTTTACCTGAGGAAATCATTTTGGACAATGGTTCACAAATTGTCTTGATATTCTGGTCAAGTTTGCTGTGGAATTTGGAAATCAGGCCCGGTTGCTCCTTGGCGTACCATCCCCAATATGACTGGAAAATGAAGAGTGTGAATCAGATACTTGAGCAGTATCTCTGGTGTTACGTTTCTGATCAGCAGGATGACTGGGTTCTGTGGGATTAGATGGCCCAGTTTGCCTATAACAACCATTGTCAATTGTCAATGGGAATGCCTTCATTTTTTGTGAATCATGGCCTGAATCCCAGATTAAATGAGGGCTCTGTGGGCGGAGCGTGTCAGGGGGCGGATGAGATGGCGCATATCATGGTGGATACTGGGAAGAAGCTACAAGAAAATTTGGAGTGGGCAGTGGCTTGGCAGAAGAAACAGGCAGATCAATGAAGAGCACCAGATCCAGCGTTTGAGCCTAGGGACTGGGTATTAGTGGCGACTAAGAACTATGCTGTTTCAGTTAAGAGTCATAAGCTGGGTCCAAAGTTTTTCGGGCCCATACCAGATCATTCAAGCCATTAATTAGGTTGCTTTTGAATTAAGATTGCCAATAGGTTTTAAGGAACATCTGGTGATTCGCGCTTCCCAGTTATGGGCATTCAAAGGAATAGCTCTGGATTGACCAGGTACATTAAACCCTAGGGAAGGGGATATTCTAGATTATGAGGTGGAACAGATATTGGATGTGAGATGAGTTCAGAGCTAGCAGCAACTGCTGATGAAGTTGAAAGGTTAACCAGTGGAGGAGGTTACATGGCAGATAAAGGAGGATTGTGCACGATGCCCAGGGAAGGTCCAGGAGTTTTTGGCCTCACAGGGGGGTGTTATAATGGATCAAGCGGCACCTGATTTGTACATTGCCTCAGATTGGGTGGCATTTAATCCAAATATTGCTTTAATACAAAGGGCCTCAAACTTGAGAAAGTTGGAGTTAGTGAGATTTGACATCCCAAACCCAAAATGCATCTAAGAAAAATATTACATCGGGCTTACACATGACGTTGATGATGATCTGGTGGGATGTGGAGTCTTCACAAATGATGTGCTCGATGGTGTTTGAGAGAGCTTAGCGTAGGAGTAAGCTTACACAATACTTGTGGAAAGCTATTTTTTAGATGATATTTTGGCCTTGAATGGCCAAATGTGTCTTCTACAAAAAGCTAGAAAATCTAATAAAAATCGCTTGTTAACAAAACTTTAATTTTATCAAACTTTTATAAGTAACAGCTTGAAATTATGAGCTCATCCAGTGAGCTTGGCATAATGTTGGCGTCATTCTCGGCCCTTTCCTGGTCCCAGACCCTGCTGTTGATGTACAGCGTCATGAGGACAGTGGTGCGGGAATACTTAGCAATGACAAGGCATGGCGGAAGGGTTCAGGGATGGGCATCAGCAGGCCTGTACCTAATATAGTCAGTGATGTCGCTCTTACTTCCCAATTCCTTCGTGGCATATTGGCGTGAACCTGCCATTACAGCTATGAGGAGACTAACCGATGAAATTATTAGAGTACAAGCCTTTTTCTAGTACTAAATGGTAGAGTACAAGCCTTAACCTCAAGTTCTATTGCAACTACAACCTTAAAAGAGGAAACTAGAACCAATGTTTTTAGACCTACATTACGTGAATATCAAATTGGGGATCTTGTAATTTTTGGATTTATTGCGGGGAAGGCCGACCATGAGATGGACACTTCCAAATATGACTCAGGAAAGACAAACTTAGTACCAGGGGAGGCACCCCAGAGAAGCGATGCTATCTCTTGTTGCCAGCGGGAAAGCCACTTATGGGGAGGGGAGGGAACGTGTGAAGGGGCCGTAGCCACTATTGAGCACGTGTGGAGGAAGGGTCTGATTTGGTGAACCAGACTGGGAACCAGGAGGAGACCAGCTGTCGGCGACGCGGTGGGAGGTATCCAAACATCCACACTTGAAATTGGTCCACCAAATGAGACCGGAATCTGTGGACAGTAACTGGGAGGGTGGGGGTGGAGCCTGCGATGGCATCTAAGACAATCGTGTGGATGGTCCACATGGCGATTGCAAACACCAGAGCACGGAGAAAGGGTGGAAGGGAGAAGGCCATTGATAGAGCAAACATATCTCTTGACAGACTGAAGGGATGCGTTTGATCCTGGCCCAGCAGACGTTGAACTTCGCGCCATATCACTTTAGAGGTGGGGCACTTCTCCAGGCGGTGGAACAGCGTTCCATACTGGCTGCACACGACACAGGATGAGTTTAAAGCGTTAGAGCGCTCAGCTGTATGATACACCCGCCTCAGGCAGCGCCACACATGGGAGCGGACTTGAGGCTGCAACAGAGGGTGATGTACATATTTCCAGATTGTTTTTGGGTCTCAATGGAATAAGGGATGTCCATCATGTCCAGGTAATCCACCCTGGATAGGACATGGGGCCGAATGGGGATCACGCCATCATGGATGGGTAGCCCCTGTACCTCTTGTGTGAACTGAGGAGAGGGGCGGCCTCTTTGGGTTGTATGTCCGCTAATACGAATTCTTCACTCTGCGCTACGCATGGAGAGTAGGATTCGTTTGTAGTGGGCTTTTGTCCCGTGAGGACCTGTGGCTGATGTGTGTGATGCGAGGTATTTCATCAGGGAGTGGGGGTTTGATGGATTGTTGAGGCCCAAGGCTCAGGAGAAGTTGGAGCGGGCTGCGCGGGACCAGTGTTGGGATGGGAGTGTAGGAGCGGTGACGGCCGCGATCCAGGTGCCCAGGATCTTGGCAGCATGGGCTTTGAAGTCAAGCAGGCCCATGCCACCATGATGATGAGGGCCAAACATGACCTCTAGCCGCACTGGTGGAGGGCGGCCTGACCAAAGCCATCCTTGCAGCAAGGCATACAAGGATTTGAAGAAGCTTGGGAAGAAGGGGATGGCGTGGGCTCCAAACCAGACTTTGGATAGGAGCATAGAGTTGGCTAAAACAACCCTGCCAGTAAGGGAAGTAGGGTGGGCTCTGAGGGAGGCGATTTGCTTCGTCACGTTGTCCAGAATACGGCACTCCTTTACTGCTGACGCATATCCGCCTGCCTCCATCCACACGCCCAGATGGCGCACCGGTCATATGGTAGGACGTGGCATGAAGGGGAGCACCAGTGGAGCGGTGTGTGTTGAGTTAGTAAGGCGTGGTCGTGGGCGAGCAGATGGTCCGGGTTGGGAACTAATTGCTGGGGCCCAACAGTTCTGAAACCGACCAAGGAGAATGATTTCAGTTTTGGAGGCGTTCAGTGCCGCGTTGCTTACCCGGGAATATTCCTGGATGAGAGCTTCAAGCGCGCGTGCATCTTGATTATTAGACACCCCAACCACACAATCATCTGCGAACGCCAGTATCTTGACTGGGGCTTGGCCTGGCACATGGACCCCAGTGAGTTGAGCATTCACATTTCGCAGCAGTGGGCCAAGGCTGAAGTTGTATAAGAGTGGGCTGAGGGGGTCCCCTTGTCGCAAACCCCTTTGAGGGTGGACTACTTCCGTTAGGAATCCAGGGCCACGCACTGCCATTGTTGCAGAAGATCTTGTAATTTTTTATCATCATAAACCTAGAGGTCGGATTCACAAACTTGATACCTTATGGGATGGTCCTTACCATATTATTTATTGTCAGGATAATGAATACTCCATTTCAGTTATTGATAATGGGACCGTTATCAATAGAGTTCACAGTAGTTTTTTTAATTACGTGCCCCCTAGGCAAGATCTTGAGGGGCATTGTTGGTTAATCAACTGCAATGACCAATTATAATCATGATCAAGCTTTGGTATCTCAGTCTAAAAAAAGCTTAAAACCCCCATTAAAGATATCCAAATTTTGGATAGACCAACAATTGACCCTTCAGAGTTATCAGCCTCATTTAAAGGATGAGGATAAGCAATCTGAAGGGGCAAGCCCTCCACAATAAGGTCAATCCCATCTAATAAGAACTTTATCATATCTGACCATCACAAGTATATTAATAATAAACAGCAATATTGGCCATCTATTAGAAAAGATCTTACCTCAGTTGAAGTATGAATATACTCATGGGAACTACCAAATCTACTCCTATAAATATCCCTCATTTTTAGCTAATAAAGTACCACTATTTTTGTCTCGCATAGCTCAATTTTGGTCAAACTTATAGCAAAGTTCAATATTCCAATTAGAATTTATTATTGCAACGAAACTAATAACTTCTTCATCTTGAATCCACCTTCGCTAGAGCCACAAAACTAATATTTTTGTAGCCTTGTAGCACCTGAATATTACAATTTCTCACAAAATTTTAATAATTTTAAATTTTAAATTTATTGCAAGGAAGGCTGACCAGGGGATGAAAACTTCCAAATGTCGACCCAAAAGAAAGAAACTTAGTAACAGGGAAGGCACCCCAGAGAAGCGATGCTATCTCTTGTTTCCAGCGAAAACGCCACTATGGGGAGGGGGAGGGAACATGTAAAGGGGCCGTAACCACAAATGAACATGTGTGGAGGAAAGGGTCTGATTTGATGAACCAAACTGGGAACCAGGAAGAGACCAGCTGACGGTGACGCGGTGGGAGGTACCCAAACATCCACTCCTGAAAGTGGTCTACCAAATGGGACTGGAATCTGTGGACAGCTTCTGGGAGGGTGGGGGTGGAGCCTGCGATGGCATCCAAGACAATCGTTTGGATAGTCCACATGGCGATTGCGACCACCAGAGCATGGAGGGAGGGTGGAAGGGGGGATACCATGGATCTAGCAAACATATCTCTTGACAGACTGAAGGGATGTATTTGATCCTGGCCAAGCAGACGTTTAACTTCGCGCCATATCACTTTAGAGGTAGGGCACTTCTCCAGGCGGTGGAACGGCGTTCCATACAGGCCACACATGATGCAGGATGAGTGTAAAGCGTTAGAGCGCTCAGCCATATGGTACACCCGCCTCAGGCAGCGCCACACATGGGAACGGATCTGAGGCTGCAACAGAGGGTGGTGTGCGTATTTCCAAATAATCTTCTGGGTCTCAATGGAATAAGGGATGTCCATCATGTCCAGGTAGTCCACCCTGAATAGGACATGGGGCCGTGTGGGGATCAAGCCATCTTGAATGGGTAACCACTGTACCTCCTGTGTGAACTGAGGAGAGGGGCGGCCTCTCTGGGCTGTGTGTCCTCTAATATGAATTCTCCACTCAGAGCTCCGCATGGAGAGGAGGATTCGTTTGTAGTGGGTTTTAGTACCATGAGGACCTGTGGCCGATGGGTGGGAAGCCAGATATTTCATCAAGGAGTGAGGGTTTGATGGATTGTTAAGGCCCAGGGCGCGGGAGAAGTTGGAGAGGGCTGCGCGGGACCAGTGTTGGGAGGGGAGTGTAGGGGCGGTGATGGCCACAATCCAGGTACCCAGGATCTTGGCAGCATGGACTTTAAAGTTGAGCAGTCCCATTCCACCATGACGACAAGGGCCAAACATGACCTCAAGCCGCACTGGCAGTGGGCGGCATGACCATAGCCACCCTTGTAGGAGGGCATACATATTATTTAAAAAAACTGGGGAGAAGGCGATTGCGTGGGCTCCAAACCAGACTTTGGAGAGGAGCATAGAGTTGGCTAAAACAACCCTGCCAGTAAGGGAAGTAGGGTGGGCTCTAAGGGAGGCGATACGCTTTGTCACATTGTCTAGAATACGACTTTCCATTACTGCTGAGTCATACCCGCCTGCCTCCACCCACACGCCCAGATGGCGGACAGGCCCTATGGTAGGGCATGGCCAAAGGGGATCACAAGTGGGGCGGTGTGGGGTAAGCAGGGAAGGCGAGCATGTGTGCGAGCAGATGGGCTGGGCTGGGCGTTGGTCGCTGGGACCCAGCAGGTTTGATACTGACCAAGGAGGATGGTTTTGTTTTGGAAGCGTTCAGTGCAGCATTACTTACCGGGAATACTCCTGGATGAGATCTTCAAGCGCGCGTGCATCTTGATTATTAGACAGCCTGACCACACAGACATCTGCAAACGCCATCATCTTGACTGGGGCTTAGCCTGGTACATGGACCCCAGTGAGGTGGGCGTTCACGTTTCAAAGTAGTGGGTCAAGGCTGAAGTTGTATAAGAGTGGGCTAAGGGGGTCCCCTTGGCGTAGGCTCCTTTGAGGGCGGACTACTTCCGTTAGGAAGCCAGGGCCACGCATTGCCATTGTTGCAGATTCCGTGAGCTGCATTACCCAGTTGATGAAGTGAGGGGGCAAGCGGAATTGGTGGAGGCAGGCCCTGAGGTTTTCCCAGTTTACTCTATCATAGGCCTTCTGTTGGTCCAAAAATACAAGTGCCCCAGAGGCTGTGGACTGGCATGCATTAGCCACAGAGTGCACGTTGTCCCAAATCGACCTTCTGGGTATGAAACTGAATTGTTCTGGGGAGATGGTGGCAGATGCTACAATCCCTAAACGGTTAGCCATGATTTTATTTAAAATGATTGAAACCGTGTTAGTTGAAGAAATGGGGCGCCAGTTGGCTAGGTCTAGCTTATCCCCTTTCTTGAAGAGTGTGACAGTGAAGGCCTCTTGCCCTCCTGGTAGAAGGCGCGTATCCAGAAGGCTCTGGTTAAGGGAGGCAAGCAGCAATGGGGATATATATTTGAAGTACTTCTTATAGAACTCATACAGAATGCCATCAGGGCCTGGGCATTTCTGATTTGGTGCACCGCGGATGGCTGACCAGAGTTCATTTGGAGTAATCAAATTCATTAATTCTGGGTATTAGGAAACGGTGCAGATGTGAGTGCTGTTGAGAAATTTCGCCACTTCAGCCAGCTGAATTGGATCAGATTGGTATAACTCGGAGTAATACTTTTGTATTTTGATTGCCACTTCAGCTGGCGTATCCATGATGGAATCATCCAATCTCTGCACCCGTGTGCAGGCCATGCTCTGGCGCAGTGCAAAGAATTTTTTAAAAAAATATACGGTGCATGTGTCGCCCTCTGCAATATGTTTGGCCATGTACTGAACACAAACCTGATGTTTGTGTTGCCTTTCAAGCGCGTTGAGGTGGGCGGCTGCTTCTGCCCACTTCCAGCCCCAAGCAGGGCTGTAGCCTGTGGCTGGGATGTTGGACTCCAGGTGTGCCAACTCTGCCAGAGCGCGCGAGATGATGGCTGATGTAGCTTGTGAGCGTCAGGAGAAGAGGTGGCAAGTGTGGCGGATGGTATACTCTTTGAAGGCTGACCATGTGGAAATTGGGTCCGCACAAAATGGTGTAATAAAATCTTTTGCCAAAGTCGCTGATTCCACCCAAGTGGAAAATCCTGGCGACACAAGTTTGGGTGGGTGGAGTTTGCACCAATGCGGGGCCTTAGCCACTGTGACAGGTAAGTGGTAGGTTATTAAGACCAGCCAGTGGTTGAGAAATCGATTTTTGTTGTTTAGAAGTGGGAAATGTTTAATCAAATTTTTGCTGGCATGAGGATAAGATTAATGTGGGTCATGGACCTTAATTGGCCGTTGTGGACGTGGGGGCGCGTCATGTTTTTGAGCAGTGGGGCTTGGCACAGCAACGCGTCTAATAACCCAAGGGTGGCCTTTAGAATGCAAATTTCTACGTGACCCTGGGGCGTGTGATGAGGAAGGCCAACGGTCTGTGGGGTGAGTTTAGCCAACAGGTCATGTTGCCAACTACAAAAGGGTCAGGGGTAATGGAAGGGATTTGACCAATGAGAAAAATTCCTGAAGCTCTCATGCACAGGTTGGGGCATAGATGTTGATGATAGCATGCACCACGTCAGCCCATGAGAATGTAACAACGAGGATTTGGCCATTGAGGAAGGATTCTGATGATAAAAATCTAAAAAAATTGTTTTTCTGAACTAGCACCCCACATTGCTCTGACCAGAAGGATAGGGAAGGGAGGAGCATGGTTTTCCAAGCGTCCTTGGAACCTTGTGGACAGTGGGACTCCTGGATGGCCAGGATGTCCACAGGTAATTTTTTTGTAAAAAACTCAGTTTCCTAGCCCGGGATGGCGAGGCCCTGAGTATGGCGATATTTAATGTCCCTAAAGTGAAGGCTTTCCCCATCACACCTTAGGTGTAAGGGGGTGGGCACCTGGGCCCACCAGCCTCCTCTGGATCCCCACAGGCCTTCACGGCAGGTGAGTGTTTGTGGCAATGCTATCAGTAGTTTTGTTAATTTTAGCAGACAGGTTTGCATTGGCTTTTGCCTTCACTTTTTGTTTCCCCAACGTTGAAATATTTTTTTGTGAAGATGAGTTTGGTGCACCAACGTTCGGGTCAAAAAAATCTTTCCAGGTAGGTTGGAGACCAAGTTGGTTTCAATCAGGGCTTGGTTGCAAAGGTCAGGTGAGATCAAATCACCCATCGGATCCTCAGATTGGGTGGCCCAATCGGCATGGGCTTCCCAATCTGATTGGTTGAGGGATTCCTGAGTTGGTTCCACTGCAAAGGTTTTAATGTCCTCCTGGCGTTGGGAGTGTGGGATAGTGGAGGCGACTTTGGCCGCTTCCTTGGCCATGGCCCTGTGGGCCTGTTTGGACTTCTTTCGCTCCTGAGGGGAGATAGCTTTACTAGTAAATAGCAGCCTTTTGCTCCCCACGTGAAAGCCTCTTTTGGTGCTGGTGGTTGGTTCATAGTGCGCCTCCCCGCTGGCCATGGCCACCGAGGGGTGCTCTTGGAATGTGATGTCCTCCTTGGTGGGGCATGCATGTGCCTTATGGCTGAACGCGTCACAGTGGGTGCAAATGGGGGGTGTGCTATCTACGGTTACCCAGAAAGGGTGGGTGGTATGCTTTGATATTAATATAGGTGGAGTGCAGGATCTGGGTTAGGTCCTTTGCGATCTCCTCAGTTGGAGTCAGAACTGCAATGGCTTTGCCAGTGCACGGGTGTGGCATCAGCATAAAGCGATGCATCTTGAAGGATTGTATTTCGCCTTATAAGGTGAGACCATTTTTCAGGTGCTGCTCCAGAATGGCACGCTTGACTGTAGTGGGCAAAAAGTCGAATGTGAGGAAAATTTGGTTGGATTTTGTCCATCTGGTGCGTTTGGTTTTGATGACCCATTGCCCTTCAGGGAGGTCAATCACTACACGCACTGCAGCAGCTTTGTCTGCTGCCTCTTTGTTTTTTAAAACTGAGGTCCAGCCAACCATGTGACATGGAGTGAGGTGTGATGTACACTGCAGTTGAGAAAAAAGTGTGCATATCCCCACAAAATATTTCCCATAAAGCTGTTTGTTGGATATCCAGAAACACCCAGACTCCATATTCCACCGATGAGAGTGGTTGAGAGTGCGGCATGTTGATGTACTGGTTACATTTCGCCTGCCAAGCGAGAATTCCTGGGTAAATAGTGGCCGCCAGTTTTATATCTTTTTCTATTCCGCCAGTTTCTTTGGGGCATTTTTGAATGTTGGAGGTCGCGGGCCTACCACCTGTGCCTCTTACCTTACTTGCCCAACTGCTCCCTGACATGGGCGCAGACTAATCTCCTCTGTGAGATTATCAAACTAGATTAGACTTGAATTGAATAAGTTGCAAAAGTGATTGTAACGAGAGAGAAAAGTTCTGAAATTTTAATAATTGTTGAGCTTATTATGTTGATCTCTGGGTTGATGGTGTTAAAAGAGAATGAGGTCACCTAATTGAAAAATTGGTAAAAAGGTCTGTTGAAAATAATTTTTGATTGTCTATAATTCTGTGGTGGTGACAACGCCTTGCATGACTGGACTTGAAGATGGAAATTTCGTCAGCTAAGGCCCTCATAGTTAAATCAGAGTTCTTAGGTGCGGAGGGCTTGAGCAATGGCTGAATGCTACTTAATAACTGGAGAGTCGCCCATATAGAGCTTAAAAGGGTGACATCCTATTAATATACTGGTAGCTTATTCTGTAAGCAAGCAAAGAGCTTGTCAGATAACGATTTTAGTGAGAAGGATAAGAGGTGATTTCTTCTGTAAAATAATAAACAAGGGTTCTGTAAGCACATTCCACCAACCATTGGTTGATGGTTTGTAAGGGGTAATAAACTCTGGCCATTACCAAAAAGCAAAGTAAGTTTTTGGATTACCTGCGAGGTGAAATTTATCCCATTGTCCATAAGTAAAGTTTATGGTCATCCATGCTGATGGTAAAACGGATTAATTAAGTAAAAAGCCGTGGCTTTTGCAGTAACAGAAAGGTCAGAACTTGCTTCAATCATTTGGTCAAATGGTCCACGCCATAAGAATATATTTATGGCCATGCAGCCTGGTGGGAAGAGGGCCTACTACATAAATGCTACTGAAAGTGAAGGGACCCGTCGGGGCAACAACTGAGTGCTGATATCAGGGACTGGCTCAATCTTTAGATTGGCAAGTCATACAAGGTTTCATGGCCACTTGGATGGTTTCACCATTTTATCCTAGTAAAATCATGTATTTACCCACCATGAGTCTTCTTTACTGCCCTGTGTCCCACAGTTGCATTCCCTTCTAAGATAACGTCAGTTCATGAATAAGGACGGATGTAAGGGAGTCGTCTCTTATTGACCCTTTTATATAGCATCTTATCCTTAATCTGAGTGTCTCAGGTCATCTTTTGAAGCTCGTTTTAATCTTGGGAGTCACCAACTCCTAGCGTTCTGGTCAGCCAATTAGATAGTACAGTTGGTTTTCCTCAGGGGTTAGGGCAGCCATTACTGGCATTCTAGAGAGACCATCATCATTCTGGTGAATCAGTCTAGTTTGATAAACGATAGTGAAATTGTAGCTCTGCAGTCCTATGGACCATCTGGCTAAATGTAATCTGGTTCCTTCATCTGCTGCAGCCACTGTAGTGAGGAATGATTAGTGACGGTAGTGAAGTGATCCATAGAGATAGGTCCAAAAATACTTGATTGCTAAAAGGACATCCAAGAATTACTTTTTAGTAAAACTATAATCCCATTTGACCTTGCTCAAGGCCTTGATGAAATAAGCAAATTGATGACTGAACTGTTTTCATCATTCTGGGCTAGGATGAACCTACGGTGACATCACTCACATCCTTGAATAGCAAAAAGGGTTGATCAAAACGTGATTTTACTAAAATGTGTTTAATGCAAAAAACGGTCCTCAACAAATTAAAAGCCTGTTCCTGTTCTGGCCACCACTTAAAAGGCACATACTTCTGAAGGAGGTAAAATAGGGGCTCGGCCAGGTTGGCAAATCAATGGATAAACTGACAATAGTAGCCCACAATGCTGAGGAACACCTGAATATCCCTTAGGCTCTGGGACACAACATCTTTTTTATTGGCGTTGACTTTGTTTAAAATGATCTGAATGCCATATTTTGAGACCTTATGTCCAATTAACTCCATTTTGGATTAAAACGGATCACTTCAAAAGTTTGAGCTTTATCAAAGCCTTCCTAAGATGATCGAGAACTTCTTGAAGGTGCTTCACATGTCCAGTGAAAGTTTGCAAAAAGATAGTAATATTGTCAAGATATATGAGGAAACATGATAACTTTAAGTACCCAATAATCCCATCCCTGGAGCGTTGGAAGGCAGCTGGCACGTTACAAAGGTCCTAGAGCATCCTTGTAGGTTGTAATAGCCCTTTGTTGGCTATTAGCGCACACTTGGCTTGGTCTTTGGGGGTGAGCACCACTTGCTAATATCTGATAGCAAGATCCAATGCGGAAAAGTATTGTGATCCAGCAAGCAAGTGGAGAGAGTCATCAATTTCGGGCAATGGATAACTGTCTTTCTTGGTGATGGAGTTGAGCCAGCGGTAGTCCATCACCACCCAATGACTGACATCCATTTTCTGAACCAATAAAAGGGGGAGGCCCAAGGTCTGTGCAATGCAACAATAGTCTGGCTTCAATTATTTGTTTAAGTTCTAACGCCACCTGGGCTCCTTCACCTAACTTTTTTATAAAGTCAAAACCAAAAATGTGAACGTCCCCACTCTCCACATGATGTAGGACCCCACTCATTTTTATAAAATCATAGTAGAGGCCAAAAAAGGTCTGATTTTTCGTTTAATATTTCTTAAACTTGCACTGTTGTTACCCAGTGAGCTCCTTCCTAATACAGGTGTCAACTAGAGCCACTGATGGCGTCTCCAATTAAAATTTCTCAGACTTCCAAATCTGTGGACATTATTGAAAGCCTCTACCGGTAGAAGATGAACATATTTGGCAGGCATATTTGGGCCCACTACTATAGGTTTGTTAGTAGGTAGCTAACAACATCAATATGGATCTGGCATAGGTGGGATCTAGAATCCTGGGACATGTTAGGACCTCTTTAGCAGACAGGTTATCTAGACCTCAGCTCTCTAGCAAGTATCCAGAGGGAATGTTGACATGTATCTGGGTGTCAATAATAACCTAGGACTTTGTAGTATAGTGGTTGGCCTAGGTAGATAGATCACATGCCTTCATGCCTATCAATGGCAGATGGGGCAACTAGACTCAAGATCCCCTTACATGATACTCAAGTCATTTTTAATGGCTTTCAATTATTAGTAGGCAAGCCTGAGCCTTAACCTTTACTTTTGGAGTCGTGTGAGGCTTCAAATATCGTGGGAACCCAGTGTCCCAGTAGGAATAGAAAAATTTCATCCTAATGTACTACCGCGGAGTATTCTTGAAGAAACTGAGTTCCAAGAAGAAGTTCATAGCTCGGAATATCCAGTGCAATGGAGGGGTATTACAGAAGCTTCCCAAATCGGATAGGTAGGAAATAATAGGCCGCTATGGATTGTGTACGGTGTGGTCCAGCTGTGCCATACTCATATAACTTGGTAAGTCTGGAGCAATCTTAATATGTTCATCAATTTTGATGAAATAACATTCATAGGGGAACTGCTGTTAATGATGGCAAGAACCAGAACTTTATGAACTCAAACAGTGAAGTGAATAACCAGACTCCTAAACTGTGTAGGTAGCATGAGAAACATGAGAGTCATCATAAGAAGAGTAAGCAGTATCAATTCTATACTATCAATGGGTACTGAAACATCTTCTTCTGGTATGATAGCTCCATGTTTTTAGAGGCCATGGATAATCCTTGAGGTGTGATAGGGATGTCAGCATGGAGCTCCTCGTCCATCATGCTGACTCCCCTTTTCCCGCCTCCTTGACAAGGCATTATAGCATGTTCTGGCGCTGTTATGGAAGCCAGTGCAATAAGTGCATCAGGGTCGAGGATTCTTCTGGTTTTTGACCACATGGACCTGAGGACAATGGTGGAGACAGAGGCGGTGGCCTTAGGATGCAGGGTCAACGCAGGGATCTTATTAAGTGCTTCCTTGATTTATCAAATTCAAGTAAAACCATTCTTCTGGCTGACCATGTGCATTTGCACCTCAGGATAGTAACCCATCGTAGAGAAGACAATGGTTATGGCGTTGCATATGGTAATGTAATTCGTGGTCACTAAGGGCTGCGCTTGGGCGTAGAGACAGCTGGAGAATTCCACAGGGTTTTTTTGTTCAGGCGGATACCCATAAATGCTTGTATTTTATTGTCTAGGGTCCGGTTGCTGCTGAATCTTTGTACAAGGCGGTCTAAACCTATACCAGGTGTGACATTCCTTTAGATGGGAGTAATAACATTTCAAGTGGTGCTGTCACGAAAGGAATGGATATGCTTCACGTTTTGCCAGTTGGTGGCCATTTCCATGGAACTCTCATATGCATACAAGAAAGAGGCAATACTTTCCTGGCTGGAGGTGAACTTCTCCTCAAAATAGTTTTAAATTAGTTACAAGAGGAGTGGAGAGGTTATTATAACCAAGAATTGGTGCATGCTCAGAAATCTTATTTTCATAGTCATGGGGACCTGCTGATCCAACCATCATCTTAGGCCCTTGTTGGTCCTCTTTGATATCATCCCATTTTCAGTTGAGAGAGGATATGGAAGCCTTGTGAGCAACCTCTCGTTTAATGCTTAGATATTGGCGCACTGAAAAAGAAGCTGACTTTCTAAGTTGTTTGAGTGGGTGTCAAACCCTCAGCAGGTTTTTTCGAGCTGAGAAATGTGACTTTTGGCAAGCTTGGTGAAAACGCTAAGATTATACACTTCATACAACAGTTCCTCTATTGAGACCCTAGGGCGAGAGGGACTCCATCAACTCAAAGTTTACATCCTCAGGCCACATTACAGATCTGATCCCATAAGGCGGCTAGGGCTGCCAAAACGTCCTTTCTACAGAGGGTTGCCATTATCGCCAGAATTAGGCACTGTGGGGCCAGAGGGCCCAGAGATCCATGGGGACCTTCAGGTCCTTTGGGCTCCTCAGGTCCTTTGTGACCTTTTTGCCCTCTTGGTCCTTCAGGTTCTTCACTCCTGAAGATGGAGTCGCGAGAGGCTAGCTCCTGATATTGCTGTTGGAGAGTTCATATGAGGTCTTTGAATTCTTGGATGCTTTGGTTCCAAAAAACCTAAATTTTTTTAGCACTAGTGGTGCCCAACCCAAAAGGGGGAGCCGCCACGAATCTTTATTTGCAGATATGACAAACAAAGGGATTATCATAAATGAAAATTTCTAATATGGTACCTCAGCTAACAGCCTAGGAAGCCATATTGGAGGCGAGGAAGCTTTGGGGAACTTTTGTCTGGTGACCGCTTTAGCTGGCGGACCATGGTGGACAGCATTGTGTAGGGGCATCACCAACATGTGGCATAAAGAGGTATATTTGTAGGTTTTCTTCACAAGTGAGTACGGTCCAAGAAGCCTTAAGGAATTGTACATTCTGATGAATCTGGTCTTTGAGGTAGCCTCAAATCCCGCTATCCAACACTGCAAGCTGGCTTCAGGCTTTGTTGATTAATCATCAGTTATTAGATTTGCTTTTTGTTTGCTATGAAGGAGGAGGCCATGTTATAGAATTTGACAAAATGGGAGTGCAAAGTTTAGGTAAGCCCTAGTTGTCAGGAGCTTCATGATGGTGCAACCTGACTAACTGTAGGAGGTGATAAATGGAAGGATAGACGAAATTTAAAGATAGCACTAGGTCTTCAAGGTCAGTCTCACGATGGTAGTTGGGCTAAGGTATATAGATACCACATGGTAGAAGGCACCAAAGAAGCATGGGAGCAACTTAAGTTTCCTCCCACAGAATAATCAGCATTTTTAACTGCCTAATAAAAACGTAAAAGTTCTCATACTGAAGTTGGTACTGCTCAGCGTCAATGGAAGGTAAAATAAACTTGAACATAGATTAAGATTCTATTTTTTCAAGCTGCATGGGTGGTACTTTGTATCATGGGGTACTAATCCATTGAGTAATGCTTCTTAACTAATCATCAGATTAACTTCCTTGAAAGATACTATCTTAATTTTTTATGATAGATGTTTTAAATTGGACAGCTTAGGGCCCTTGTAGTGAGCACCACTTTTCTTAGCATAACAGTTTCTTGACTGACGCTGAAGTCCAAAAGTGGGCTCAAATCTAAAATTAGCGGATAGTTTAAAAATGAAAAGATGAGGCGAATATAGATTACTTTAAAAAGTTAGAAAGTTTAGATATCCATAGGGCATGTATGGACATAGAACTTAAGGACCTTTGTGGCCCCATACAATTAGGATCTTTCACTGCTTTCCATATTGACAGCCTGGTCAGCACTCTCATTTTTTTGCATCATCCTTGTGACTTCAGAAGTGGGGGTGCTGTTGTAATTTGGGAAAAAAAGGGAAGGGGTTCCTGAGGGTGTTTCCATCAATTCTTATGTGCGTGATCTTCCTGATCAAACTTTAGTTTTATCGCTTACAGGTTAAGGTCTCAATTGCACTGATTCAAGAGTAAATTAGTTGAGGCTTGATTCAGGGTCAGGGATTTTGACTCACTCGTCATTTTAAATCCTGAAAGATACTTCAGAGTATTGTGATCTTCACTTGCTTTTTTGAGATACTCCCAACACCAATTTTTAAAATCAGACTCTTTATGAGGTCCCCCTGCTGCAAGAGATTTTCCCTTGGTTTTTCCTGTGCTTGTGGAGTCTACCTCTCTTGAATCCCCTTCCATGGCTGCCACCACTGTTTTGCTCATATTGGTGTCATTGGTAACCCTCATAATAAATTGTCAGCCCTAAGCTATTATATCCCCAATAAGTAAAAAGTACAGTGGTTGTTTATATTTCTGGTATTCTGGCTTATAAATAAGGTGTCTACATATCCAGACTGACAGGTCTAGTTTTAGTTTCATTAGCCGCTTCTAAGACCAAGCTCTTAATCTATACCAGCTGTATATAAAGTTTTCCCTTATAACTATTAATAGTAATTGCAAAGTATAAATTAACTAGTATATGAAGCCTTTATAAAAGCAAATAATTTTTTGTATGATTAAAGTTTATTATGATTGATTTTTTCTTTTGCTATTATAAGGGTTCCCTAAAGTGCAACATGTCAGGTGGCACCTACATTCCTTTTAAAAACAAAAAAGCTAATATTATCGTAAAAACCTAATTTTACGTCCTCCTATCCTCATATTGCCTAGTAATATATATAGAAAAGTTAGACTCTTATTTAAAAGATCCTAAACTAAACTGCCAGAATGGTAGAATTTTTTTGAAAATTTCAAGTATTATCCCCTAATTTCATTAACTCCTAATTACCAATATTAAACCATTTATTCAACTTACAATGGTAAGATATTTTTCTTTTCTAAAAAATTAAAATATATAAAACAATTTTCAGCTCTTTTATTCAATTATTTCCTAAAACCTAAAATCTGAATGATTTTTTTCATTTTTGTTGGGTAGATACTGAAAATCTGATGGAAAAGCACTTCTCAATTTAGAAACACTTTTAAAGTTTGCAAGGTAAATTGAAGAGAATCCAATTATGGCAAGTTTTATAATCTCTTATGAAAACACTTTATTGTAATAATATTCATAATATAGTCATCTTCTTTATAGTACAAAACTCGGGAATATTCTGCAACCTGGAAGTTATGTTTACTAATTGCCATTTCACAAAAACACTTCACCTTCTTCCAAGACCTCATTATATCTTTGTAGGCCAGTTTCCTCACTTTTGAGGGTGCTTGCTTATTTTAATTTTCTTTCTTTGTAATATCAAAGTCACATATTAATCCTGATTTTTACTTCTACATCCTTTACAAGTATGTTAACAATTGATACATATTTCAGATTTCTTTAATTGCCTCCAAAGATGGATATCCCCTTTATCTTTAAGGACTTTAGGACAGTTTTAACTATAGTTGGTTGGTCAATTAGGTGGTTCCTTAAAAATGAAAAAGCACAACTAGAGACAAATTTGGCTCCCCTGGTTTTTGAATCCATAATTCGTTATGTTAATCACTTTTTTTAGTACTAGATGGTCCCAACCCAAGGGGGGATTCATCGATGTTTATTGAATTACGCCTGGGCTCCTAAGAGCCTGAGGCGAGGGAAGGGGAGGGAGGAGGCATCGAGAAAGGGAGGGGGTTTGCGCGCAAGAGCCGTGCTGCAGTGACAACTGAGCGGGGGAGGGTTGGCGACATAGTGCAGACCTTCAGGGCCATCTCAAAGTGTACCTGAAAGTGGGTGATCATGTGTGGAAGGGTCCACACCTGCTGGTCAAAGGCAGCACGAAGGAAGGAGTCATGGATGGTCCAGATGGCTGTGGCATAGGCGAGGACACGGAGGGGTCGGTGGCAACCAGGCAATGTCTGCTCAAACATGAGGTCTTGCACAGGGTGTCCAGACCAGGGCTGAGCATGGAGGAGCGCGCGGGCCTTTGGCCAAAATGCGGCGACTTCTGGACAGGTGAAAAAACGATGGAGGTGGGAGTCAATAGGATCCACACAGTGGGGGCAGCTTCAGTGCTGGAAGGTAGGGCCAGTCCGGTCCCCTGTCCTGTATGAACAGTGGAGCACCATCCATAAGGTGTTGGACACCTTTGCTGACAGGATGGGGTGATAGACGTCCTTCCACAATTCCTTAAGGTCAAATCTCACGGAGGGAGGGAGGAGCTCAAGGAGTCTTGGGCGGATGGGAGGACGATCTTGGGGGTTGAGGCGAGTTGTGACAACTTGTCCATTGTGCACAATTGCATGGCGACGTGGGCTGAGGCCAGGGCCTTCCCTTCTGTATGGGAAGGCATGGTGGATCCGCGCGCCTACTCGTTTCAGGGCAAGGAGAGCCTGGTTCCAGTAGGGGGATGAGGATGGTTTTAGGCGATGGCCTGGGTGGTTTGTGAGCCACTCCCCCAATGAGGTCAGAGATGCTCTAGGAGACCCAGAGCTGCTGACACTGACTGGCGGAGGGCGGGTGCCCATTGGGGCATGAGGGTCGCATCCCAGCAGACAATCGGCCATAGGAACTTCAGGAAGATTGTGGTGGCGTGGGATCGCGTGTCCAGAAGCCCTAGGCCCTCTTCATTGCAGGGTCGGGCAATGGTTGAGAGGGCCATTGGTGGATGGTTTGAGCCCCAGATCCAACAGCGGAGGAGTACATTGAGCCGCGTATAAAAGGCATCTGTGAATGGGCAGACGTGCGCTAGGAACCAGACTTTGGAGAGAAGGAACACATTGGCCATCAGAGCTGGACCCTGGGGGTGATGTGCCGCCGGTTCCAGCTGGCAATCCTGGAGTTAACTGCTGCGAGGAGCAAGTCCTCATTGTCTTTTAGCGCAACTCCTTGTTGGTTGGTGAGAACGCCCAGGTGACGGAAGGTACCGCGCTCAGGTTCAATACCAAATGGTGGGGGGAAGGTGGGGGAGCCGACCTGTACAACTGTTGTCTTGGAGGTGTTGACCATGGCGTTGGACGCCTTGGTGTACCTCTCAATGGTCACAGCAGCGAGGGCAACATCCCCTGGGCAGCCAAATGCAATGGCAGTGTCATCTGCAAATGCCATGGTGCGCGTGGGGGCTTCACCTGGGACCAGAATCCCTGTTAGCTTGTCCTGTAAGGAGGCCAATAGGGGGTCAAGGGTGATGTTAAAAAGGTAGGGCTCAGGGGGTCCCCTTGCCGGAGACCTTGTCCAACTGGTACTGCCACTGTAAAACCCATTGGCGCCAGGACTCTGGTGTGGAGCTGGTCATAGAGCGCTGATATCCAGCGCCTAGCTGCGGGTGGGAGATGGAAGCGGGCCAGGGAAGCATCAATATACTTCCAGGCCACCCGATCATATGCTTTCTCCATATCCAGGAGAGCCACAAAGCCATTCACCTTACGAGAGTTAGCAGTCAAAGTCACGTGAAGGTCATTATAGTTGTCCCATAACGACCTCCCCGGAATAAAACCGTACTGGGATGGGGAGAGGCGAGGTGACACCCATTTGGTGATGCGGTTGGCCAGAAGCTTCGTGAAGAGCTTGTGGTCTGTGTTGATCAACGCTATGGGGCGCCAGTTCGCCAGGTTCTCACGGTCTGACTTCTTGTGAATGAGGGTCGTGATTGAGCCTCTAGAGTCGGGGAGGACCTCGCCATTCACCAAGAGTGCAGCGAAGAGGTCGCGGAGGGTTCTGGCTATCACTGCAGGTTCCAGAAGGTACACCTCAAAGGGTATTCCGTCTGGGCCTGGGGCTTTAAGCCGTGGGGATTTCAGAAGGGTTTCCATCACCTCCTGGATGGAAATAGGCGCCAGTAGAGCCTCATCAGCCCGTGGGTCAATGGGCGGCTCTGGAGCCCACCACAGGAAGTCTTGGATGTCCGATGGGTCCACCTGGGTGGCATGGAAGAGGCTGGAGTAGAAGCGGTGTAGTTCCTGCGTGATTTCCTCCTTATCTGAAGTGGTTGTAGTGCCAATCTTCAGTGCAGTAATATCCTGCGCTGTTGACTGAGCTTTCTGTTTCTGAAAGAAGAAGCGGGTGGGGCGTTCCCATTAATCATAGTAACGAGATGTTGTAAAGTTTGCTGCCCGTTCTTCCTGCAGTGTGAGCTCCAAGCGGAGTGCTTCCTGCGCTGCTTCCCAGTCTTCCAACCATCTGGGAGAGGGCGAAGGCTGGCAGTTTCGCTCTAGATGTCTGATTCTGGCTTCCGCCCTTTTGACTCTGGCGCGAGCTGCAGTCATCTGGGCTTTGGCACAGTTGTAAGCAACGCGGGTGATGCCCTCCTTGGTCACCGCCCATTTAGCCTTGTGGTCAAGCAGGTGGGGTGGGGGGAGGTGAGAGTCTCCCGGATGGTCATAGACAGCTTCTCCTTAGTGAAGGGGTTGTTGAGAAGAGCTGGGGCAACCCTAGGCCAGAACCTACGCGACAATCTAAGTGTGGTGGTGAGGACAACGGTGAGTGACCTGTGATCACTCAGATGGTTGTCACGAGAGATGGGAGAGGAGACGCGGCCAATTAGCAGGGGGCCAATCAGTGCCATATCTATGCGTGACGCTGACTGGAAAGCTCCTCCATCATACTGGATCCTAGTCATGCAACCTAGGCCAGACGCGGAGGGTGGAAGCGCATCTATAAAGCCACTCAGGCGAAGGAAATCCTGGAGGCGACTTGATCCAGGGCGTTCCTTTGCTGCAGGGGGTAAGAGTCACGGACGCGACTTATGGTTGTGTTGAAATCTCCTAAGAGGACTGTATTCCGTGGGAGATTGAGTTGGACAAGCTCTTCCAAGAGCCGATTTTGCTCCTGACCTGCATTAGGCAGGTAGATGCTTGCAGCGAAGAAGGAGAAGTCAGGAGTGGTGAGTTTGGCCAGTATGAGGCGGCCACCTAGATATTGTGAAAAAGAATGGGTTTTAACCCGGGGATTCAAAACAATAAGGGCGGCATGGTTTGTCCAGAAGGAGTTGCCTCCAAACTGTTCATTCCATGCAGATTGTTCGTGGGGGAGGATATGGGGCTCCTGGACAGCAGCGATGTCAATTTGTGCTGACCTGAAGTTGCGGAGGAGGTGGGCTCTCCGCTTAAAGTCCCGCAACCCATTTGCGTTGATTGATTGCAGGGCCAGGGTGCTGCCATGGGGACTCATAGCTGTTCCCCTCCATGTCCTGGGGGGTTGCCAGCGCTTAAACCTGCTGCTGTGAGGCGGCTAGTTTTGAGTCCTTTAGCTTGACTAATAGCTGCAATCCGTGAGGAGCGTCGAGGGTTCTGAGGGGAAGGAGAGGGTGGGGGGCGGAGGACCCAGTAAGCCAGCCTAGGATGCTGCCCCCACTCTGTTGCAGGGGAAGGACCTGAGGGTGCTCAATGGTGACCTCCGCGGTGTCCCCATTTGATGAGTCTGAGTTCATATTCACTTCCTCCAACACTGCAAAGGATCCGCGCAAAATGGACTGTGGGGTTGGGGTAGGACTCTTTGAGGTGGCACTTCTACCGCAGGCCGCGGGTTGCCAGTCCATGCTGTTGGGCATAGCTCCATTGGGAGCTAAGGGTTGATGCGATAAATCACTGGTGGAGGTTGGTGGGGGTGCCGCGGAGCCCTGAGTTGGGGTGGCTGACGAGGGGCACCCTGTGGGAGATGCCTTGCGCTTGGTGAGAGAGGGAGTTGACTCTGGGAGATTGGAGGGGGTGCCCACTGGAAGGGGGCATGAGCGCGAAGGTATCCCATACCAATAGTGGGGTTAGCTGTTTCAACTGCTAGGCGTAAGGCCTCAGGGGACAGGTCTTGAACGGGAACCCATTGTGTGGGTTGTGGAATTGCTGCTGCAGCCACGTGGGATCGTTTTTGGCCTGGTTTAGGCCCCTGGGTGGTGGCTAAGAGGGCTTGTTTTCGAGCTGTGCAGCCACTATACAAGTGTCCAAGGGCGTTACACCATGAACACCGGGGGCGCGCCTGATCAGGGTCGACAAAAAAGATCTCAGGGCATGCCCCAAATACCGCCACACGGGGAATAACCTCAATGTTGCGGGATACAGTGGGGGAGGGGATGAACGACGCCCTAGCAGTGCGAGCTCTTTGAGTGGGAGCATAGTAAGAGGGGACGCTAAAGTCCACTGAAAGAACAGACCCAAACTTCATTAAACCACGCTGGAGTGCCAGTTTAAGAGACTCAGGATCAACAGTCGTTGGTAGGTTGGAAAAAGTAACCCTTGAAATTTTCTCCAGGTGAGAGCGTGTGCGGGAGATGCGAAGAGATCCGCGTGGAATAATGACCTGGAGGGTGGCAGCATGGTCAGCAAGGGCAGCTTCAGTGAAGCCCACATCGATGTAGTGGCCCTCCACTGATTCATGGATGGTGGTGTCAATAGGGAATGTCTCCGCAATCGCTGCAAAGTATGAGAAGTAATCCTCTGTATAGAATTCAACAGGGTTATGCCCATAATAAAGGCGAATTGCGTGGGAGAGGGTTGAGCGAGGTAGAGCTTTTTGCGCTCTAGTTTCGGCCCATTTCTTCTTAACATCAGCAATAAACGCCACTTCACGGGGATCAGCTTTGGGTAGCGTTGGTGCCAGAGGTTTTTGCCACGCCCCAGTGGCTCCTTTGGTACGTTTGTGTTTGCTTTGGGCTGCAATTGCAGGTTGAGTGTGAGCTGGTGGTTTGGACAAGTTTGCGGAGTTCCCTTGTTTCTGGGATGTTACAGCAGTTGCTGGCGTCATATTAAATTGAGGGGCGGTTTGTTGGGCCTCGCTAAATTGGGGAGGCCCATCCAGATTGGAATTAACTCCAGCCAGTTGGGAGGAGGGAGATGTTTCATCACCATCCCATTCTATTTGGGTAAATTCAGCCCGAGTATTTGCTGTAATTTCGTGGGCAAAACTCACTGGCTGATTGGTGAATTGGTCGTTTTCAGCATATTGAGATAAAGTGCCGACTTGAGAAGTGCCGATTATGGGGTTCAAATGGGATGGGTGAGATTGGAACTGGTGTGAAGTTCCAAAATCCGAACCATTTGAATCCTCATTGAGAAGAGTAGATTGTCCCAATTTGGTGCTTAGTGAACCAGAATGTGCGGCTAATCCAACCTTACATCTGAGGATTTGGGGGCCAGGTATTGTCCCAATTTGGGTATTGCCCCTCATGGAGGGAGCCAGAAACACGGCGTCAGCAATAATAGATGGGGATGAACTAGCTGACACAATGGGGGAGGTGAATGTCTGGATGGGCTGAGTTGCATTCAACTGAGCAGACGCCATTAAAACAGCGTGGGTGACGGCCTCCTTGGTTGGAGGGGGCCCAGCGGGTTGGTGGGAGGCAGCGCACACAGAGCTGTTAGGCATGCAAGTTGCAGAAGTGCGATCAGGTGAACTGGCGCTAGTTGGAGTAGCTCCAGGTTGGGGGGTGGTGCCTGCTTTCATGACCACTGCTTGAGAGTGGGTGATTCTGGTTGACCCTGAGGTGGGTAACCGAGGGTTGCTTCGTTTGGGGTGGTGCTGGCTCGTTTGGCATAGCTTGCGGGTTCTTTTGCGGGGTTTCCCGCCATATTTGCTAATAGTTTTCGTAAATCTCTTTAGTGGAGCTAAATTTCAGGCTGAATTGATTTTCGAAAAGTGATGCTTAGCAGAAAGAGATGTTATGTTAATCACTTTAATGATTGCTTTAGAAACCTAACTTTAATTCTTATCATATTGTAAAAGAGGTTTCTCCAGATCTTTATTGAGTATAATAAAATATCTAGTTTCTATAAAAATATGTGAGCTATTAATTTTGATATATATAATTGTTTTAGAAATCAGTCGGAAAATATACTACATCCTCTTTATCCAAAACTGTAATATGTAATAACATCTTTTTGTCTACTGGCTTTTTTAAATATATAGCTCTTTGTAGTTTATACTTTTTTATTTTAAAATCAGTTATTATATGAATATAAAACCGCACGCTTTTGTGCAAATTATAGTTTAATATGTTTATAAACTTTTTTATTTACCCATTACAATAAAACTATATGGATTAATTATTGTTTCATCATATTGCGCCATATGTGTAAGTTTTGAAGCCCAATCTCTCCACTTAGGCTGAGAGCAATTTTCCTTTAATGCAAGAAAGGCCAAGGCCTTTAAAGGCTCCCATTGTGCAACTCAGTGACCTGGCGCACATAATATAAGTTGTGGGTAACTGCCTTACCCCTAAGAAACTTTCCTCTCTACCTTTCCTTTCTTTTTCTTCCTTGCAGAAGATAATAATAGGGGTTTTTAGGGAGGTGTTCCAGTCCAAGGGCCTCCAGCAGGACCCTAATGCTCAACCCTCTCCATATCAGAGTTCTTCTAATAAAAGGAAAAAGGTCCAAATCACCTCAAATCTCCCCAATACAAAGTAAGTCAGGTCAGGTCATTTTATATATACCAGATTCTGACGAGCCCAAAATTGCACTAATTTTCCCCAAAACCTTTTGAATCAATCATCAAGTTGGAATGGAGTTATTTAAATATGGCTAAGCCAATGTACCAAACTAAAAGAATCCATTCAAACTGGATAATTTGTTTTGAATTATTAACCAAGTTGCTATCAAAATTCTAATGATCTGATTCAAGGATACACTCTCATATATCTCTCTTCCTAATTCATCCAATCAAAATATATGCAGGAGCCCAGGACAATAAAAGTGCACTATACTTCTCTCTCACTCTAACGCACCCCATGAAATAAAAGCAACAGTCCTCCTTAAGATAGTTTCCAGTTTATAATTTACTATAAACTTTGATTCAATAAAACTAGGTTTCCTAGTTTTTTTAAAGTGAAACCACCTTCCACACGATATCATAATCTTTAAGTGAATAAGGCAATGTATGTTGCCATCCAGGAGTCAATACTTAATGTTCATGGAATGGGACATCCAATTCAGCAATCTAGTGTCACTCTGCGCCATAGGTAAGTTTGTGAGTATTTATATTCCCAATAATGGCTGCCAATCCATCATTCACGCCCTGCAAGCTTGCACCAGAAATTCACCCCTCCAATCGCCAAATATATGGCATTATACATCCATCATAAACCTCACGATCATGACAATCCAGTTAATTGTAATAACCAACAGCTTCAGAACATAGAGGATTTTTCACCATCCCTTCTTCACCCGCCCTTGGGGTTGCCCCATCAAGACTCAAGGTTACCACCCATTGCAGCCTTATGGATTGTTATGTAGGACTTTGAATTTGATACAAAAAGATTCATCATTTATTTTATTCTAAATTAGCTCACTTCCAAGTTACCAGGTCAACTGTGCCCTTGTCATTCTGGGCTCTTCACTAGGTGCTATCATGCCCAGGTTAATAGCACAGTCTTCTTTTAATCAGCTGTGACCATGACAATCTGTCTCTGGTAGTTTAGCATCTAAGGTTTAATGAAGATGTAGATTATATATATATTGTTTCCAAGTTAGCTATAATGCTTATTATGAGAGTACTACATTAATGGTAAGCCATATATTTAATAGATTTATGAAAATGTGTACATTATCAGCTCCAGATTTTTTAACAATGGAAAATTTTATCTGAAAAATCTGGAAAAGAGTAAAGTTATCAAAATCTTAGATATGCTATCATGTTAAACCTTTTGTAGGTTTCTATTGAAAGTGAAAAAGGTTTGGTTGTTCAAAAAAGTTAAGTAAAATCTTCACAAATGAAGTTTATGATTAGCTCCCTTGCTGCTGCGCTGGTAAAATCCTACTTTAATAAAAAGATTTAATCCAAAAATCGCTCATCCATCAGGATTGCAATAAAGTATTCCAAGTTAGAAAATTAAAGGTGAGATTAGCCAAAGAGGGATGGTTACTGCTACCACTCTGCTGCGGGTTTTGTTCAAAACAAGAGGAAAATAGTAATAGATAGAAAGACTTGGCGTGGTATATCTGACCCCAAGGTTGACCCAGCTTATTTTTGTTTTGTTAAGGTAGTAATCAATGATTTTTAATCCTATATCCATTTAAAAATCTTTTTATAATTAATTTATATGATTGACCAAGGTGGGAACAAGAACCTTAATTTATGTCTAATCAGTAAGACCTCATGGATGCTTAGTAATACTACATAATTTGTAAGGTAGCTTAAGTCAGCCCTAAGGGATTAATTGCCTTAGCGCGCTGATAAGACTTTGATGAAATTCTAGGGCATCCTTCAGCAGAGCTAGTAACGGTATAAGATGCATTAGCATCAAATCTGATGAGAGGTTTGTAAATAAAAATCTTGATAACTAGAAGGGGAAATGATATACTCTCATTCCACTCGGCATAACTTTCTGAGCAAAATAATATGGAAAACAAGAAAGTGAATTTTGGTTGCCCACCCTAGTTTCACTCTGATATATTTGGATTCTCCACCAGGTGCTCCAGTGTGGGGCAGCGGCAAAACTCCCCTGCCATTTTTCCATCCAGCGGGAAAATGCTCTTGGACTGGCTCGTCCAGACATACCAAACCCCTGGGACAATTTGTTCCTCCCACGGATCTCAACGCCCACCTCGCTTATACCCAAGTGGTACCTCACTGCCCCCTGGCGCTCCCCCCAAAGCAACATGCGTTTCGTCCTAAGGGTCAACTATGGGAAACTCTTCCCTTACCATGACCAAGCCATTATTGAAATGGCTCAAGAAACAATGCCCCCCGTCAGATTTATAGATTTCTTCCCCTATAAGGGTATTTTGATCTCAGCTTCACCTGTGAAGCTCACGCCGCCACTGTGGCAACTGTGCCCCTGGTGTTCCAGGGTACCCCTCTTCCCACAATTTGGACCTGGCTTCCAGCAGACACCACTTTGGTGGTCCATATTGCTGGTTTTCCCACCCACTTCCCCCCAGAGGTGCTCCACCAGGAGCTGATGGACGGTTTGGCAGCCTATGACTCCAACCCCATCTTATAATTTGTGGTCCCAAATGGGGCCACACGCCTTGTTGGGCCTCAGGCATATGCCACAATGAACCCCAAATTAAGAAAAATCACCGTTTTGGTTCCCCCTCATGCCATCATTCCTTCTGCCCCCAACCATCCATTTTGGGCCCACATCAAGGGTGGGCGGACGATCTATCCATTTTGTTTTGAGTTGAACCACTTGAAATGCAAGTGCCCCTCCTTAGTTACTTCCAACGGATCTGATTTTTTGTCCGCTAACTTCCAATCTGCCACCCACCCCACGCTAGTTCTGGTATGGGGTATGATCCTACCTCCCCTCCCCCAAAGCCTGCTGCTGCAGCTACAACTGCAGCCACCAATCAGCTTCCTCCTCGCCCCAGTGCCACAAACGGTTCATCTAATCAAGCACAGGATTGGACCCAGTTTGATCCCATGCATCCTCCAACGAACCTCAAACCTCAGGAATATGCTGACTCCCCAATTCAATTAAATTCAACCAAAATCCTTGGGATCATTGGCTGAAATTGATGAGTCTGGGAATGTAATTGAAGAGCTACAATATAAATAGAGTGGTCTGTGTTTATTGACTATGACGGTGAGCTACCCTTCATTTATACACCCCCAGAAAAGTGCAAAACTGTTCCACGGTGGCCACCAGCTGGCTGTTGAAGCAACGGCTAAGCCAGATTTCATCCTCTCCACAAAGCTGCTGCCAAATCCGTGGCAATGCTCGCAGGAGGAATCCATCCTTCCATTATACTCGCCAAAGCCAACAAGAGTCAAAAAATATGTTGATTGAAGCTCACAAAGCTGCCAATGACGCCGTCCAACATGTGGCAGTGGTAGCATAGAAACCCAAATCAAAGATTACCTGCACCAATAATGCCACATTCATTAAGCTACTTGAAGCACACACAAAAGATGAAACAGCTTTAGCCAAATACGTCAGAACTCTTATGTACAATGGCTGTATTCCTACCACCCCGATCATCAAAAATTTATCTCCACATCCTGCTGACGCCCCAACGCCCCTGCTCTCCACTGTAGCCCATGCCCTGCTTTGGGATGATGACAATGCTGAGGAAGAGCCCCCTGATCCCCCTCCCCTTCCACCATGATAGGATAAGCAGTTTCCGCTGTCCCACCTGGTTGGTTATGTTCTCGTTAAATGTGTCATTCGCTCATTTTGGGCAGTATGTTCATTTTATTCGGTGAGGATTTATTTTAAGTTTTGAGTTTAGTAATGCCCATCCCCTGGTCAGCTTACCTTAGTCAAATAAAAATAGTTCAGAAGTGTAACTCTGTCACTGGTATTTAATATATTTATCTACTTGTTTAGTATATTTTTTGGTATTCATTTTTAGGTGTTAATCTCAAATTGCTATCTTGTAACAGTAGATGATAATTTTTGGTGCTCATATGAAAACTTTAAACAGATGTGCTTACTACAAGGGACCAATAATCTAACAGATACACCACCTATTGATCTATCTAGACCGTGGTGGGCTCCTCCAATCATGCTCAGGGATTTTTAATATCTACTTCAGGGATCAACTAAATCTATCTAATGCCACCTTACTGAGCTCATGGATCTTGGCACAGATAAACTCAATTATAGTGGAAAGACTATTCTATATATCATCCATAAACTAAAAGATCTTGGTGAAGCAGAAAAAAGACTAAAAAAAGACAGACATCAAATCTATTTTATGTGAAAGTGGGTTTACATATTTAACCAAAAAACTACAGAGAAAATTTAAATGGGGTTCCTTCATTTTGTAAGAAGCCTTAGAATTGGACGTCAGGGAAACTAAAGCAAGATGGGTAAACACACCAAAAGGTTGGTAAAATTCCAACTTCACCATCAGATAAAGAACTCAAAAAGCTGATTAACTAATTTGATGTGAGATTTATGGTTTGTAATTGCACTTTTGGTGGAATTAAGCTGAGTGTCATGTGAACATGACATAATAGTGGGGACCAACCCCAAAGATAAGGCTGGGCGCTTGGAGGCCCAAAAGGTGAAGTTACAGGACCTCCCAGACCTGAAGCACACCCTAGACCAGCGCTGGGTTAGGGAAAAATATGCCCAGTTTGGTCCTAGTGGGGTGCTGAGTGCCCAGCCCTTGACATCAAGTCAGCCATTAAAACAAACAATTTACTGAATGAATGTGGGATCCACCGATGGATGCCACAAATATTTTATCAAAGTGAGAATCTTACTTTTTAATAAAAGTATAAAATAATGCTTTGTTAAAGTTTTTATGTTTTTTTATTGTTTTAAGCGGGGCAAAACCAAGAAAGGTCCTTTTCTCAATACTAGTTTTTCCTATTTAAACTAGTTCGGATTGAGACCATGGGTATTCGTGGCAAGAGTATATAAAACTGAGGCATCTAAATTAGGAAATATAGGCTTTCAGCCTATCAGATCAAAGTCAAATATTTTTGAGGCAATACCAACCCATGTGGTAATGATTTGATATATTGTATCCATACACCAGCGAGTAAAATCTTCTCACCTTGGCGGTGGTCAGACTCATGTGGTAATGATTGGTTAATTTTTACCCTATCATCATTGAGTAAAATCTTCATACCTTGGCGGTGGTCAGACTTGTGTGGTAATGATTGGTTAATTTGTACCCAATCATTGATGGGTAAAATCTGATCACCTCGGGAGGGTTCAGATCTGAGTGGTAATGATTGGTTAATTCACACCCAATCATCAACAGGTAAAATCTTCTCACCTTGGTGGTGGTCAGACTCGTATGGTAACAAATACCCTAAATTCAGCCAAGAAGTTGGAGTAATCCTATTATTAGTCATTACCTTTTTAAGCCGTTTTTGATATAAACCATATTTTTCTAATAGTTTGGATTCCACTGAGAACCTGCTAAGGTCTTTTTGCTGTGGGTACTCATATCATTGATATACACAATATTATATAAAGATTGGGCGGGTGATGGGCCAATCATGGTAGCAGATTTGGGAGCACTAGTACCTCCAACATTCTTTTTCTTAAGTCAAGAAGGAGAATGTCCAACATTGTCCCCCTCAAGAAGGTTGGGAGGGGTGTAGGGTCATAAGAAGCAGCCATGTACCTGGATTATGATAATTCTTGTAGCCAAAGACTTTATAGAATACTCATTTCCTCTCTTATACATGATGGCAAATGGCCCCTCCCAGATTGATCCAAGTTTGCCACTATGGGGAGTTATGCGATTGTGGTAATACAAAACCCTATCTGACACTTGGTAAGAAGGTAGAGGAGCTCAGTGCTCATTGGCAGCTTGGCCTTTTTTAGTCACTGTTTTTGCTTGGCTAGACTTTCCATCATATAATTCTTCAAGAGTCCTGACATTATCTTTGGGATTAGCCTCAGGCTCAATTATGGGACTTTCAGTCACTTTTGGCTCAACAGTCTCGACGTTTTTAGTCTCCTCAAGGTTTTTGGTTTGATGACCCCAGCTTTGACTAATTGCTTTTTCAGTGTCCACTCTCCTGGTTCCACTGTGGCAATCAAAAACATGACCTTGACTGCGAGGATTACCACGTCCTCTAGGATTCCTCTTTTCTTTGTCAGAATGACTATAGGGGCCGCACGTAATTTCAGAATCTACATCTTCAGTGCGCGAAGGTTTAGACTGAGGTCCATAAGGGGTATCATACTTGGAAGAGTGATGCTCTTGAGTCTTGGAATGAGAAATGGCTGCCTCCGCGGGCTTAGAGGTAGACTTCTCTTTTTTAGGCTTTACTTTGGGAGCCTGAACTTCTCCTTCGAAGTTGGCCTCACTTAAGAGATTGAAGGAGTTTTGGGATGTGACTTTCATGTCAACCACTCGTTGTTCACCTGGCTTAATCACCACCTCATCTGCCGCAAAAATGGATTATCATCGCTAGCATCCACTGAATTGGGCGATTTCTTAGTGTTGCGCTCGGAGGTGACATAATGTAAAGGCAAAATGGAAGAGGGGTATTCAACTAGGCAGGTGTAGTCATTCTTGATGAGTTCTTTGGTGGATAAGACTAATGGAACTTCGTATTTCATTAAGGATAGGAACCCTTGCTTCGTATTGATAATGCCGTCATATTTAATCATAAACTGAGTACCTATAAGCATATCATAGTCATTAATATCCAAAGCCACTGTGGGGGCTGATAGAATAAGCTTCCCAATACAAATGGGAAGGGATGAGTAAGCACCCAGTGCGCGGGTGTTGTTAGAAACAGCGGTTCCAAAGTCTTGGTTGTACTCCAAGTCAGGTGCAAGTTTGATCTTTTTCATCAACTTGGAGGAGATTACGTTCACTGAGAAGCCTGTATCCAGGATAGCCATCACCCAGACTTTGTGAACAACTACTTCAACCTTGGTAAATGTGCTTCCAAGTTGGTCATCAGCGCAAGACCTCCTTAAGATGGAAATTGGAGGTTAATTTGCACGCGGTCTCAGGGTAATTTTCCTGGATGGACTTCATGGTATGGCCATGCTGGATAGGGCGAATAAGGTGAGACAACACCTCATCTGCATCGCTGGCAGTATTAATAATGACTGGCTCCCTTAGAACTTGGCAGAGATATGTCTCTTCAGGTATGGTGGCTTCATCTACTCCTCCAGCGTTTAGGCAATCAGGGACCTCCACTTCCGCGGGAGCTCCCAATAGATAGTAGTACCCAACATCATCGTAACCCCCTCAGAGTCGGCCTTAGGGGTATTTTCAATCATATAAAAGGTTACAATTGAAGTGGGGGAGACAGTCATGAGAGGTGGGGTAATTAGCTTTGCTTTAACCGGCATTTTTTCAACCCCAGTAGTTCTGGAGGATATACCCTTAAGGCGCGCACCTATTGACTGAGATGAAGGGGAAACCACAGTAGGGATCTCCGCTTTGCATGAATGAGTAATGTCCATTTTAAGTCGCACTGAAGAAGCAGGTTTTGCAGGGAGAATAGGCACAGGTGGCCTCACTTCCAACGGTTCAATAGGCCACAGCTCACCTGAAGGAATATGGGCGACGTCTAACAAAACCTCTTTTATATCACGGAAGGTTGTAAAGTGGCATTTCACTAATAAGTATGCCTGGCGAGAGAGTGTTGTGAAGCTAACCCTGTTAATATGGCGGTGATAGCATCATCCAGGGTAAGCAGGTTAGACGTAGCCAGCCTTTGAGCAGTGAGATAGAACCGCTCAGCAAAACTAAAGAGGGTTTCACCCTCATACATGGTAAGGCGCATAAAAGCCTGTTTTTCCCTGTGTAAGCTCTTATTGGATCCAAATTCAGCCAAGAGGGCCTTCTTAACATCTGGCCAGATGTGCGGAGGATCCAGGTGAGGAATGATCAGCTCTTGGGCTTTGCGGCTTAAACAGGGAAGAATGTACTGAGCTTTCTGTTTATCAGTGGCGCCATCCATTGCAGCTTCATAAACTTACAAAAAGGAAGCAATGCTCCCTTCACCCAGGGTGTATCTTTCCTTTATAGGTAATATAAAAAGCCGTTGCTCTAACTTTTTGAGACAGGAGAAAGAGCTGGCTAGTTGCTTCTCGAGAGCAACTAATTGCGTTTCAGGAGAGCTGCTCACGTTTACAGCCTCCATTGCTTTTAATACTTATTGAAATATTCAGGGTGATCCCCTGTAGTGAGCACCAGTTTTTGGGATCCACCGATGGATGCCGCAAAAATTTTATCAAAGTGAGAATCTTACTTTTTAATAAAAGTATAAAATAATGCTTTGTTAAAGTTTTTAAGTTTTTTATTGTTTTAAGCGAGGAAAAACCAAGAAAGGTCCATTTCTCAATACTAGTTTTTCCTATTTAAACTAGTTTAGATTTTGAGACCATGGGTATTTGAGGCAAAAGTATATAAAGCTGAGTCATAGAAAAAGGAAATATAGTCTCTTGGCCTATCAGAATGAAGATAAATATTTCTGAGGCAATACCAACCCATGTGGTAATGATTTGATGAATTGTATCCATACACCAGCGAGTAAAATCTTCTCACCTTGGCGGTGGTCAGACTCGTGTGGTAATGATTGGTTAATTTTTACCCTATCATTGTCAAGTAAAATCTTTGCACCTCGGCGGTGGTCAGACTTGTGTGGTAATTATTAGTTAATTCATACTCAATCATCAATGGGTAAAATCTGATCACCTCGGGAGGGTTCAGATCTGAGTGGTAATGATTGATTAATTTTCACCCATTCATCAATGGGTAAAATCTTCTCACCTTAGCGGTGGTCAGACTCATATGGTAACAAACACCCCAAATTTAGCTGAGAAGTCAGAGTAATCCTATTATTAGTTATTACCTTTTTAAGCCGTTTTTTGTTATAAACCATATTTTTCTGATAGTTAGGATTCCACTGAGAATCCGCTAAGGTCTTTTTGCTGTGGGTACTCATATCATTGATATCCACAATAATATATAAAGATTGGGAAGGTGATGGGCCAATCATGGTAGCAGATTTGGGAGCACTAATACCTCCAACATTCTTTTTCTAAAGTCAAGAAGGAGAATGTCTGACAATGAATGAGGATGGTTCAATCCAGTTAGTTGAGGAGCGGGGTTTTGAAAACTGTTCAAATTTTGAAATAACGCGCTCGGTCAAATCTAACTTCAATCAATCACTTGAGTGAAGTCAGTTTTAGCCTATTCTATCAACTCTGATGGCAGTATCGCCCTATTGGTGAGTTGATGCTTGGGCCACTGCAGCATTAATCCTATTTCTCCAGTCAAGTTAAAATAAATTTCCCCCAACCAACTGTGCTTGTTGATTGACTCCTTAATAAACCTATACCCAATTTTAAGTTATTTTAATTTTATGATATTCCAAACTCTACTGTGCGCAAACCTCTTTGAGGAAGTCTTGCGCTCCATTACACTTGCTATGGCAAGTACCATTCAGCTCACCCCTCATGCACCATTTATCCGCCCAGGATCCCTCCAACCTGGGTTGCCTAGCCCCATCCAATATGTGCACCGTGTCAACCTTATATGGGGTTTTATTATAAAATTCACCATTTAATGCCTAAGTGGTTATTGCTCCAGCACACTCTTCTGGGCTCTAATTACGTTGTACCTAACAGTTAGTTCCCTGGCGTTGGCCTGGTGCACCGCACACTGCCACAATGGGATTGGGAGAGTTATATACACTCTCCTTACACTGAGCTCTGAAAGGTATGTGCTCAAAGTTGAGTTGAAATTATCACATATGTTACCATTGACATTGGTCTTTTCAGGACACAAACCCCTTGTAAGATAAAGCAATGGTGGGCAATAGCAAGGGATATAGGAGGGGAAATGATAGGTACCATTGGCACATGCACAACGGGGCCCCACTTGTGGGCTTTTAACGCTTGGCAGAGCCAGGGGATATGGCACAGTGGTTACCAGGTGAGCACGCTCGATGAGCTATATTAGCACTGGCGTTACAACGATTAAAAACAACTTATATGGACGCTTTGAGACCCATAGAGTTTAGATGTTATGGGTGCTGCAACATAGCTGCAGGCTAGATTTGAGAATCTAGCACGGTGGACACCTTGGTGGCATGCAGACTATATATTATCATTCTCAGCAGGTAATTAAACACTAGGTATCAATTTTGTTTAATAAATGAGACGTCTACTATTTTAGCCACAAAAAAACTTAGCGGAGCTGGAAAAACAAAAGATTTAGAAAGAACTGACAATAAGTCTAATTAGTTGAGACTGGCTTGCAAAATTCATCCAAATAACTAATAAGAAAACCAAGCTGGGTTATCTTGGTTTTAGGGGAAGGCTTTATACCAGACTTTATTAAAAACCACTGCATGATGGGGAAATTGTACCTAAAGACCAAGAATTTTCTAGCTGCTTCATTATATAGAAAAAGTTTTTATCTGATTAACCAATTAATGTGTAACTGAGGGGTCCAACATCGCACATTGGGTAGATTTTCTGAGCTCTAAAAGTTAAGTGTTTAAAGATGAGTCGTAAGAATTGTAAATGCCATGATTGACTATGGTCAATTTATGACATTACCCTCTTGTAAGATAGAGGCAATGATGGGCGCAATGGAGGCGATAGGAGGGGTAACGAAAGATGCTTTTGGTACAGGCGCAATGGTACACCACTTGTGAACACTTATACCTTTATTGGGCTCAGAGACACTAGTGCAGCGGCCACTCAAGTGGGATACTTGGCAGACCATGAGCACTAGAGTGGTAGATGAACTTGAGGTGTAATAGAAGTGGTTGTGGTAGGCTCTGAGAGAGTAAGACGTTATTAGTGCTGCAGCGTTGCATCAGGAAGTATTGGAGGAGGGAGCACAACAGACACTCTGGTGGCATGTGACTTAGATGATTACTCTCAGTGTGGGAAAGCGAAACACTTGATATTAGTTTTACAAAGCAATATGACTTCTTTTACAACATATAAGCTTTAAGGCTCAGAGAAGTTGAAAAAGCAAAAGGTCAAATTAGTACCAACAGGTCTTATATAGTAAAAATAAAGAGCTCAAAAACCAACCAAAAAACTATTGAAAAACCAGATTGGGTACTATTGGTTTTTTGGAAGGCCTAGATACTCAAAGTCAGGGAAAGTTATTTTCATTATTAAGAACACATAAGGGCCAACAAATTAAAGCTGCGGCATCAGATAGAAAACTAACAATATGTTTAATTTATTTGTACTCAAACAAAGGGTCTTACATTGCATATTGGATGTAATGATGCTACGCTCTGAAAGGTAAGCACTTAAAGTTGTATTACAATAAAATGGTTAATGCATGATTGACATTGGTCAGTTCATGACAACAACCTACTTTGTGATTTTTACTTAGCTGTTAAAAGATGCACAAATCAATAACTCAAACTACTATAAAACCTTTCATGGTATGATAGAACGTTATAGTATACTATAATTGTAAATGTATTTGCTGTCCTGCGAGACATAAAATTATAATATATAAAAAGTATTTCCCTTTGAGTAAAGTTGGATGACGTCCTAAGAGCTTGTCATCTGTAAGTTCAGCTTTGATCCTAAGAGGAATCATCACCATAATGTATACCAAATCAAAATGAACTGAGGAGTGAATTAGAGGAGTACCAATGTTGGTAAAGAGAAGAAAAGATGAAAGCATTTCCTGGGTTACTTTTGCAACCCATAATAACGGAAGACATGTTTTACCATAAATGAAATTTCAGGGATTAAATAGTAATTATCAACCAGAGAATACGCCATGTTCTCACTGTAGTGCCCTCTCACTTGGCATGTCTATATGTAGACCACTAGTGACATGATTTACTGTAACGTCTCATCTACTCCTCTCATATTGACTCAACCTTCACAAAAAACAGAGGAAAGCACCTGCGTCAAGCACATACAGCCCATCAGGGACAAAATACATTTCGTTGAACAACTCACTCTTCAATTGGGATGGTAATTTACATATATTTTTAAATGTTTCAAGTTCACCAAAAAAGCGGACTTGGGTTGTCACAAGACCAAACTTTAATCTCTACTCTCGACGCTGAGTGTAGACCAAGTCAACTGTTACCTGAAAGATGGACTATACTTTATCAGGAGGTAAAACAAGCTCTGCTAAAACTCTGGGGGACCTAGAAGATGGCCAAGTGTTGTAATTATTGGCTAGATTTGGTTTCACAACTCAAACACCTTTATACTAAACTATCCAAAGCAAAACACTGTATTTAATTATATGTAGTTCAGACCTATCAGCACTAACTTCAATAACCTAGGGTTATGGAATTGACTGTATTTGCAGCTATCAACCATCAAGATGAATAAACAACCAAGTTTTAAATTAATTCATCATTCTCAAAAATTTAACTAACGTTATACAGAAATTAACACCTTTCAGAATTGACTTATTTACTTGAAATAATTCTCTTGAGAATTATAGCCAAATTACAATAGAAGTATAGTTCTTGAAAGCCATATTGAGCTTGCCATACTGTCTCACCTGAAAATACTTGTCAAATTCCCTTTCATAACTAATTAAGTCAAGATGAAGGGAAAATTGACTCCTGACAACTTTCAATATCCAAAAACTCAATGCAAGCCTTATCAGACTATCATATCATCCAAATATCTTATGCAATACCTTCCCAGCCAGAAAAGTCAAAAGAAACTAGCAGCTTTAAAAGAATTATTAGTGGCACTATCAAACCCAAGATTTATATGGTTGTTGAATTACCTAGATCACTAACAAAATCTATTTCAGCAAACTATGCTGCCCCATTTGTAAGTAGATAATTACAAAATTAAAAGGTCAACGTAAGGTTGATATTAGTATATTTAGACCTGTCAAGACTCAACGAGAATTATGGATTGACGGTTTAAATTCCAAGGCGTGAGACAAACCAAGAAATTGGTTGACAAATTATATAAAAGCAAGAAGCGAAAATAAATAAAGTTATTGTTTGAGTTTCAGTTTAGATTTTATTACCAAGCTTTGCTTTTGATTCTAGTTTAAGAAGATTGACTGGAATTCAGTAGGCTAAGGCCACCTCATTTAAGAAAGCCAAATTACTAAAAGAATTAAACTAACCTAGATTATTTGATTCTCACATTTTCTTATGTGAAACCTATAACCTTTAAAAAGAAATGACCTGTGCAGCCCCTATTTTCACAAAGTGGTGCTCACTAGAGGGGGGATAGCCCAGGTTATGCTGATTAGTAGGAAAACCTATAAAATGGAAAAAGACTACCCATTGGAAGTGAATACTCCTTTGGAGCTGAGGCTTACCTTCTGAAAACATCACTGTTAACGCTGAGTTTATAAAAACTGAGTGATATACCTACCATAACATCTTCAGGAGAAGCTTCTGACCGAGAAAAAGTAGAGCAACTAGCCCTTGCCTTGATGCAAGGGTACCAGCTTGCTGGAGGTTGGTAGATGGATAATAGGTTTTGCATCTTGCATCAGGACAGGAATCAAGACCAACTATGGGAAGCCTACCAAACTTTCTTCCAACTAACCAAATCTAAAGTTTGCACCACTTGATCACTACTGAACTTATCAAGCATTACTTGTCAGAGTATATACAACTTACAATTTACAACAAACAATATACTATTGCCCACCACCACGCTGTCATAGACCGTTTAGTGGTACATGCCCAAGAGTCAGTAGCAGCAAACCAAGCCTTAATTACAAGACTTAAACTTAACTTTGGGGAGGTATAGGATGCTGTTGAGGCTACTAAAAACCACTGTCTTTGGGATCACAATTTTATAATGCCATGATAGTAAGACTTAATCACTAGATCAATCTCATAGTATATACTGCCATGGACTGCAGGGGGTATACTATCAAAATGTCATAAAACCAAAGTAGAATTACAACGCCATGTACCAAAGATATATTCTAATTTAGAAATTTCTGGTTTTACTAATAGGCAATTCATGAAACACGTACTCTTTTGATTAGTTAAAAACTAAGGTCAATGCACACCTACAATACTATCATGCCTTCTAAGAACTAATTCAGCTGTTGGGTGAAGTTTCTGCCATTAACTTATAAGCTCACGCAAACCACCAAGCACTTTCTCTCTGCTTTAGAAGGCTGTATCCGTCACCTATAAGCTACTCATGAAACTGATTGTTCAAACCAACAGACTAGTTCTTCCTTTAAGCCCAGTTAGATGCATTTAACTCAGTTAATACCAAGCTTTGGGAACTACTGGAAGCTATGAAGAGATTGGTGTAAGACAAGGATGAGGATATCTGAGGACTACAAAAGAAGGTACAAAACCTACCCTAAATCTCCTCATGGTGAAGGAAAGACAGATAAATCAAGATGTCAATGTAATTTGCCGACTGGATGGCATGTGGAGGGTACTTTGTAATTGCCCAACTACCCCCCATTAGTCTGAAGCCAGCCAAGATGCGGACATAATCCACGCTTAGAGAGCATGTAAGGGAATTTGTGTAAGTGCCAGGCTAACTCTTCAAAGACAGATTATTTGAGGATGAAAAAGGTAATTAGAAGTAGAGGAGGAAGGGAAAATATCCGAGGTGCATTTCTGTGAGAATAGCTGCTTTTCTAAAATTCAGTGCTAAAGGGAAGTTGAATGACACATCAACTCCAACACCTGGATGAGAGTTTACCCTATGGAACTTTATCTACAAACTAGCCGCACTATGGAATCTCCTAACGCTGGCTACTTTAGAGAAACAGAACTTTCCATTCTCAAGAAAACAAACCTGCCTACCTTCTAAAAGGAAGGCAGTATTGTCACATTATTTTCTCAGTTTAAGATGGCAATGAGAGGTGTCCCAGACCATCTAAAGGCATCAAGGATGATCAATTACTTCGAACAGTGGAGCATTGGACTGGCGATACAACATCTGAGCCTTGACCCTACTTATAATGATGTATTGGAGGCCATTATATGCGATATTAGGGCCCTGAGCAATTGGCTACCTGAAAGGCTGAGTACATGAATATTTTTTAAAATGAGACAATAATGGAGTTTGCTAGATGTTCTACGGGGAGGCTCAAGTACTATTGGGAGCTAAGATTATGATTGACTTTAGTGCCAAGATAGCTCTGCGTCAGGCAGTCAAGCCCTACTGAGAACTGGTAACACTCTGCTCCCCGCCATTATTTAAGATCTACCCACTGCTACAATGGTCAATTACCTGAAAAGGTGTAAATATACATTTGGCTCACCTAACTTGGGATACGATTCCCACCTCAGCAACCTTCAGTCATGAAAAACACCCACGTTGAACCCAGTCAGATACATTAAAATGCTCTAAAATAATGAACTAAAAGGATTATCTGCCAACTAACTAGGAAACCCTACCTGCTTTAACTGCCACAAGACTGGTCAACTGGCCAAGCAGTGTAAGTCCTTAAATGTGCGCCTTGTGCAACCCACAGTTTTTATGGGAACTATGTCAGAAAAAGATTTGGCTGAATAAAGATAAAGTTTTCTATTGATGCCAAACTAACTACTCCAGAACGCCTTACTAAACATTCCCTTTTCAGGGCAACAGAACCAGAAGGCCCTCTAAGTATGATCAGTGTCCAAGAAACCTGTCAGATTATGGTGGTTGATACAAAAATAAACCTTTTGACAACCATCAGATTAGGCCAATTACCCTTTCAATGCTTGAGCTAACAAGTACATTATCACCTCAAAGCATATTACAATCATACAATTTGGGCCAAACATCTCTATGTTAGTTGATCAAATATTTAACAGAGCGCTTGGGCCAAATATGCTTGCATATTATGGATGATTTCCTATGTTTCAAATTTCAGCAATTGGTCCCAATTATTGGGAACACAATCAACTTACTTGTATATAAAATTGTTTATGACTGACCCGAAGTTAACATCTGAAGATCCCATGGACTTCAGACGAACAAAAGATGTAATCAATTTCCCACCTTAGGGCAAAATTTGTGTGTCAATCTGCGTAATTGGCATGATAGTACTTTCATGGACTGCCTGAAAGGGAGTACCTAGTGCTATTGAGGGAGAGGCCTGCTGACATCCCAAATAGGGGTGAGTCATTTACTTCAATTGATTCCAAAATTTCACAGAAGGTGATTTTCATCAGCAGTATGACGAAACTGAAATCAAGAAGATCATAGGACAATTTTGCATGCTTTTATCACAATTTTTGTACCTGAAATCCTACATATTTTGAGAGTATTTTTCCACCAATGAACCTAAGAAAAGGTTTCAGTCATATCAGTTCAAGGGCCAAACTGAGGTGGTAAAATATCTGTTGAAATTTTGTACTCAAATGTGGCCAGGAGATGCCCTAGAGGTATAAATATTGGCGCCTGGCCTAATGACTAGACATCTAATAAATATCTTATAATAAAAGTTTTGTTTATTTTATTTCTTTCCTGATTTTCTCACTCTATCCTTTCTTTAGAGAAAGTGTCAACAAGCTGGAAGCGACTAATCCACAGCTTGTTTATCTACCAGCCTCAGAAGAAGTCCCCAACACAAGGGAAAAATTATGCCCAAAATCTTCTGGAAGAGTTGGGGCAATTATAATAGGCCTATTGAGTTTTTGAACGGTCTTAATACTGTAAACTACAGGCACTATTGAGGATCAATCATCAGAACTTCAGCCTGAATTGACATGTAGGATAACATTAAACAAGCGAGCAATCCTCAGATTTTCACAACACCCAATTAGTAACACGTTTTTAGCATGCTACTCTGGATTCAGAGGGCAAAGAGGTTGTTAGAAAACATATTCACAACAGATCCATGAGCTCCCCAAGGCAATATTCCCCATAGATCCTTGGATATCCTTGAATTAAAGGAGATAATGTTATGATGAACCTTGATACCCTCGTCACCCAGCGACCTTCTGTTGGACAGCAATTGGTTAAAATCAATAAAATTGATCCTAATAGTATTTTCACAGTAAACTCAAACTCTTCGCGCTAGTCTAAGTGCACTTATGTTGATATTTTGGTAAACACAATAAGGGCTCAGGCTATAGTTGATGGCTGTGACCATAAATATTGTCTCAACTCACCTAATTAAAAGCTAAATTTAGCCCCTGATGTTAATAATTGCAAGGAATATGGAACAGTGGGGACACTAGTACCATGAGTCAAGGAGCGTACAGCGCCCTTCCCCTTTAGTTTGAAACACTTGCAGTTAGTGCTCTTGAAAATGTGTTACCTAACTCAAATTATGTTATACTTATTGGCACCTATTTCCTGAGGAACTATGGCATAAATTTGTGATTTTCAAATCAACACACAAACTATTCTAGACAAATGCTGCCCTTATACTGCAGTAAAAATAAAAATGACCAACAAGAAAACATCCTGTCTAAATAATTCTAGTTTATGGGGATGGCATTATACAATAAGGTACTGTTTGAGGGACTATAAGCGTATAAAACCCTTTAACAATATTTTATACACCGCGTTGTTTCTCTCTGGGCCTCTACTAACTCCAATTAGCACTGGGGACCCAGAGGGGCATAGAAATGGGCATAAATCTTGAAACACCTGAAGGGTTAGTAGCAGAGGTATACCAACTGTGGGAACGCTCCCACAGAGAACCTTGCGTGGCCCCAGGTTGGATCACCCAAGGTTACCAAAAAATATTTATACTTGTGGCATAACTGAATAAAAGCCTTATCTTATTGGAAAATCAGATTACTGCCTTCTTGCATTTAGTCTCTCAAAAGGAGATACTTACTTTAATGGCATTGCGGGATCTCTCTGAGCTTGACTGCCAAATTACAGACCTGGAGTCTATTCAATTATCCCAAGAGAGCCTCACTGGGCTAAATGAGAAACAAAAGGATCCAGCTATGACGCTTTATTAAAATATTCAGTTTTTTACTCAGGATAACATTGTTCTCAGACAGGCTAAAGGAGTTGAACACTTAATTGCTAGTGGGGATGTATATCTAATTTGGTTATGACCAGCACATTGATCCTTCTTAAGAAAAGGTGGTAGATGTATAAATAGACAAGCTACTAAAGGCTGTGCTTCTAGTCCCATCAAAGAGCCCCTGAGCTAGTCCTACCCTTAATATTAAAAAGAAAGATGGGACAAATAAGGTGTTAATTGATTATTGTAAAATTTAATTCTCCCACTAAAAAAATTCTTAGCCACATCCTTATATCAATGATGTCATGGATAGGTTGGGAGACACCAAGTATTTTTCAGCTTTGGACCTCATCTTAGGGTACTGGCAGATCAAGTTGCCCCCAGAAGAGCAGAAGTGCGCAATTATTACCACTTGAGGGCTCTTCCAGTCAAACCATTTTTCCTCAAGGATTATGCAACGCGCTGGAGACGTTCCAGCAAGTGATGGATTAGATTTTAGGTGACCTCAAGCTCTCATGAGCTCAAGTTTACCATGATGACATCAAAATATTTTCGCTGACCTTTGACAAGCATCTCAAGCACCTGGAACAAGTTTTCCAAAGACTACTAGATGCAAACCTAAAAAGTTCAGAACAAAAATGCCAGTTTATTTGAAACAATTATAATATTTAGCCTTTATCATCAATCAAGATGGACTTTACCCAACCACAGAAGATAGAAGCCATACAGAGGATGAGGATACCCATAAGCATGCGTAACGAGCATGTCTTTTTAGATATGGTAGGGCATTATAGATGATTTATAGAGGGGTTTGCTCATATTGAATAGCCATCAATGTATTTAAAAAATAAGTGGGTCAAATTCAGCAGCCGCCTGTGTGTTAGTCATCATTTGACAGGTTGCAAACCAAACTGACGGGGCACTATTTTATGTTACACGGATTTGGGAAACACTTTATTGTACAAATGGATACATCTCTTACAGCTATTGTTGATATTCTTTCACAGGTGAAGTAGGAAGTCAAGGAGAACTCATGACAAACTGCAACCGGATTTTTAAATGTCATGAACTAAAATAATATTATCATGAAGAAGGAGTGTCTCTCCATAATACATAATTTCAAACAGGTTTTTGTGTATACATGGGATATGCTTCAAGGTGGTTACTGATCACAGTTCCCTTAAAATGGTTACAAAATTTAAAAAAACTGGAGGGGAGATTACATGCTGGGCGCTAGAACTCAAAAATATATATGAGATCACACATGGGCAGGCTCAGCTACCAGATGCAGATGGGCTGTCATGACTACCCTAGTAGCTACCATGGTCTCTTTCATAAATAGACTATCTGATAAAATGTTAGAAATTAATTGTTCAGGCAAACCATAAGATTAAGGCTTTAAACTGACTAATGGACAACATTGTTATTGAAAAAGGGATTTTAATATAAAAAAATAATGATGGACCCAGGAAAGTGATAACAAAACCATATAGTAGGACAGATATTATACATGATGTGATGGACGGGGTCTCTCCACATTGCCACAAAGCAATTGGGCAAGAGGGCCCATGTGAGGCCCACAAACATGAGAGGGATGCAGTGGTTAAGTCCTTCATCTAGTGGCTTATTGTGTGGTTAAGGTATCCTTGGAACACGGTGAGGATGATGCTCACGCTGAGGAGGACAGTCTGTCCCACAGAGAGAGCATACAGAGAGGCGACTGCTCTGTCAAAATCTGAGGATTGGTCCATCTTCTTTGCTCAAAATCCCTAGTTCTTCATCAAAATCTTAATAAATGATTTCGAATTTTTCAAAAATTTTATTTTCAATTTTGAGGTTTTTATTTGTAAATAATAAAAGACGAAATTGTCTCAAACACCTTTGCTTGGTTGTTTTAATATTATGGAATGGGGGATATGGGGAAATTGGACCCCGCGGAGTCTGTAGGTGGTGGGCTATTCATGGGCCTATTTCAAGAATCTTGGCCTCCAATATTCCCGTCTAGGCCCATTCTAGACTGTCTGTTGGGTACCCGTGGGGTTACAGAAACTTTTTCTTCATATATTTTTATTTGTTAGGGATGAATCAGAGCTCATGTCGACCTTATCACCAAAATTCCCATTTTGGGATAATTTGGCCTGGCAGCCCCTAATTCACAGGGCTGCCCTTCGCCATGGCTCTCAATCCTTTTGACAAGTGGTAGATTCAGCTTGGAAGCTTCTAATTCGCTGAGCTGCCTAATGCCATGATTCTCATCATTTCATCTTTTGGCAATATTTATCTTAACTGCTTCTGATTCACTGGGCTGTTTGATGCCATAATTCTTGTCATTTCCATTTTTGGCATAATTTGGCTTGGTAGCCCCTGATTCGCTGAGGGCTCTTTGCCATTGCCAATCTCTCCATTTTGATCCTCAGAATTTGGGTTGGCAGCCTCTGATTGGCCCAGTCGCCATTTATGTCGATCTTTGCCAACTTTGCTCTGAGGTTTTGTCAATATTATGGCATCTGATTTGACAGAATGCAATTTTTGAGGGTCGTTGCCCTCAAGCCCTAAACTCTTATTTATACTGTTTATGATACTACTAGCCACGATCCCCGCCTTAGGGGGGGTTGGGGCTATGTGGCGGTCAGGAAGCACCTTGACTGTCACATCACCCCCTCAGAGGAGAGCCCCCTGCGCCCCCAGTATTCCTCCACCTTCTGGTGACAGTTGGCGCAATTGGCGGCTGTTTGCCAGGAGGATACTTCTATCGGGTAGCTGACCCATTTCAACAAGTACCATCACTTTTTGCGAGTGATCTTGGTGTCCAGAATCTCCTCCACCTCGTACTCCGCCTCCCCTGGGTTGTCTGACTGGACCAGCTCTGGCTTTGCTGGTATGGGTCCTTCTTACTTCTTGAGCTGCGAAATGTGCAAAACTGGATGTTCACACAATCCTTCTGGGAATTCTAATTTGTATGCCACCTCATTCACCTGTCAAAGGACCTTGTAGGGTCCTAGGTTGACGGGTCCAAACTTCCTACACTTTCCAGGGGGTGTGTAGTGTTTTGCATTTATCAATATGTAATCTCCATCTTTGAGGAGTGAAGCCTTGGAGTAATGTGCATCCGCCTTCCTCTTCTGAGCCTCCACCGCCTTCTCTAGGCTGGCTCTCAAAATCTCAAAATTTTCCTTGATTCTGGTCACTATCTCATCTGCCGCAGGGTTTGTTCCCCCATCATGTCCCTCCATCGTCTATGGGTGGTACCCGTGGTTCACAATAAAGGGTGACATTCTGGTCAATGAGTGCACCAGGTTGTTGTATTCAAACTGTGCAATCCTCAGCCACTTGGTCCAATAATCATGTTGCGTGGTGAGGTAGCACTGTAGGTACTGTTCCAGGGTCTGATCGACCCTCTCCATCTGGCCATCTGACTGAGGGTGGTAGGTGGAGGAATGGCATGGTTTAATTTTTAGATTTTCCAGGAGGTGATCCCAGAACCTGGAGATGAACTGTGGGCCCCTGTCCAAGATGATCTCGTCCAGGAGTCTATGTCGAGCAAAGACCTCCCTCATGAAGATTTCAGCCATGTCCTTCGCCGTGACCTTAGAGGTGCAAGGGAAGAACTCTGTATACTTTGTTAGTTGGTCCACCACCACCATGATCATGTCATAGCCCTCCGATTTTGGGAGCCCGGTGATAAAATCCATGCTCAGGGAGGTACATGGCATTCAAGTAATCTGCAGTGGTTTTAACTTCCCTGCGGGTTTGTTTTAAGATGGCTTTGATTGGGCGCAGGTAAGGCAGCGCGGTATACCCTCTTACCATTCCCACTAGGCCCAGCCAGGAGTAGTTCTAGCATATTAGCTCGATTGTTTTCCCCACCTCAGGGTGTCCCGCCAGGGGGTGGTCATGACATAGCTCCATTACTTCGGTTTAAAGCTTGAGCATCAGGACCCATAGGCGGTCGTGGTGCATGATGAGACCCCCTTCTTGAAATTATTGTAGCCATCACTGGAATCCCCTCCCTCTATCTCTCTCCTGACCATCTCTCCAAATTTGGTGCGTCATTGGGCTGTCCAAATTCTCTCTTTTAGGTTGGCGCGTTCCTCCTGTATCAATGCAAACAACTGGGGAGGGAGCATCATGGCCATTTTTAGCTTGTCCAGCTCCTCCTTCGCGAAAGTCATTTTTGGGTCCCAGTTAAGTAGGTCTGGGAGTAATTTGCTCTCCCTGGGCTTATATTCTATTTTAAAATCATATTGAGACAGCTCCAGGTGTCAGCGGGCTTGTCTTTGGTTCATCCTACAGGGGCTCTTGTGGAACTACAAGGCCCTGTGGTCAGTCCAGATCGTGAACAGGTGGCGTGCGTACAACAGATGATGCTTTTCACTCATCTAGTGCCGTGACAATCGCCAGGAGTTCCTTGTCATAGACAGGGCAGTTTGGTTTCCCCTGGTAGCATCATCCTGCTGAAGTAGCATCCTGGGTGGTCCAAACCATCCTCCCCTTTCTGCAAAAGGACCGCCCCAATGGCGAAATTCAATGCATCTGCCTCTACAATGAATGGGCGATTGGCGTCTGGGTGCACTAGGACTGGCGCTGTGAGGAGGGCCTCCTTGATGGCCTGGAGCGCCCTCCCTTCTTCCTCCACCCATTGGAAAGGGATTTGCCTGGTCAACCGGGTAAGTGGGGCGGCTGTTTCTGAGAGGTCCTTGGTGAATCTCCTAAGGAAATTCACCACCCCTAAGAAACTGCGCACACCTGTCTTATCCGTCGCCGCTTCCCATTCCTTCACTGCCATCAGCTTGTCTGGGCAGATGGCTGTCCCTTTTTCAAATACAACGTTTCCTAGGAAAGATACTGAGCCCTTTCTAAACTCACATTTGAAGGGCTTCAGACACAGGTTAGCCTTTTCCAGTGCACTGAGGACCTTCTTGACATCCTCTCTGTGCTCTCGCGAGACTTGGAGAGCACCAAGATGTCATCCATGTACATGACACAGCATCTCCCAATCAAGTCGCCCAGGGCATGGTCAATGGTCGTTTGAAAAACAGCAGGGGCGTTCTTAAGTCCGAATGGCAATACCTTGTAACATATACCCCTAGGTGGCACTTGAATGCCGTGTACTGTTGGTGCTCAGGTACAACTGGCACTTGGTTGAAAGCGTCGACTAGGTCCAACTTAGAGAACACCTGACTCCTAGAGATCATCTGTGAGATGCTCGCCATTAGCGAACTGGGATAGGGATCCATTTCAGTTATGGCATTTAGACGGCGGTAGTCCACACAGGGGTGGAGCTCGCCATTGGCCTTGGGGACCAGGAGGATGGGAGACACCACACGAGATTTTGAGGCACAATCATCCCTCGCTCCAACATATCCTTCATGTACTGGTCTAGGGCTTCCTTAGCTCTGGGGCTCAGGGGGTACACTGGGCTTCCTTTTGGGAGCTCAACATCTCCTTTAAACTTGAATGAGAATGCAAAGGGGCCCTGTGGATCTCAGGGGGCGGTGACGCTCTTCTGAACAGTTGTTCATAGTCTCTGAATTCCTTCAGTATCTTTTCCCTCTCTGTCCCTAGGTGCACAGAGTTCACGCCAGGCCTGCTTCTGCCAGAGGTAAAGAATCATAACGTTTAAGGCTCTTGTTTTTTGGGGTGAAGCATCATATGGCCCTCTTCCAGATCAAAATGTGGAGAGTACTTATGCCACCATTTCATGCCCAGAACGATGGGGTGGGGCAGGTTCTGGATGGCGCAAAAGTCTTCCCAGAAGTGGTGGACTCCCTGTTGAAGCTTAAACCTGGGCTCAATATCCCAGCATTTATGATGACTTGGAGGTGTCCTCAAGAGTCATGGTCCCCTTTTCTCGCATTTATACTCCCAATTTCCTGGCTAGCTCTCAGTCCAAGTAGTTTTCTTTGGCCCCGGTATTACTAAAGCCCACAGTTTTCTGACTTGGCCCCTTTCTCTTTCTTCTTTCGCTTCAAACTAAACAGAATAAACAGGTAGGAGGAACCATTTCCTTTATTGAGTGAAGAGATGTGGGCAGGGGTCAGGCGAAGGTTGTAGGTGGGTCCATCCGAACTGCTGGAAGCAATGGGTGCAGGAGCTGCAAGGCGCGGGGCATTCTCTCCGGGCCCCCCTGCTCCTGTTGCCCCATATGGCTTGAGATGGGCTCTGACTCCACGCGTCGTCCACAGAATCTACTGTGTTTTCCAGGAACAGGGGCCCTGGCTTGGGCCAAGGCTAGCTGGTTTTCTACCTGGGAAGCAACAGTGACCTCTTCTTCCAAGGATGCTCCCAGGTGGGTGGCGGCCATAGCTATGAAGATGTCTGGGCGAAGGTTCTGTCTAAACATTCATGTGAGCTGTGAAGGAGACACTTCTGAAGCTTTGGCTAGGGGCCAAAACAGCTAAGCATACTCCTTAATGGCCATTTTTCCTTGGCTGAGGACCAAGAGCACTGATTAGGCGGCATCCTGAGAGTCATTTGGGTTGGCGGCTCTTTCCACAAGGTGGAGGCAGTCTTCCAGAGAGGCTGAAAAGGCCATCTGTGTTTCCAACAGGTCAGTAAGCCAGATAGATAGGTTCTTTGGCAGGTCCACTATCACCTGGGCAATCTGGAGGGACGCGGCCGTTGTACCCCCAGAGTCCACTGTAAGGTGGGCCTGTAATCTAACTTGGGAGAAGGTTCCATGCATTACACTCAACTCCTCTGGGGTCAATTCTTATCTAAACTCAGACGTGGCATCAACGTGTTGGACATAAGTGACTGAATTTCCTCAGGATGGGAGGAGGCGAGTGGCCTCCCTCAGCAGGAACAGGATGAAAAGATGACCATCAGGAGAGTGGTAGTATTCTTGTAACAAGCAGGTAGGGCTCTATCATATTGTCTCCCCATCCCATCCCATAATAGGGAGATGAGATTAAATGAACTTCGTTTAATGTGACGGATGGGGTCTCTCCACATTGCCACATAGCAGTTGGGCAAGAGGGCCCATGTGAGGGCCCACAAACATGAGAGGGATGCAGTGGTTAAGTCCTTCATCTGGTGGCTTGATGAGTGGTTAAGGTATCCTTGGAACATAGTGAGGATGATGCTCACGCTGAGGAGGACAGTCTGTCCCACAGAGAGAGCATACAGAGAGGCGACTGCTCTGTCAAAATCTGAGGATTGGTCCATCTTCTTTGCTCAAAATCCCTGGTTCTTCATCAAAACCTTAATAAATGATTCCAAAATTTTATTTTCAATTTTGAGGTTTTTATTTGTAAATATTAGAAGACGTAGTTGTCTTAAACACCTTCGCTTAGTTGTTTTTATATTATGGAATGGGGGATATGGGTAAATTGGACCCTGTGGAGTCCGCAGGTGGTGGGCTATTTGCAGGCCTATTTTGAGAATCTTGGAATCTGATATTCTCATTTAGGCCCATTCTAGACCATTCATTGGGTACCCATGGGGTTACAGAAACTTTTCTGCATATATTTTTGTTTTTTGGGGATGAATCAGAGCTCATGTCGACCTTATCACCAAATTTCCCATTTTGGGATAATTTGGCCTGGCAGCCCCTGATTCACAGGGCTGCCCTTCACTGTGGATTTTGATCCTTTTGACAAGCAGTAGATTTAGCTTGGAAGCTCCTAATTTGCTGAGCTTCCCAATGACATGATTCTTATCATTTCCTCTTTTGGCAATATTTATCTTAACTGCTTCTGATTCACTGGGCTGCCTGATGCCATAAATTCTTGCCATTTCCATTTTTGGCATAATTTGGCTTGGCAGCCCCTGATTCTCTGGGCTGCTCTTTGCTGTTGCCCATCTCTCCATTTTGATCCTAAGAATTCATGTTGGCAACCTCTGATTGGCCCAGTCACCATTTACGTTGATCTTTGCCACCTTTGCTCTGAGGTTTGTTAATTTTATGGCATCTGATTTGACAGAATGCCAATTTTTGAAGGTCGTTGCCCTTGTGCCCTACACTTTTATTTATATTTTTACAATACTACTAGCCGCGATCCCCACCTTAGGGGGTCAGGGCTCTGTGGCGGTCAGGCAGCGCCTTGACCGTCACACTTGAGGCCCATAGAGCCGTGGGCCATGGGGATATTTAAATGCTTGAACAGATTAGTGCCAATTAGTATTTTGAATCATGATGATTTGACATACTGGATGTTATTTCACATTTCCTCAAATGTCAACTAAATAAGGCATCATTTAAACAAAAAACATGTCAGTTAGTGAAGCCAGACTGGTCTTGGCATATATCTTATATGTGATTGGGCCCATCCCTAACAGCAGCCTGAATTTCAAATATATTCTTGTGGCGATTGACCACCTTACTAAATGGGTTGAGGCCAAGGCAATTATATATGTGTGAGCATTGACCACAGCCAAACTTATATTAGAAAATGTTATTTATCATCATGGATGCCCCAGATGGTACTCAATGACAATGGTACTAATTTTATGTCTAATGTGATCTCTTGACTGAATGGGCTTATGGCTATTAGAGGCTTTTTATCAGCCCCATATCACTTTGAAACCAATGTGGTAGTGGAGTGAGTGAATTGAATTTTAACGAAAATACTTAAGAAAATAGCCATAAACTCACTATTTTAGTTGGCATTGCATGTTGGATCTGCTGTGTTTGCATACAATATCAGCTTTCTCTGCGCAACAGGGAATACACCATTTAAATTAATATATGGTTATCAGTAAGCTCTGCCCCATTACTATATACAGTCCTACCCAATTCGCCCAACATTAAACCATCTGAATACACTGATAAAATTAGCACATGTATTTTAAAATTACAATCTCAAGCCTATGTCTCCACTGTGGCCAGTAAAATATTACATAAATCAGCTAAAAGTATAAAAAGAAACATTTTAACCACTTATTAAGTAGGTGACACAGTAAGTTATTATGATACCCATAATGTTTAAAGAACATATATGCTATCATTCTTCTGTAAAAGGCCATTCATAATAATTGACAAAAATGGACCTGATGTTTATAAAATTAAGGAAATTCGCGGAAGATGGATGATCAATATATTATCACTAAGTTCTATGACCCTACTAGAACTGACAACAATCCACTCTATGGATTGTAACTGGACAATGGACAATGATTATTGGTCTAAAAAATCTTTAAATTAACTACCCAATGAGAATATCAAATCAAGTCAATCATAGAAAAATGTTGGAAAAGTTGACTATATGGGAGCACAACCCAAACATTTTTATAATTTCATTAAATAAAATAAAATTATTTGAGGTAGGTTGACCTTGGGACAAATATACTGCACTGAGAATCTTTCTAGACAGTACAGGTTTTGAACTTGAAACTGCACAAGGGTGGAAGCAGTTTAACCTGCCAGGCTAACAACCCTTCGTTTATATTTCTTTATCTAAAGCGAAATACTATATTTAATTATATCTATATTAGACATTTGGCACTAATTTTAATAGCCTAAGGTTGCAGGATTAACTGTAATTGTAGATATTAAACATTTGAGTAGGACAAACAACTGATTTTATATGAAATTATTGATCTCAAGAATTATATTTAAACTATCAATAGAAGGATAATTCTCCTTAAGAAGATTCAAGCTTGTCATACCATCAACCCACTGAGACCACCTGTCACTGACTTCCAACAATCAGTCATATTCAGAAATTATTTCCAGATGTTACCAGGTTGTTGTAACTCCAATATTACTTGTCAAAAACTCTTCCTGCTAACTGAGTTGAGAAAAAGAGACAATCAACTCTCAACAATTTACTATGAACAAAATTCACATTTAAACTTTATTAAATTGTCAAATCATATAAATTAACTTACATCTCACTCGCCATCTATTTGAGTCAAAACAGTGAATAATTGACTAAATAAAGTTATCACATCCAAGTATTGACTTTGAGACTAATAATGCTGTTAACATACCAGGGTTATTAAAAACTCTCTATTGCAGAAGAACTGAGCAGATCCCAATTGAATAAAGATTAATTACCAAAATTGAGGGTCAACTCAAGATCAGGATTTGTAGATCCAGACCTGTCAAGACCCAACTGTAATTAGGGGTTGACAGGTTGAATTCCAATGAATGAAACAAACCAATAAGTTTGTCAAGTTATAAATAAAAGAAAAAGTGATAACAAATAAATTTGTTATTTAAGTTTTAGTTTAACTGAGTGTAGACTCAGCATCAGTGGACACACCTCCCAGAGGGGTCGCCCTTCTCCCCGTTTTAAGCAAGAAGTCCATGGGCAAGCCGTTTTAAACAATATTGTACCCCAATGTCCCCCCCATAATTGCCCGTGTAGATTACCTTGACAAGCTGGACATCTCTTACTCTCTGGAGACTCAAAAGGACATTTGGCAGTACACACATTATCCTCTGTTACAACCTCAGAAATGAGCCCATGTGTGGAGATGCCTGAGAAAGGTTTAATAAACTGCTGAACGGTCCAATACCCCTCAGTCTTCAAGCTTTATTTGTGGTCAATAGGGTCATTAGTCCATCACTTGAAAAAATTACTCGCCATCACAAATGATCTGGTAGGATGTCATGCATTTCTTTTGCAAGGAGAAAGTACAATCTTTCAGCCTGTCTAAGAACATCTTATGCTTTTTCCATGCCCTCCCCTATCCACCCGCCTCTCCACGTCTTAATTGTAGCAATCACGCTATAAATTATCCACACTATTGTCTTTGACGCTATTTCTGGCACTACCCTAACCCTCCATGAAGCTGTGCGTCACTTCAACTCTCAAATTATAGAACACTTCAAAGCTTGGTTGTTTGGCCACCTGACATCCCACCACCGCCAGTTAGTGTCATTCTGGTTTCCCATCTGGTTCATCTCATTAGACCCTTTCCTTCGTTTGTGTTTGGTTTTGGTCCAGGTCTCTTCCACCGCTCCCCTCTTCCTTACACTAGCAGTCCTGCTGTCAACAGGAGGTAGCTTTGGCTCCTCTGGGGTGCCCTTATGGTTTATTGGTGTTGTTTTGTTGGTGCTTATTAGAAGTGTCCGTCCCATGGTTGGCCTTCTCCAAATATAATGTAAGATTTTTAGTTTTAGTTTAATTTATTAAAATTTAGCTTTTGGAGATAGTTTCAGGAAGAAAGACTGAAGTTAAAAGGCACAAGGCCACCTCGTTTAAGACTAAAGAACTTATAAAAAGATCTACCCTAATCTGGACTATCCGATCTTCACATCTCTAAAAGTGAGAACCTTAAACTCTAATGCAAAATTATAAACTGGGCATCCCAATTCTCACAATAATTAAGATAACACTGCACAGTATGGATGGTAAATTTAACATTAAGATTGTATAGATAGAAGAAGTAGGTGTTTCTAATGGTCCAATTTATTCCTGGACGTCATGATGACACTATTCAGGTATTAAGAATTGGGAACTCATAATAAAGTTTTAAAAAGTTATATATCTATAAAGGCATGGATATGAAGCTTGACAGATGGAGTTCTTAGTGAGAGCTGCAGACACCTTGGCAGTAAGCTAATAAATAGTTCAGAAATTAACATTCATTTACTCAAGGCTTTAGTCATGAATTGTGACAGAGTAAAGATTATGGAAATAAGATGATCTAAACTCTCATGGGTTCTTTACAAACTAGGATATTTCATTTTTAATGACTGTTTTGAAGGCTGGATAAAATCAAGATCAAAGATTATTGTATTGGATTTTCAGAAGATGGAGCATTTTAACAGAAAAAAGCTTTACCTTTAATTTAAAGTTAAAGGTTGAGATATTTTAGTTGGCTTTAAGAAAATACCTGATATAACCCATAATTAGATCCTTATACTTGAAAAACTTTATTCATTAATTGGTTTTGGGTAAGAGGTAAATCTTTTACCCCATGCAAAACCAATTCTGCTGGGCTAACTTATGGTCATGGTAAGAGCCCAAATAGCTTGCCTTGGTGGAGAAAACTTTGGTCTCAGTTTATATGATAAAAATGTTTCAGAGTGCTTAAATTATTTTATAATACAAATGAGCTTTATAAAACTATCTATCATAGTAATTGGTCAATGAAAATTAAAGTTTTTTTCAATGTTGCATCATATAATATCTATACACTCTTTCTAAGAAGATTAATTAAAGTTTATAATGGTGGTCAATGTATATTGACATAAATAAGCATATGCTATTTCTAATAATTCTCTTTCTGCTAAGCATCACTTTTTGAAAATCAATTCAGCCTTGAAATTTAGCTTCACTAAAGAGATTTACAAAAACTATTAGCAAATATGGCGGGAAACCCCGCAAAAGAACCCGCGGGCTCTGCCAAATGAGCCAGCACCACCCCAAACGAAGCAACCCTCGGTTACCCACCTCAGGGTCAACCAGAATCACCCGCTCTCAAGCAGTGGTCATGAAAGCAGGCACCACCCCCCAACCTGGAGCTACTTCAACTAGCGCCAGTTCACCTGATCGCACTTCTGCAATCTGCACGCCCAACAGCTCTGCGTGCAGTACCTCCCACCAACCCGCTGGGCCCCCTCCAACCAAGGAGGCCATCACCCAAGCTGTTTTAATGGCGTCTGCTCAGTTGAATGCAACTCAGCACATCCAGGCATTTACCTCCCCCATTGTGTCAACTAATTCAGCCCCATCTATTATTGCTGACGCCGTGTTTCTGGCTCCCCCCATGAGGGGTGATACCCAGCTACCTGGCCCCCAAACCCTCAGATGTAAGGTTGGAAAAGCCGAACATTCTGGTTCACTAAGCACCAAATTGGGACAATCTACTCTTCCCAATGGGGATTCAAATGGTTCGGATTTTGGAACTTCACACCAATTCCAATCTCACCCGTCCCATTTAAACCCCGTAATTGGCACTTCTCAAGTCAGCACTTTATCTCTAAATGCTGAAAACGACCAATTCACCAATCAGCCAGTGAGTTTTGCTCACGAAATCACAGCAAATACTCGGGCTGAATTTACCCAAATAGATTATACTGGTGATGAAACATCGCCCTCCTCCCAATTGGCTGCAGTTAATTCCAATCTGGATGGCCTCCCCAATTTAGCGAGGCCAACAATTACCTGCCCTCAAACCCTCGGATGTAAGGTTGGATTAGCTGCACATTCTGGTTCACTAAGCACCAAATTGGGACAATCTACTTTTCCCAATGGGGATTCAAATGGTTCAGATTTTGGAACTTCACACCAGTTCCAATCTCACCCATCCCATTTAAACCCCATAATCGGCACTTCTCAAGTCGGCACTTTATCTCCATATGCTGAAAACGACCAATTCACCAATCAGCCAGTGAGTTTTGCCCACGAAATCACAGCAAATACTCGGGCTGAATTTACCCAAATAGATTGGGATGGTGATGAGACATCTCCCTCCTCCCAATTGGCTGGAGTTAATTCCAATCTGGATGGGCCTCCCCAATTTAGCGAGGCCCAACAAACCGCACCTCAATTTAATATGATGCCAGCAACTGCTGTAACATTCCAGCAACAAGGGAACTCCGCAAACTTGTCCAAACCACCAGCTCACACTCAACCCACGATTGCAGCCCAAAGTAAGCACAAACGTACCAAAGGAGCCACTGGGGCATGGCAAAAACCTCTGGCACCAACGCTACCCAAAGCTGATCCCCGTGAAGTGGCGTTTATTTCTGATGTTACGAAGAAATGGGCTGAAACTAGAGCGCAAAAAGCTCTACCTCGCTCAACCCTCTCCCATGAAATTCGCCTTTATTATGGGCATAACCCTGTTGAATTCTATACAGAGGATTACTTCTCATACTTTGCAGCAATCGCGGAGACATTTCCAATTAACACCACCATCCATGAATCAGTGGAGGGCCACTACATCGATGTGGGCTTCACTGAAGCTGCCCTTGCTGACCATGCTGCCACCCTCCAGGTCATTATTCCGCGTGGATCTCTTCACATCTCCCACACATGCTCTCACCTGGAGAAAATTTCATGGGTTACTTTTTCCAACCTACCAACGATTGTTGATCCTGAGTCTCTTAAACTGGCACTCCATCGTGGTTTAATAAAGTTTGGGTCTGTTCTTTTAGTGGACTTTAGCGTCCCCTCTTACTATGCTCCCACTCAAAGAGCTCGCACTGCTAGGGCGTCATTCATCCCCTCCCTCACTGTATCCCACAACATTGAGGTTATTCCTCGTGTGGCAGTAGTTGGGGCATGCCCTGAGATCTTTTTTGTCGACTTTGATCAGGCACGCCCCCAGTGTTCATGGTGTAACGCCCTTGGACACTTGTATAGTGGCTGCACAGCTCGAAAACAAGCCCTCTTAGCCACCACCCAGGGGCCTAAACCAGGCCAAAAACGATCCCACGTGGCTGCAGCAGCAATTCCACAACCCACACAATGGGTTCCCGTTCAAGACCTGTCCCCTGAGGCCTTACGCCTAGCAGTTGAAACAGCTAACCCCACTATTGGTATGGGATACCTTCGCGCTCATGCCCCCTTCCAGTGGGCACCCCCTCCAATCTCCCAGAGTCAACTCCCTCTCTCACCAAGCGCAAGGCATCTCCCACAGGGTGCCCCTCGTCAGCCACCCCAACTCAGGGCTCCGCGGCACCCCCACCAACCTCCACCAGTGATTTATCGCATCAACCCTTAGCTCCCAATGGAGCTATGCCCAACAGCATGGACTGGCAACCCGCGGCCTGCGGTAGAAGTGCCACCTCAAAGAGTCCTACCCCAACCCCACAGTCCATTTTGCGCGGATCCTTTTCAGTGTTGGAGGAAGTGAATATGAACTCAGACTCATCAAATGGGGACACCGCGGAGGTCACCATTGAGAACCCTCAGGTCCTTCCCTTGCAACGGAGCGGGGGCAGCATCCTAGGCTGGCTTACTGGGTCCTCCGCCCCCCACCCTCTCCTTCCCCTCTGAACCCTCGACGCTCCTCACGGATTGCAGCTATTAGTCAAACTAAAGGACTCAAAATTAGCCGCCTCACAGAAGCAGGTTTAAGCGCTGGCAACCCCCCAGGACATGGAGGGGAACAGCTATGAGTCCCCATGGCAGCACCCTGGCCCTGCAATCAATCAACGCAAATGGGTTGCGGGACTTTAAGCGGAGAGCCCACCTCCTCCGCAACTTCAGGTCAGCACAAATTGACATCGCTGCTGTCCAGGAGCCCCATATCCTCCCCCACGAACAATCTGCATGGAATGAACATTTTGGAGGCAACTCCTTCTGGACAAACCATGTCGCCCTTATTGTTTTTAATCCCCAGGTTAAAACCCATTCTTTTTCACAATATCTAGGTGGCCGCCTCATACTGGCCAAACTCACCACTCCTGACTTCTCCTTCTTCGCTGCAAGCATCTACCTGCCTAATGCAGGTCAGGAGCAAAATCGGCTCTTGGAAGAGCTTGTCCAACTCAATCTCCCACGGAATACAGTCCTCTTAGGAGATTTCAACACAACCATAAGTCGCGTCCGTGACTCTTACCCCCTGCAGAAAAGGAACGCCCTGGATCAAGTCGCCTCCAGGATTTCCTTCGCCTGAGTGGCTTTATAGATGCGCTCTCACCCTCCGCGTCTGGCCTAGGTTGCATGACTAGGATCCAGTATGATGGAGGAGCTTTTCCAGTCAGCGTCACGCATAGATATGGCACTGATTGGCCCCCTGCTAATTGGCCGCGTCTCCTCTCCCATCTCTCGTGCCAACCATCTGAGTGATCACAGGTCACTCACCGTTGTCCTCACCACCACACTTAGACCGTCGCGTAGGTTCTGGCCTAGGGTTGCCCCAGCTCTTCTCAACAACCCCTTCACTAAGGAGAAGCTGTCTATGACCATCCGGGATACTCTCACAGCCCCCACCCCACCTGCTTGACCACAAGGCTAAATGGGCGGTGACCAAGGAGGGCATCACCCGCGTTGCTTACAACTGTGCCAAAGCCCAGATGACCGCAGCTCGCGCCAGAGTCAAAAAGGCGGAAGCCAGAATCAGACATCTGGAGCGAAACTGCCAGCCTTCGCCCTCTCCCAGATGGTTGGAAGACTGGGAAGCGGCGCAGGAAGCACTCCGCTTGGAGCTCACACTGCAGGAAGAACGGGCAGCAAACTTTACAACATCTCATTACTATGCTCAATGGGAACGCCCCACCCGCTTCTTCTTTCAGAAACAGAAAGCCCGGTCAACAGCGCAGGATATTACTGCACTGAAGATTGGCACTACAACCACTTCAGATAAGGAGGAAATCACGCAGGAACTACACCGCTTCTACTCCAGCCTCTTCCATGCCTCCCAGGTGGACCCATCGGACATCCAAGACTTCCTGTGGCATGCTCCAGAGCCGCCCATTGACCTACGGGCTGATGAGGCTCTACTGGCGCCTATTTCCATCCAGGAGGTGATGGAAACCCTTCTGAAATCCCCAAGGCTTAAAGTCCCAGGCCTAGACGGAATACCCTTCGAGGTGTACCTTCTGGAACCTTCGGTGATAGACAGAACCCTCCGCGACCTCTTCGCTGCACTCTTGGTGAATGGCGAGGTCCTCCCCAACTCCAGAGGCTCAATCATGACCCTTATTCACAAGAAGTCAGACCGTGAGAACCTGGCGAACTGGCGCCCCATAGCGTTGATCAACACAGACCACAAGCTCTTTACAAAGCTTCTGGCCAACCGCATCACCAAATGGGTGTCACCTCGCCTTTCCCCATCCCAGCACGGTTTCATTCCGGGGAGGTCGTTATGGGACAACTATAATGACCTTCACGTGACTTTGACTGCTAACTCTCGTAAGGTGAATGGCTTTGTGGCTCTCCTGAATATGGAGAAAGCATATGATCGGGTGGCCTGGAAGTATATTGATGCTTCCTTGGCCCGCTTCCATCTCCCCACCGCAGCTAGGCGCTGGATATCAGCGCTCTATGACCAGCTCCACACCAGAGTCCTGGCGCCAATGGGTTTTACAGTGGCAGTACCAGTTGGACAAGGTCTCCGGCAAGGGGACCCCCTGAGCCCTATCCTTTTTAACATCACCTTTGACCCCCTCTTGGCCTCCTTACAGGACAAGCTAACAGGGATTCTGGTCTCAGGTAAAGCCCCCACACACACCATGGCATTTTCAGATGACACCGCCATTGCATTTGGCTGACCTGGGGATGTTGCCCTCGCTGCTGTGACCATTGAGAGGTACACCAAGGCGTCCAACGCCATGGTCAACACCTTCAAGACAACAGTTGTACAGGTCGGCTCCCCCACCTTCCCCCACCATTTGGTATTGAACCTGTGCGCGGTACCTTCCGTCACCTGGGCGTTCTCACCAACCAACAAGGAGTCGCGCTAAAAGACAATGAGAACTTGCTCCTCGCAGCAGTTAACTCCAGGATTGTTAGCTGGAACTGGCGGCACATCACCCCCAGGGTCGAGCTCTGATGGCCAATGTGTTCCTCCTCTCCAAAGTCTGGTTCCTAGCGCACGTCTGCCCATTCACAGATGCCTTTTATACGCGGCTCAATGTACTCCTCCGCTGTTGGATCTGGGGCTCAAACCATCCACCAATGGCCCTCTCAACCATTGCCCGACCCTGCAATGAAGAGGGCCTAGGGCTTCTGGACACGCGATCCCACGCCACCACAATCTTCCTGAAGTTCCTATGGCCGATTGTCTGCTGGGATGCGACCCCCATGCCCCAATGGTCACCCGCCCTCCGCCAGTCAGTGTCAGCAGCTCTGGGTCTCCTAGAGCATCTCTGACCTCATTAGGGAGTGGCTCACAAACCACCCAGGCCATCGCCTAAAACCATCCTCATCCCCTACTGGAACCAGGCTCTCCTTGCCCTGAAACGAGTAGGCGCGCGGTTCCACCATGCCTTCCCATACAGAAGGGAAGGCCCTGGCCTCAGCCCACGTCACCATGCAATTGTGCACAATGGACAAGTTGTCACAACTCGCCTCAACCCCCAAGATCGTCCTCCCATCCGCCCAAGACTCCTTGAGCTCCTCCCTCCCTCCGTGAGATTTGACCTTAAGGAATTGTGGAAGAACGTCTATCACCCCATCCTGTCAGCAAAGGTGTCCAACACCTTATGGATGGTGCTCCACTGTTCATACAGGACAGGGGACCGGACTGGCCCTACCTTCCAGCACTGAAGCTGCCCCCACTGTGTGGATCCTATTGACTCCCACCTCCATCGTTTTTTCACCTGTCCAGGTGTTGCCGCATTTTGGCCAAAGGCCCGCGCGCTCCTCCATGCTCAGCCCTGGTCTGGACACCCTGTGCAAGACCACATGTTCGAGCAGACATTGCCTGGTTGCCACCGACCCCTCCATGTCCTTGCCTATGTCACAGCCATCTTGACCATCCATGACTCCTTCCTTCGTGCTGCCTTTGACCAGCAGGTGTGGACCCTTCCACTCATGATCACCCACTTTCAGGTACACTTTGAGATGGCCCTGAAGGTCTGCACTATGTCGCCAACCCTCCCCGCTCAGTTGTCACTGCAGCACGGCTCTGGAATGCAAACCCCCTCCCTTTCTCGATGCCTCCTCCCTCCTCTTCCCTCGCCTCATGCTCTTTAAAAACCAGGCGTAATTCAATAAACATCGTCTCCCCCTCAGGTTGGGACCATCTAGTACTAAAAAAAGAAAGTGATTAACTAAGGTTGAAGCATTTCCATAGAAGATGCGATAAACTGGATGTAGTCAAATCCCTGGATAACTGACATAATAAATTATACCCCTATCACCAATAGTTTTATGTCAGCGTAGGGAAATGTAGAATAGTATGGTAAAAGAAAATAGGATGTGATATAAGAATAATTGGAATTTCGTGAGAAATTACAATAAGCAGGTGCTACAAAGGCTACAAAATTATTAGTTCCGTGGCTCTAGCAAAAATTGACTCAATTGCAATGAAGTTATTAGTTCCGTTGCTATAGTTGATTCCAATCAGAAATACAGAATCTGGTAGGAAAAGAGACCAAAATTAGGCTAATCAAGAAAACTGTGTTAAATCATTAGTTAAAATTGAGGGATATTTATAGTGGTAAATTTTAGTAGGTATGCAGGATATTCGAGGTGCACCTAAGGGAAGATCTTTCCTATTAGATGACCAATATTTCTTATTAAGGCCATACTTATGATGGCTAGATATGATAAGTATTCTTATTTGATGAGTCCTATCCTCTTATATGATTTTCAGCCTCATCAGATAGCTTATCATCATCCTTCAGAGAAGGTTGATAATTCCAAAGGGTTGATCATTGGTCTATCCTATAATCAGATATCTCTGACATAGATTTTACAATCTCACTAGACTAAGATATTGAATCCTGACTTGAGTAATTCTGGTCATTGTAGATGAATCTAAACAATGCCCCCTCAAGATCTTGCCTAGGGGGCACATACTTACATAGAAATCTACTATGCACTCTGTTGATAACAGTACCAGTATCACAGATCAATGGAGTAAGCAATACCCCTACAATAAATAGTATGATACAGAACAGCCCATAAGGTGTCTAGTTTTTGAATCCTTCCTCCAGGCCTATGGTGACAGAAGAGTAAAAAATCCAAGACTTGATATTCTGGTAGCGTAGATCACTAGCAATGGGTCTGGCTTCCTCTTTTAAAGTGGTAGCAGCAAGGGAACTTGAAGCTAAAGCTTGTACTCAGATGATTTCTCAGCTAGTCTCTCATAGCTAAATCAGTAGTTTGTGTAGTAACCTCCTCTAGTATAGGTTTTACACTTGAGGGGAGAATAGGACACCAACTATATAAAGCTTTAAAAGAAGATACTCCAATTATATGATGATAGCTAACTCTATAGGCTAACATCCCACTAGGCAAGTAGAGATTCCATCTACTAGGGTCATTGGAAGCCATCTTAGAAGAATGGCTACAAGGGTGCCATTTGTTCGTTCAACCGCACCATTAGTAGAAGAATTATATGGGGATGTGAATGACTGATAAGTACCCAATAACTTAGTAAGCTCAGATACCACCTGAGAAAATGAAGTTGGTCCCATTATCTGATAACATGACTTTTGGGCTACCATGACTGGTGAAAACTTGTTTGAAAAAAGGACGCTGTAGCCTTAGCGGTGACCATGGAAACTAAGATAGCTTCAATCCATTTTGTAAAATGGTCGATAGCTAACATTATATCGATGCCCATAAAGTGGCAGTAGGGAGAGGACCCACCACATTGATACTCATAGTAAAGAAAGGTTTGGAAGGGCCCACAATTTTGTGTTGAAACATTGGATTTCCATCACATTGTTGTTGGCACGTAAGAAAAGACTTAAACAAATCATGTACAGATTCCAGCATGTTACCCCAATAACAATGAGTATATCAACCACTGTAGGGTCTTAGCGACAGCTCCATACTACAGTTTGGTGGGCCTCTATAATAGTATTAGTCCTCTCAGAGGGATGAATAAAGGGCAGCCATTTAGAGCCCAACTTTTTGTATAATGAAAGTCTTTTAACCTGAGTATCTTCAGTTAAGTATTGTACCTTTGAGATAACTCCTTAGATTCCCAGTACCAGAGTTCAGGTCTACCAATCAAGTCATAAATGCGATCCTCTTTAGCAGAAAAGAACGTTAGGATATGCAATCAAGAAAGTCGTTCAGTGTTTTAATGAATAGCACCAGCACAATGTTAAATAGTAAAGTCATAATTTTGGAGCTTTAGAGCCCATCTAGATAAACGCCCATCTGGATCCTTCATTTGTTGCAACCACTTTAGGGAAGCGTGATCCGTGACTATAGTGAAATGCTTGCCATAGAGGTAAGGGCGGAAATGCTTGATGGCAGATAAGACAGCAAAGCATTATTTCTCAGTAACGCTATAATTGCGTTTGGTCTTGGGAAGGGTTTTAATATAATACACGATGGGTTGATCAACTAAGTTAGTATCATGTTGAGCTATTATTGCTCCAATAGCAATATTACTGGCATCAGTAAATAGTATAAAAGGTTTGGAAAAGTCAGGATGGGCTAAGACTGGGGCACTCATTAAAGCTTGTCACAACAGATTGAAAGCTTGCTGCTGCGATTCTTCCCATACAAAAGGAACTTCCTTGTGAAAAAGGTAAACTGAAGGCTCCACAATTTCCACAAAATGAGGGATGAATTGTTGGTAATAAACAACCATCCCTTAAAACACTTGAATATCATGCAAGCTTTTAGGAACAGGCATGTCCAAAATAGCTTATATCTTATTATATAAGGGTAAAATCCCCTTGCAATTAACTTTATGACCTAATAAATTCATCTCAGTCTTAAAAAAGGCACACCTGAATGGTTTAAGCTTAAGAAAAGCGCATAATATTTGGCCAAATACTTCCTTTAAATGACCTTAATGATTTTTAAAAGTGTGAGATAAAACATTAACATCATCTAAATATACCAAAACACAGGAAAGTTTCAAATCTCCAAACAAGCCATCCATGGCTCGCTGAAAAGTAGCAGGGCATTAAAAAGCCCCTGCAGCATATGAGTAGGATCAAATAACAACTCACTAGAGATTAAAGCACATTTTTGATGATCTTTCAGACCTAGGTCAATTTGCCAATAGCCACTCACAAGGTCCATACTGAGAAGTATTGTGACCCAGATAATAATTGCAATGAATCATTGATGTAAGATAGAGGATAAGAATCCTTTTGTGTAACAGCATTGAGCCGACGATAGTCCATAACCACTCTATGGCCCCATCTTTTTTTCGAATGAGTAGTAAAGGAGAAGCCCATGGACTCTTAGAAGGCGTTAACAGCCCCGCACTAAGGTTTTGTTTCAATTCTAATGAGACCTGATCCTCTTCCAGTTTAGATTTATGATATAGTCGAGCTCAAATAAGGGGAGTATCACCAGTTTTCACCTAATGCTGCACATCTTTCATTAGTCCAAAATCTCCAGAACCTCGTGGCAAATATATCCGCATCTTCTTCAATCAGAGCCTCAGCTTCATGCTGTTATTCTGGAGTGAGAGAATCCCCAAATTTGACATCAATTCTAGAAACAATAGGAAGGTCTTCTATCCCAAATTCACGTAGATCTCCACATCCCAAAACGGATAATATTTCACTCACAGGAGTAGGCTGCACATAGGATATGGGGTTATTGCAATTCAATCGCATAGGTCGAGAAGTGAGATTCGCCAGTAGAATTGAAACAGTCCCAACATAGGCAGGATCAATGATACCTGGGCAGGTTAAGGCCTCCAAATGAGAAGGATTTTGGTTACCAAAAATTCAAACACATGATCAGTGGGTAAAAATACTTGTACTCCCATATCAATGATGACTTGAGCTAATGTAGGGAATGATAATCAGAGAGTTAGAATAAAAAAACATTCCCTTAGAGGCACAAGTTGATGGAGGAGGAAGTATAGTTCTTGGTCCCAAGATTTGGTATTCTAACTGAGAGATAGAAGTGGGAAGCTCCAACAAGCAAACACGTCGTTTGCCTTTGCCTTTGCTATTGGGGACATCCTGTAGAATTAAAGGTACTTGGTACCCAATTAAAGAAAGGTAACTATCCTTAAGGCTGATTATCGCATCAAAATCTATAAGAAACTTAGTTCCCAAGAGCAAGTCATAGCAGTTGTTATTCAATACTACTTCAGGGGCTGACACAACCAATTTTCCAAAGCGCATTGGAAGAGGGGATTAAGCTCCTATAGACTTAGTGTAGGAAGGACCAGCAGCTTCTTAGTCTTTGGAATGATTCAAGTCCGGTGCCAAACTGATCTTTTTCAAAAGCTTGAACGAGATTACATTAATGGGTAATCCTGTATCAATAATAGCCAAAACTTTCACCTTATGCACAATGACTTCCACCCGGGTTGCATCTGAGCCAAAATTTGGGATTGAAAACACTGAGGGATTAATTGAATTAGAAGAACAAGCAGAAGTATAAATAGAAAAGGTATCTTTGTTGGCTAATTCATCAGGAACATTAAGATCACCAGGAGCGGAGATCACATAGTAATTGGTAGATGGGTAAAAGATTTTGATGGAGGTACAGGAGTTAGGTTAGCACAGGGAGCCTCATGCCCTATGCTGATTCCTCTTTTTTTAACTCCTCCGCTTGCTTTTTCCAAAATTAAGATACCACATGACTCATGAGACCACAATAAGAGCATGGTTCTTCTTCTGTTTAGACTTTGGGCTTAGGTGGCATTGCATGGATATAAGAACATGGGTTGTTTGTGGAGGTCGGGTGTACCACTCCATTATGAATCTTCATGAGCTCTTCCTTGATGTCAATAATAGATCAAAAATTTCTCTTAAGTGATTTCAAATGCAGTAGTAACTGAGTGCGAGAAGCGAATGCACTGATTACAGCTGATATAGCATCATCTACTGTAATCTGGTCACAAGTGGCAAGAGTTTGGGCTTCATCGTAGAATCTTTTAGCAAATTCTTGGATAGACTCTGCACGCTTGATTTAAATACTCATAAAGGCTTGCTTTTGGTTTGAGAGTATTTGATCACTCCCAAATTCCTTAAAAAAGGGCGTTTTTCACTTGAACCCATGTAAATAAAACCTTCAAGTGAGGTACCATGATTTCTTGCACAAACCAGCTTAGACAGGAGGTAATATGCTGGACTTTCTGTTTATTGGATGCCCCATCCATTGCACGTTCATAGACAAAGAAGAACGAATGGATGCTACCTTCATACATCTCAAACTTATTATTAAACTAGGTTTAAAGGTAGTGGGTTCATTGCTCAAAACATGTACACCCAATACCAAGACTGGCTCAGCTTTGGAGGGTTCTGATTCTGGGATATGAACTTGAGAGGGGATTCGGTCAACTTGTTGTCTTAGATGATTGAGGTCCTCCTGTAAATTATGAACCCATTGAGCAAGATGATCATTCGCAGATTGTTGAGTTAAGTTAGAAATTGCAGTGGTCACTTTGGCCTGCTTGTTCTCAATTATTCTGCATCAAGCAGATAGCCGGTCAATGGAAGCATTTAGCCTTGCAACTGGGTTTCTTGAGTAGTTTGATTAGCATCGCATAGGCGATGGGCATTTTCCACGCCATCCAATGAGTTGGCTAATGAGTAATCAGGGCTAGTTGGGATGCCTTCTAAGGATAAGAAACACCCTTGAGCTATGGCTTGTATTTGGGTTTCTAATTATTGTACTCGTTGAAACAAAAGAATGATTGTTCAGAATTGGACATTGGAAGCAAGGAGCCAGGGGGACCAGAAGGTCCTGGAGGTCCTTGCGACCCATCTTGACCTGCTGGCCTCATGGGCCTTGTTAACCCACTGGACTGGGAGAACCACGTCCACCAGGAGGTTCCAGGGTTACTGAAAGGGAACTAGGTTGTCCCAGCAGTCCAGAAGGACCAACAGGGCCGGGTTCACCTTTTCTGATACTACCCACCACTTGGACAAGATGCTGAGATAGCCTGTTAAGCTCCCCCAAGCACTTCTCATGTTCGTCCTGCAACTGATCCAATTGTCTCTAAATCTCATCCTCATGGGAGGTGATACTGTGGTGAATAGGGTTATAGACATCGCTAACTTGCTGAGATACATCTTGGCCAATGTATCCCACAACTCCATTATCAAAACTCTCTAACTGATTATGAATATCGTTGATTTCTCTTCTATTATTTAAAATGGCCTCCTGATTATCCCTTCTAAAGTTGGATTCCATTTCATTAATTGAAGTTGTTGAGAGTGAAATTATTTCACTAGAGTCAACTGGCACTGGATTTTGAGATGATGCAACCCCAAAATCTGGAGTAAATGGTGAATAGCAGGATGTGCATAATGCCAGAGGTTTTGCTCTATTCTAGTCAAACCAACTTTGGTATGCTGTAACCCCACACAGTTATATAAGTTCATCATGTTTTCAGCAACCTTAGATGCTCAGTCATGATTAGGGCGAGCACCAGGCTGAATATCCCCCTTATATAGCTTTTGACGGTTTCTTCAACATTTGCAGCTTGAATTTGATAATTATATTGGTCAGGGCCCTTGATGGCCAAGTCCATAGAAGCTTGAAGTTATAGATTATTTGTAGTTGCGGAATGCATCTCTTGCCTGTTGTAGTGTACCCATTGGTGATACTCATTAATTCCTCAGAAGAGGGGCTTTCTTCTCTAGACCTATTCATGGGTGTAAAAGTATATTTTCACCAGGTAGCCTCAGAAGCAGACCTGGCAGATTGCACTAGTATTGGAATTTATTGATAAATTATGAAAATCAGGTGCTATGAAGGCTACAAAATTATTAGTTCCAAGGCTCAGGCAAAGATTGTCTCAATTGCAATGAAGTTATTAGTTCCGTTGTTATAGTTGATTACAATCACTTTTACAGAATCTGGTAGGAAAAGAGACTTAAATTAGATCAATCGAGACAAAAATCGTGGTAGTTTATTAGTTAGAAATGAGGGATACTATAGGGGTTGATTTATTAGGTATGCGTGAGAATTTTTGAGGTGCACCTAAGGGAAGATCTTTCCTATTAGATGACCAATATATCTTATTAAGGCCATACTTATGATGGCTAGATATAAAAAGTATTCTTATTTGATGAGTCCTATCCTCTTATATGATTTTCAGCCTCATCAGATAGCTTATCATCATCCTTCAGAGAAGGTTGATAATTCCAAAGGGTTGATCATTGGTCTATCCTATATTCAGATATCTCTGATGTAGATTTTACAATCTTATTAGACCAAGATATCGAATCTCAATCTGGAGTAAATTCAGTCATCATAGATGAATCCCCAACAGGGATTAAAGCCATAGCTTCAGAAACAAATAAAGTCAGAGAACAAGAGATGGGATGGTGGGGCTTCAGGGAATTGATTAATAGTAAATTAATACTTTAGGCTACTAAATAAGTCTGAGGCCACATGGCTTAATAACTACAATGCTGATCAAATCCGCTATCTAATTATCAGTTAAAAAATAAAAATTAGATATATAAGATAATATCTAGATGGTTGGACAAACCAATTACAACAATACCCCCATATAACCAAACAATGAGTATGAAAAGTTGTGGGGGTCAACTAATGCATTGAGAAATTGGGGCCACTGGCCTGAAACTCTGCTGATATTTTTCCAGAACTTAGCATGCACATGGTTGATAAGGTGGCCTTTAACATTATCTTTCAAAGTTTAGGCATCTGTAGATGTCTTCTTAATGATCTCTAAAGGCCCCTTCCATATATGCTAAGCTTACTAAAACTCCCAAATCCATGGTTATCATAATATAAAATGTTTTCTCCTGCAGTTAAGTGAGATAGCGTCCACCAGTCTACATAGCTTGGTCACGTGTTCATTTTTTTAACCAGTGCATTATATATTCAGCGCTTTATAATTAGATTTAAAGTCTGCACCAGCATTTTTAAATATTTTGTGGGTGTCATGGCTCCTTGACTTACACAAGAATATAAAATTGGGGGAATCTGGTTGCTTCTTATAAAGTAAAGCAAAATGGGGAATGTCCAGGACCAAGCAATATAAAATTATAAGAAAAATGCGGAAGGCAAAAAAGATTCCAGCTAGATGCCTTTGCTGTAAGAATTTGCGCAAACTTCCAACAAGAGTTCCTTTCACTAATTTGATCATGCTGTTGGTCTTAGGGTTTGAAGGGACCAGGGCGGGTTGTATGCTTGCAGGTGCTAATTTACTCTTGCTTTCAACAATAATTTAGAAGAACTTTATCTCAACTGACGAGATATAAAAAATAAAAGGAGTTTAAATGACCACTTATTTTTAAACTAATAAAAACTTCAACTAAATCAAATTATTGTTCTTATAGGTTTTTTATTAGTTGCAATAAAGGAGGGTAAGAAGCGAACCCTCTTACAATTGTACTACTTAGTATATAAATGAACATGAGGCTTGAAGCGAGATCAACAAATAATTCATTATTAGCTTCAAGCCTAATTTGTTTTATGGGCGTTTGACCTATTGAAACTCTCAAAACTTGCCTCACTTTAATTGGAACATCCAATGGAGGGTTGAGAGTAGGTATGACAAGGCCGTGAGGTAAGATTTGATGTACTTGAGCCAATCACCATGGGGAAAATAGTTTCATCTGGTGTGACCCCCTCCAGGCCTATAAGAGGACCTGGTCTTCGTGGTAGGGTTTGAATTAAACCAGAGGTAAGATGCGGGGGAACCTCTGAATGGCTCCCCAGATTATGCCAGCAATTTAGCATAAGTCTATTAGGTATTATAGGCCTATTTGGCTGAGGAGTGGGAGTAATCGCCTTACTCTGAAATGCAGTATTCCACTGAGTATAATATATGCCTTTAGTAAATTTTTAAATTGGAGCTATTCTCCTAAAAACTATTCTTACTTACTAATCAAACATCCGTTTGTCTGACGTTACCCCCTTTAGGTATGTTGGGGGGAGAATAATGAGCGGAGAAACTGACCATGAACTTGGTAAAATGTGATTCTGGTAGCAAGGGACTTTATGGAATATTTATCGCCCCTTTTATAGGTGATGTTAAATGGTCCCTCCCAGATGGAGCCAAGCTTCTCGCTCCTAGCTGTGATGAGATTATGGTAGTATAATACCAAATCAGAGAGTTGAATGGTGGGCAAGGGAGGCTGAGACTCATTGGCGGCTTGGCCCTTTTAGTGACCATTTTAGTTAAGTTAGCCATAGCTCTAATTGTAGCTGAATGATGTGCTGGCCAATTTCTTCACGGCCTTATCAAGATCATCAGATTACTAGTAAAGATGTCTTTGGCTAATAGAGCGGGAATCCTGGGTTGTTACCCATATAGAACGCAGAAGGGAGACATTTTCAGAATACAATAGTAGCTAATGAAATAAGCCATAAGAGCACTAGGCAGAAACTGGTCTCAGTTTATAGGGGCAGAGGTGACCATTTTTCGCAGTATAGACACCAAGGTCCCATTTTCTCTCAAAAGTTTCATTAGTAGAGGGGTTGTAGTGAGTGAAAAAGCTGTTGGGTCCGCATAGAAGTATTTAGCATCTTAACCACTCTAGAGGTGAAGTTTTTTTTCTGTTGTCACAGAGGAGGACTTTTGGGACATCCACGGCGACTGAAGATATGCTGGTGGAGGAAAGTGGCGGTAGCTTTTGCAGTTTGGGTAAGGAGAGCCACTGCTTGATCCATTTGTGAAGTGATCAATACCTATCAGTATGTAACAAATTCCACTGGTAGTCTGGGGTAGAGGTCCTATCACGTCAAAATTGATCATGTTAAAAGGTTGCTGATGGGTAGTGGGTTTGTTATTGGTATCCTGTCTTGAGTGTGATTGCTTTTTACAGGTTAAGCAGGCATCCAAGACTTCAATAATAGATTCCATGATTCCCTCCCAATAGTACCATTCCTTGATCCACTCATACGTCTTCCTCACTCCACATTTCCCAATGGTAGAGTGAGCGTCCAAGATAACCAGTACTCATTCTGAAAGTCGCGGATAGAGCAGCTATTTTATCCCTACCTGCTTATATAACTTTCCGCTCTTTACCTTAGTGTTACAAAAGTGTCGTGCTAGAATTTTCTGGATAGGGTTATCCTCGTCATCCTAGGCCTCAGGGGTCATAATTAAATCATTAAAATCTCTCCAAATCACAGTTGTACAAATGAAGGATAAGCAGCCGAGTCAAACCATCCACGCTCATATGATGCATCCCAGCTTGGTGATCAATATTCATATCATAATGTTGAAGTTTGAGGGCCCTACGAGCCAACCATCCTGTGGAATCCTTCGTGTTTTGTAGCCATTTTATAGAGCCGTGTTCAGTACCCACATTGAATGAAGTTCCATATAAGAAATAGCGGTAGTTTGTAACAGCTAGTAGTACAGCCAGGTACTCCTTCTCTATAACAATGTAGTTACGTCCAGCTTTTGAAAACATCTTGCTGAAGTAGGAGGCCAGATTTATGCCATTACTGTCCATTTGGGCCAGGATAGATCCAACAGCATATTCTGAGGCATTAGTGAACAATATTAAGGGTTTCGTTGAGTTTTAAAAGCCCCAAGGGACTCCTAGTATGGGCAACTATTGTTGGATGAAGGCCTGGGGCACTGCCCCCCACCAGACTAGGTCTGTGCGATCTAAGAACAACTTAAAATGTGGGCTGACCGCGATTGGGAGTAGCTCACGCTACCCCCTAAACTGACATATGCTCGCCCTGTTTAAGTACTGGGAAGCTCATCTGCACCAGCCAGGACAGGCGATATGCCTCTCATCACCCTTGCAAGAACAAGACCCAATGACCGCCAGGTTTAAGGCCCCTGAGGGGGAGAAGACAAAGCTTTCCTTTGTCACCTGCTTTTTAAGCGGAGTTATGCTCTCCAGCCCCTTTTTGTCCAGGAAGCCTTGGAGTCCTTTTGGATCAGCCTTAATCTCTTTGTTGATCCATTTCACTACCAACCATCTTATGCTGACTGAACTGGCAGATAGCCATGCTTCAGGTCAACTCAGTAAATCGCAGCATTTATTGTAGGCAGGTGCACCAAAGTGCAGCCAACCAGGATTGCCCCTCCCTTGTCCTGGGGTCCGCACCCACACAACCTCAGCTTGTGGGGAGGCCGTTCAACAGGCGCCCTTCCAAACTCGTACCCCCTTCCTGCCTGTATTCTCCCCTCAGGGGTTGGTATACACCCGCAGTAACAGGTTGGCACAGTCATCACTACCATCCCGCACTTCTTTCAGGCCACTACAGGGCCCGACCAACGTGCCTCTCTGGGCTCTGGTGTTAGCTACTAACCCATGTTTCCACAGGCTTTCCCTGGTTGCGCCACATGGAGGCCCCAGCTTACCCTAACTAGATTACCAATATGAAGGGTTTCTCATAGTTGGGGTGGCGTAGGATAGATAGTTGCTGAAGAAAATTTTTTAGCATCTCAAACGCAGCTGCTTGTTCTATACCCCCAATAAAAAGGGGTGTTTTTAGACAATAGTCGGATCAGATTCTCTCTGAGCTGGGCAAACTTGGGGATGAACTGATGGTAATTTCCATCATACCTAGAAATACCTGGATGTCCCGGAGGTTCTTAGGAGCAGGCATTTTAGAGATAGCTTTGACCTTGTCTTGTAGAGGCTGGATCCCTTCTTGGGAGATAGAATGTCCAAGAAAGTCTAGCTTCTTTTGAAAAAAGGTGTATTTTGATGATTTCAATTTGATATTCGAATCCTGCAGGCGTTGAAAAAAACTTTTTTTAAATGTGCAAGATGATTGGTGAATTTTGCAGAAAAGACGGTGATTTCATCAAGATAGACAATCACACAGCTTAGCTTGAGGTCCCGCAGAATGTGATCCATTGCACGTTGGAAGGATGCCAGTGCATTGCACAGCCCTTGGGGTAGGCGGGTAGGCTGAAATAAGCCTTCACTTCAAATAAGAGCGCATTTCATATTACCTTAGGGAGAAAGATCCATTTGCCCATATCCGTTAGCCAATTCCATGGCTGAGAGGAATTTTGAGACGGAGAGTTGTACAAGAGAATAATCTATGTGGAGGATAGGATAGCTGTCTTTTTAGTGAGGTTATTCAGTTCATGGTAGTCCATCACTACCTGATGACCTCCATTCTTCTTTTGATCATCAGGATAGGAGATGCCCAAGAACTTTGGGTACGGTATAAATAACCCAGCGTTTAATAACTGCTTGAGTTCAACACTCATTTGCTTCTCTTTAACCTTGGACTTGCAGTAAGGTTTATATCAAATAGATTGGGCATCACCAACATCGATTATGTGAATTCGTCCCTTCATGTGCCCAAAATCCGTGTCAGTTTGGGAGAAAATATCACCTTATGTATCCAATAGAGAATAAACTTTTTAAGCTCATCCGGGGTTAGATCATCTGAAATTTGGACGTTAGGCAGAGTACACACCAATTGATCAGTGGGTAAACCCATATATAACATTGACCCAATAAAGTGAACTCTGTCAATCTCATTGAGGGGAATTAGCTGACCTTTACCTATCTCTTGATGATTTTTTGACAATAATGGGTTTTTTAGTAAGGTTCCCCAATAGGATTTTAATGGGTTTTTGATAGGCAGGGTCTAGTATACCCGGCAACACCAGGGGTTCTAAAGAGATTACTCCATCAAAGCTAGTTATGTGCAACAGACATGCACGGCGGATCTTTAGCGTAATGTTGGTAGCAATCACCCTTTGTTCACCAGTCTTGATTACTGTTTTCTCTGAAGCATAAAATGGAATGCCTTCTGAAGCGTCCACCAAATTGGAAACTTTTTTGTGTTGCGTCCAGAGGTCGTGTAGAATAAAGGTAAAGCAGAGTAAGGTTATTCAACTAAGCAGGAGTATTCTTTTTTATTGAGTTCTTCATTATTAAAGAGTATAGGGACCTCATAAGTGAGTAGGGTAAGGTGATTCAATTTTATGTCGCTTATTCTATCAATCTCAATTATAAACTGCATGCTAATAATCACTCTATAAGTTTTATTGTCCAAGGTCATGCTGGGAGCTGACAAGATGAGCTTTCCAATATGAATAGGCAAGGAGGACTAGGCTCCCATAGCATGGGTGCTGTAGGGACCCGCCGTTCCAAACTCCTGCATACACTCATGAACAGGAGCCAGCTAAATCTTCTTGATCAGCTTGAAAGAGAGAACGTTTACATGAGATCCAGTGTCCAATATAGCCCTAACCCAGATTTCATGAATAATTATCTCTAACTTAGTTATGGTCCCGCTAAAGTTAGGAGGGAGAGATAATACTTCCTTAAGACGAAGAGTAGAGGCAATCTTTTTAGCTGTCTTGGGATAGTTATTTTAATGGACTGTAGGGTGTGAACATGATTAATTGGCCAGATCAGCGAGGAAACAACCTGGTCAGCATCGCTAGTGGTATCAATTACCTGAGGGCACACCAGCACTTGATTGAGGTAGGTTCCTTGAGGGATCAGGGCTATATCTACTCCTTCATGGTCCAGTCAATCCGGTATACCTAATTCATCTGAGGCTCCTAGGACATAATAACTGATATCCTCATGAACCCTTAAGACTCATCATCATAAGGGTTGGCCACACATATTGTGTGGACGATGGGAGGTTGGAGGAGGAAGCAATAACTTCAGTAGCTGTGGGGCCATCCACAGCGATGATCATTGGAGGAGCAGGCAGCTTAGCTTGAGCATCCTTTTTCTTGAGCCAATGGTTGTTGGGAGAGATTGTCACTGGAGGAGAGGATTGAGCTTTCTCATGACTAAAGATTTCAGATTGGAGTTGGCTGGAGGAGATAGCGTCTTGGAGGGGTATGATTTAACTACGCCAGCTTTAGGTTGATCAGATGCTGTGAGCCTTGGGGAAACAGGTGGTTTAGTTTAGCGACCTGGTCCTTTTACCCATTTTTAACTGGCGAATGTCAACTGAGAGAGGTTTTTAAGCTTAGGAGCAATCTTTGAGACCACTTGGAGAGGTTTATTGGATGGCACAAGCTGATCTTGGTGGCAAGGTGGGGGCAGGAAGAGCTTCCCCATTAACGATGATGCACTCTGACTTACTAGCTTGAGAACCTCAGGTTGGATGGGCGGAGGAATATCAGTTTTGAGCTGCACTGAAGGTGTGGGATCAGAGTAGTAACCAGCATTGGTGTCAACATAGCCTCCTTTGATGTAGCTTCAGTTGAGAACTCCACAATGGTCAAAACTTGGGGATTCACCACAGCTATATGTGTTTTCACACAGGAATGAAAATCAGCAACGTCTAACAAGGCCTCTTTTATGTTACAGACGTTCATATAGTTGCGCTTCACTGATATGATATGTAGGGCAAAAGAAGGTTAGGAAGTTAGTTCAGTTAACATGGCAGCAATAACATCATCCAGGTTTAGCATTTTAGACATAAACAACCTCCAGGAAGCAAGGTAAAATTGCTCAGAAAATACAGTGATCCGTTCTCCATAATACATATTAAAACTCATAAAGGCCTGTTAACCCTGTTTAAACTCTGCTTGTAGCCAAATTGAGCTACCAGAACTTCCTTAACCTTAGCCCAGGTATGCAGAGTGTCATATGAGGGACTATTATTTCTTAAGCCAGGAGACTTAAAAATGAAGGATGTGCTGAATTTTCTGGTGGTCAGTCGCTCATTGCATGTCAGATTCGTAAACATATATAAATGAAGCAATGCTACCATCGTCAGGGGTGAACTTGTCTTTAAAGGGACTTTTAAAGAGGCGCTGTTTGAGCTTTTTAAGCCGTGACAAAGCGTTGGCTAGCTGCTGTTTAAGGGCAACTATCCTTGGTTCATTTTCCGTGTAAGGAAGAAGAAGGGTACTCACTTAAACGCCCTCCTTTTTGTAGCATTCTTGTGTTGTAAAGGTGCACCTGTAGTGAGCACCACTTGTTAGAATCAGGGCAGGTTGTATGCTCGCAGGTGCTAATTTACCCCTGATTTCAACAATATTGCTGGAGAAGTTTATCTCAACTTCCAAAATAAAGAATAAAAAGGAGTAGAATGACCACTTTTTTACAAATAAATACTTCAACTAAATAGTTGATTGATTCTTATAGGTTTTTTATTAGTTTCAATTAGGGGGTTACAAGCAAACCCTCTTTGAATTGCTTTGCTTAGTAATTGATTGAGCTCGAGGCTTGAAGTGAGATCAACAAATATTCATTAACTTCAAGGCTAATTTGGTAATATGGGCGTTCCCCCTATTAGAGCTCTCAAAACTTGCTTTGCTTTGATTGGAACGGCCAATGAAGGGTCAAGAGTAGGTATAACAAGGCCGTGAGGTAAAAAATTTGATGTATTTGAGCTAAACACTGTGGGGAAATGGTTTCACCTGGTGTAATCACCTCCAGGCCTTTAAAGGGTCCTGGTCTCCGCAGTGGAGTTTATTTTGCATTGGAGGTATGACGCTGGGAACCTCCAAATGGCTCCCTAGATAATTCTGGCGATTTGGCATAGTTCTATTAGTAATTATAGGCCTGTTTAGCTGAAAAGTGGGAGTAATTGCCTAACTCTGAGAGGCTGGATTCTACTGAGAGTCAGATAGGCCTTTAGTAAATTGAAATTGGGGCTATTCTCCTATGAACTATTCTTACTTACTAATTGAACAACCGTTTGGCTGACAGGTGATAGGATGTAGACAATACACCGCGTATACCCATCAATTCATTGAGTTTGAAAATCATCTGGGACGTAAATTTAGTCCCATTATATACAACAGAAACTTAGAATTTCAATGATGATTGATAAAATTATTTGAGGTGGGTCAACTTGGGACAAATATACCACACTGAGAATGTTTTCTAGTCAGTACAGGTTTCAAAGCCAAAACCTGCACTAGGGGTGGAAGAAGTTTTACCCGCTCAGCTAACCACACTTTTATCAATGATAGTAGATAATATCTTATAAAATTTAATTTCGTCATAGTCGTGGCGCCTAGATCCCAAACTTCTCTGGCCTCCACCTATTTGGTGAAGTGATTTCTGGCACTAAAATTTATATAAAATTGACCAGTAGTGTCGATCAAAGGGCCCACAACATCCATAGATACAGTATGCTAGGCAAAGTTGAGTTTGACCAACTGATAAGAGGTGTCTTTTGGTAAGGTCCCTCCACTTGACATTCTTTGCAACAGCAGAGAGTCTCATGAACGTCATAATTCATAAATTGTCTTTAGTGGTTCTGCTTTAATAATTCAAACTCTTTCTTGGGACCATTGTGTCCCATCACCATGTGGGCCCTTATGATAGTATCTGTTTGCTCCGTCGGTCTGGATGCTCAAAATTGCTGATCATTTTAGAACTTTGTAAGAGTTTCCATCCCAGATAGCCATGTCTTTTTGTAAATTTTCTAAGCCACTCTGAACTTCCAACAGTTCATTGTCATATAGTTGATTCAACATCTTACCAAATAATATATTAGCTACATCGCCCACAAGGCAACAGTTTGCAGTTTAGATAACCCATAAGCATTCTGATGCATATCGCCAAGTCAGTTCTGACTTTTAAAAATTGTAAGCCTGAAATTTAAAGTCCCAGTGGACTAATTCTCCTCCATGATCTTTTAGATTTTTAACCCAGTGCAGAGAGGCTTAATCGTTTACTACAGTAAAGTGTACTCTGTGGACAAAAAATCAAAATTGTTTACATGGATAAATAACTTCCAGAACTGCTTCCCAGTTACCGTATATTTCTGTTCATGAACATCCAAGGTTCAGCTACAATAATCCAGTGGAATGCTCAATTTCATCAACAATTTGGGACAACACCATCCTGATGGCAGTGAGCAAAGAATCTGTCTGGATAATAGATGGGTTCATGAATTAGGGTACATTAACAGTGACGCATGGGTGTGTAAAGCCTTAATGTGTCAAAGGCTAACTGACAGTTCCCAGTTCACTCAAAGGTGACACAATTCTTTTAAAAGGTTAAATATTGGTTCACCTATTTTACAAAATTTTTACTATAAATCAGCAATAATAATTTATCCCAGAAATAATTGAACGTTACACTTGCTACTATGTTGTGCCAAATGTTCAATAGCTTCAACCTTTGCCAGTTGGGGCTGTAAGCCCTGCTCATCAATGTGAAAAGTCAAATAAACCATTTTCTCATTGAAGAAAATGTACTTAAGCATCTTGAATTTTAGATCAGCCTTGGCAAGGCGGTGAAAAACTTCTTCTATGTGCTGCAAATGACCAGTAAACGCTCTGGAAAAAAATTGAAATTATCTAGATAAACTAGGATGCCGGAATCATTTAGATCGTCAAAGAAAGCACCCATAGCCCGCTGAAAGGTCGCAGGGCGTCACACACTCCCTGTGACATTTTAGTGTGTTAATAAAGACCCTAAGCTATAATCATAGCACATTTTTTCCTGCTCCTCCTTAGGAAGATCTATTTGCCAGTAGCCATAAATTTAGTCCACGCATAAGAATATTGCATGCTGCCCAAGAAGTCTAACTCATCATCAATATGCGGTAAAGAATATAAATCCTTTTGGGTAATACTATTAAGCTTGCAGTAGTCTATCACCACTTGGTTTTAACCATCTTTTTCTTTGTAATCAGCAAGGAGAGGCCCAGAACTCTTAAAGGGCACTAGCTCACCGTTTTGCACTAGCTGATTAATTTTGGCGTTAACAACTTTATCCACCGCCTTTAGCTCTAATTGGATGAAGGAAAATTGGCTGATGATTTCTGGTATTAATACGATGAAGTACATCCTGGGCACAACAAAATCATAGTCATCTTTTGAGAAAATAACATAGAGCTTAGAAAAGGGTGGCGCTTGATCCTTCTCATCCTCAGTTAACCCAGATAGGATTTTGCAAGGCACTAAAAAAAATGTATTGCTCAACGTTACCACTAAGGCCTAACTCATCGAAATGGCCATAATCAGAAACATTCTATACTTTTTGACATTTAACATATGACTTTAATCTGATCAAACCCGCTATCTACATATTAAATAAACCAAGTCTCTTTCACCTTGGTATAACTTTCTGAGCAAACTACAAAAATTAATATGAAAGTAAAATTTTGATTGACCATTGTACTTTTGCTCTGATGTCCTTGGATTCTCCACTTCCTGATCCAGTGTGGAGCAGCGGCGAAACTCCCCTGCCATTTTCCATCCAGCAGTAAAACAGACTCAGACTGCCTCACCCAGTCATTCCAAACCCATGGGATGATTTGTTCCTCCCAAAGATCTTGGCGCCCACCTCGCTCATAATTAAGAAGTACCTTGCTGCCCCCTGGTGTTCAACCAGAGCAACATGCTCTATGGCCTAAGGGTCAACTACAGGAAACTCTTCCCATACCACAACTAAGCCATTATCAAAATGGCACAGGCAGTGATGACACCTTCCAGATTTTAGATTTCCACCCCTATAAAGGGTATTTTGACCTCAGCTTCACCTGTGAAACTGATGCCGCCACTTTAGCAACTGTGCCCCTGGTATTCCAGGGCACCCCTCTCCCCACAACTCAAACCTGGCTCCCAGCGGACACCACTTTAGTGGTCCAATTTTCTGGCTTACCCACCCACCTCCCCCCTGCAGTGCACCACCAGGAGCTGATGGACGGTTTGGCAGCCTATGGCTCCAACCCTATCTTACAATTTGTTGTCCCAAATGGGACCACATGACTCTCTGGGCCTTGGGCATATGCCACAATCAGCCCTGAATTTAGTAAAATCGTTGTGTCAATTCCCCCTTGCACCATTATTCCTTCAGCCCTGACAATCTGTTTTGGGCCTGCGTTGAGGGTGGGCGGACGATCTTTCCATCATGTTTTGAGTTATACCACTCTAAATGCAATTGCCCCTCCTTAGCCACTTCTAATGGATCAGACTACTCATCCGCTGACCTCCAATCTGCTGCCCACCCCATACAAGTTCTGGCATGGGGTACAATCCTACCTTATCCTCCCCCAAAACCTAAAGCTGCACCTGCACCTGCGGCCACCAATCAGTCTCCTCCTCGCCCCAATGCCACACATGATTCCTCCAATCAAGCATTGGATTGGACCCCAGTTCAATCCCATGCTTCCTCCAATGAATCAACCAGACCTCAACCATACACCATTTCCCCAATTCAATTCAATCATAAACATGGGAGTTATTGGCTGAAATTGACGAATCAGGTAAGCTCATTGAAGAATCTTCTCTGCAAAATGAGCGTTTCATTAATCCAGAATGGGATGCCAAATACCCCCTCAACTATATATCCCATATCCAAATGCCAAATCATTTTGCATTGATCACCAGCTTGAAGTTGAAGCTGCTGCAGCACCAGATTGTCATCCCCTTTGTAAAGATGTCGCCAAATCAGTAGCGATGCTCACAGGAGGAATTCCAACTCCTGTTATCCCTGAAAATCTTACTCCAAAGAGTAAAATCACAGTGTAGCAGTTACACAAAAATGTCAACAATGCTATCCAGAATGTGATAGTTGTAGCACGGAATCCAAAAGCTAAGATTACCTGAATTAGTATCGCCACATTTGTTAAACTCCCAGAAGCCCGCATTAAAGCTGAAAAAGCTTTAGCCAAATATATCAGTGCCATTTTCCTAGCTGGAAATTTCTATGAAATACTAATCATTATCGATATTGAACCACATGCCGCTGATGCCCTGACGCCCTTACTATCTGCCTTGACATGTACCCTACTCTGTGAGGAGGAAGCTGCTGCCAAAGATGAGCCCCCCAAGACCCCCTCATCTTCCGTCATGGAGGGATAAGCAGTTTCCGCTGCCCACCTGTTTGGTTGTTTTGTTAGAAGTGTTTCACTTAATCCGCTCATTTGGACGTTTTGTCTGAACCAATTAGGTATATTAGTTTTTGTTTTAATTTTAGTTTTGGTAATGTCCGTCCCCTGGTTGGCTTGCCTCAAATAAATACAATGACATTTAACATATGCATAAAAGCAATAATTTTGTTTCTCTTTATCTACATATGATAGACATAAAAATTAGCTAAAAGCACCTGAATTTCACCATGGTCAGGGAGGATAATACCAGGTGAAGGACTCTTTTTAAATTGAAATGACAAAACAGTGCAAATATCTCGCCACGTAATCCTTAAGCCATTTCCAACTTAATTTCAAACCCCATTATTACTTGGTGGCCCACCAGATTAATAAGGTTACATTTAGCATGTAGTGGAATCCCCAAAGATTTTGCAATCTGGTTAGTAGCTACCTCATATGTGCCCAAACCTGCTGATAACCCATGAGCACTATACCACTTTTAAATACTAGGATAAAAAAATTTTGAGTTTGAGGCGCTGGGGCCTCCTCCTTATTATGATAAAAGTAATGGAAGAATAGATTTTAAAAATTTCCAACATGTTTTCTTCAAAAGTAGCTTTGATTCTTTTAGCTCTCATAAAAATGAGGTCCCAATAAAGAAATTGTAATTTTGATTTGGAAACAATAGCAGAGCAGATAATATGTAAGCAAATCGCAACAACAAAGCACTGTATGCTCCTTCTGAAGTTGTACTCTGAGGGACTGCTAAACCATAGATTTTCTAATGATTATTGCAGGAGTGAGGCCAAGTCTTTTTACCAGCTAAGTAGACACAATATTAACTGGGGCCCATTGTCCAAAAATTGAATGGACTTTAAACTTATCGAGTGAAATATAGATATAAGTACATTCTGAAAATAAGCATCACCATGATTTATGGTAAGAACATCTAAAGTATCCGCCTGACTTACTAAAAATCGAATCTTAAGACTAACTGGGGGCTGGATTTTATTAAAGTCCCAATAGCCATTGCCCTTGGACCCCGTTTGATTGGGGGATATCACCCAATGTAACTGAAATTTCTTATAGCACTAAATGTTGTCTATAGGGTTTATGACTATTTCTCCCTCACTCAACTTTGGATTTTCTCATGGAGCAGTTGGCCATGGCTCCCAGATCATTCGCTATTATGGGCTGAACAGCTGGAGGTAAAGCACTATTGGATACATTCTGCTGAACTAAAAGGGAGTCAAAGAACTTTTTTCTTGGGATTTTTTAGAGAAGGCGGAGACAGAAAATCCCTGTTCTACACTGCATTGTCTTTTCCAACATTTTTTCATTCTTGAGATTCAACAATTGAACCTTAGGTCTAGAACTTAATTTTGGGCAATGATTTTCATAATATCCCAAGATTTTACAATAATAACAGGTGACCTTACTACTTTTTTTTCTCGTTGCAAACACTTTTGCAACCTATTCAATTCAAGACTAAATCAAGTTTGATAATCTCATAGAGGATATTAGTCTGCGCCCATGTCTGGGAGCAGTTGGGCAAGCAAGGCAAGAGGAGCAGGCGGAAGGCCCGCGGCCTCTAACATTCAAAAACGCCCCGGAGAATCTGGCAGAATAGAAAAAAATCTAAAAAAACTGGTGGTCACAATTTCCCCAGAAAGCTCATGTGGCAAGCACAATGCAACCAGTACATCAACACGCCACACTCCCAGCCACTTTTGTCGGTGGAATTCGGAGTCTGTGTGTATCTGGACATCCAAAAAATGGCCTTATGGGAAAAATTTTGTGAAGATGTACACAAAATTTTCCTGACCGCGGTGTACGTTGCACCTCACTCCATGTCACACGGTTGGCTGGACCTAGGTTTCGAAAGCAAAATAGCAGCAGACAAGGCTGCAGCGGTGCACATAGTGGTCGACCTCCCCGAAGGGCAATGGGCTGTCAAAACCAAATGCACCAGATGGACAAAATCAAACCAAATTTTCCTCACGTTTGACTTTTTGCCTACTACGGTAAAACGTGACATTTTGGAGAAACACCTGAAAGATGGTCTCACCATATATGGCAAAATACAATCTTTTGAAATGCAACGTTTCACGCTGATGCCACACCTGTGCACTGGCAAAGCCATCGCAGTTCTGACCCCAACTGAGGAGATCGTGAAGGACCTAACCCAGATCCTGCACTCCACTTTTATTGATATCACAGGGCATACCACCCACCCATTTCAGGTGACCGTGGACAGCGCGCCCCCCATTTGCACCCACTGTGACGTGTTCAGCCATAAGGCGCATGCATGCCCCATCAAGGAGGGCGTCACATTCCAAGAGCACCCCTCGGCGGCCATGGCCAGTGGAGAGGCACACTACAAACCAACCGCAAGCACCAAGGAGGCTTTCCCGTGGGGAGCACAAGGCTGCTACCTATTGGTAAAGCCCATCTCCCCACAGGAGTGGAAGAAGGCTAAACAGGCCCATAGGGCCGCGGCCAAGGAAGTGGCCAAGGCCACCACCACCATACCACAATCACAACGCCAGGAGGACATAGAGACCTTCACGGTGGAAGCAACTTGGGAATCCATCACCCAATCAGATTGGGATGCCCATGCCAAGTGGGCCACTCAATCCAAGGATCCAATGTAAGATTTGATCTCACCCAATCGCTGCACCCAAGCTCCAGTCAAAACTGACTTGGGACCTATCCCAACCAAGAAATTTTTTTTGCCCCGCTTGATGGTGCACCAAACGTATCCACACCGCAAAAAATTTGTCCGATGTCAGGAAAACAAAAAGCGAAGGCCAAAGCCAATGCATCTCTTTCCACAAAAATAACAAAAACCCCAATAGCGTTGCTGCTAACACCCGCACTGCTGTGAAAGCCTGTGGGGACCTGGAAGAGGATGGTGGGCCTGGGGGCCCACCCCTCGCACCTAAGGTGTGATGGGGGAAACCTTCACTCTAGGGACGCTGAATATCGCCAGACTCAAGGCCTCCCCATCCCAGGCTAGGAAACTTAGTTTTTTACAAAACAATTTACCCGTGGATATCCTGGCCATCCAGGAGTCCCACTGTCCACAAGGTTCTGAGGAAGCTTGGGAAACAATGCTCCTTCCATCCCTATCCTTTTGGTCAAAGCACTGTGGGGTGCTAATTTGGAAAAACAATTTTTTCAAATTCACATCCTCAGAAACATTCCTAAATGGCTGAGTGCTCATTGTCACCTTCTTGTGGGCTGACGTTGCACACACAATTGTCAACATTTACGCCCCAAACGGTGCACACGAGCGTTGGGAATTTTTTCCATTGGTCAAATCCCTCCTGCTACCCCCCGATTCTTTCCTAGTTGGTGACATGAACTGTTGGCTAACCTCACCAACGGACCGGTGGCTGCCCTCACCCCACGCCCCACAGGGTCATGTAGAACTACGCGTTTTAAAAGCCACCCTTGGGTTAATGGATGTGCTGCCATGACATGCCCCACTGCTCAAAAACATGATGCGTCCCCACGTCCACAATGGCCAATTAAGGTCTATGACCCGCATTGACCTTATTCTAACATTGGCGAAATTCCAACCCCACATCTCCCACTTCAAAACAACAAAAATGGAATTCTCCGACCACTGACTGGTCTCAATAACATACCACCTACCCATCACAGTTGCAAAGGCCCCACATTGGTGCAAAATCCGCCCCCCCGAGCTCGCATCACCAGGATTTTCCACATGGGTGGAAGAGGCAACTTTGGCGAAATTGTTTGTTGCACCATTTTGCGCGGACCCCATTTCCACATGGGCAACTTTCAAAGAAGACACCATCCGCCACTATTGCCATCTCTCCTCCAGATGCTCATGAGCCACATCAGCGGTTATCTCATGTGCGCTGGCGGAATTGGCCTACTTGGAGTCCAACATTCCAGCCACAGGATATAGCCCTGCATGGGGCTGGAAGTGGGTGGAGGCAGCCACCCACCTCAACGCACTAGAAAGGCAACACAAACATCGGGTTTGTGTCCAATACAGGGCCACATGCATCACTAAAGGCGACAAGTGCACTGCATACTTCTTTGAAAAAAATTTTGCACCACGCCAGAGCGTGGCCTGCACACAGGTGCGAAGATCGGATAATTCCATTGTGGACATACCAGTCAAAGTGGTAATCAAAATGCAAAGATATTAAACCGAGTTATACTGAGCTGAACCAATTCAGCCAGCTGAAATGGCGGAATTTCTCGACCAAGCTCATATCTGCACCATTTTCCGATACCCAGAAATAATGAATTTAATTACTCTGAATGATTTATGGACAGCCATTCACGGTGCGCCAAACCAAAAATGCTCAGGCCCAGATGGCATTCCATATGAGTACTACAAAAAATATTTCAAATATATATCCCCATTCTGCTAGCCTCACTCAACCAAAGCCTGTTGGAAACGCGCCTCCTACCAGGAGGACATGAGACCTTTACTGTCACACTCTTCAAGAAAGGGGATAGGCTTGACTTAGTCAACTGGCACACCATTTCTCTAACAAACACAGACACCAAAAATTTAAACCAAAATCATGGCTAACCGTTTAGGGACTGTAGCATCTGCCACCATCTCCCCAGAACAATTTGGTTTCATCCCCAGAAGGTCGATTTGGGATAACGTGCACTCTGTGGCTAATGTGTGTCAGTCCACAGCCTCTGGGGCACTTGTATTCTTGGACCAACAAAAGGCCTATGATAGAGTAAACTGGGAATACCTTAGGGCCTGCCTCCATCAATTCCGCCTACCCCCCACTTCATAAACTGGGTGATGCTGCTCACGGAATCTGCGACAATGGCAGTGCGTGGCCCAGGCTTCCCAACGGAAGTAGTCCGCCCTCAAAGGGGCCTGCGACAAGGGGACCCCTCAGCCCACTCTTATACAACTTCAGCCTTGACCCACTACTGCGAAATGTGAATGCCCACCTCATTGGGGTCCATGTGCCAGGCCAAACCCCAGTCAAGATGATTGCATTTGCAGATGATTGCGTGGTGGGGGTGTCTAATAACAAAGATGCATGTGCGCTTGAAGCCCTCATCCAGGAATATTCCCAGGTAAGCAATGTGGCACTGAACGCCTCCAAAACCGAAATCATCCTCCTTGGTCAGTTTCAGAACTGCTGGGCCCCAGCAAGTAGTTCCCAACCCGGCCATCTGCTCGCCCACGTCCACGCCTTACTAACTCAACACACACCGCTCCACTGGTGCTCCCCTTTGTGACACGTCCTACCATAGGACTGGTACGCCATCTGGGCGTGTGGATGGAGGCAGGCGGATACGCGTCTACAGTAATGGAGTGCCATATACTGGACAACGTGACGAAGTGAATCGCCTCTCTCAGAGCCCACCCTACTACCCTCACTGGCAGGGTTGTTCTTGCCAACTCTATGCTCCTATCCAAAGTCTGGTTCAGAGCCCACGCCATCCCCTTCTCCCCAAGCTTCTTCAAATCCCTGTATGCCTTGCTGCAAGGATGGCTTTGGTCAGGCCGCCCTCCACCAGTACAGCTAGAGGTCATGTCTGGCCCTCATCATCAAGGTGGCATGGGCCTGCTTGACTTCAAAGCCCATGCTGCCAAGATCCTGGGCACCTGGATCGTGGCCGTCACCGCTCCTACACTCCCATCCCAACACTGGTCCCGCGCGGCCCACTCCAACTTCTCCTGAGCCTTGGGCCTCAACAATCCATCAAACCCCCACTCCCTGATGAAATACCTTGCATCACACACATCTGCCACAGGTCCTCACGGGACTAAAACCCACTACAAACGAATCCTACTCTCCATGCGAAACGTAGAGTGGAGAATTCGTATTAGTGGACATACAACCTGAAGAGGCCGCCCCTCTCCTCAGTTCACACAAGAGGTACAGGGGCTACCCATCCATGATGGCGTGATCCCCATTCGACCCCAAGTCCTATCCAGGGTGGACTACCTGGACATGTTGGACATCCCTTATTCCACTGAGACCCAAAAGACTATCTGGAAATACGCACACCATCCTCTGTTGCAGCCTCAAGTCCGCTCCCATGTGTGGCGCTGCCTGAGGCGGGTGTATCTTACAGCTGAGCGCTCTAACGCTTTACACTCATCCTGTGTCGTGTGTGGCCAGTATGGAACGCTGTTCCACCGCCTGGAGAAGTGCCCCACCTCTAAAGTGATATGGCGCGAAGTCCAACGTCTGCTAGGCCAGGATCAAACGCATCCCTTCAGTCTGTCAAGAGATATGTTTGCTTCATCAATGGCCTCCCCCTCCCACCCTCCCTCCATGCTCTGGTGGTTGCAATAGCCATGTGGACTATCCACACGATTGTCTTGGATGCCATCGCTGGCTCCATCCCCACCCTCCCAGAAGCTGTCCACAGATTCGGTCTCATTTGGTGGACCACTTTCAAGTGTGGATGTTTGGATATCTCCCACCGCGTCGCCGACAGCTGGTCTCCTCCTGGTTCCCAGTCTGGTTCATCAAATCAGACCCCTTCCTCCACACGTGCTCAATAGTGGCTACGGTCCCTTCACACGTTCCCTCCCCCTCCCCATAAGTGGCGTTCCCGCTGGCAACAAGAGATAGCATCGCTTCTCTGGGGTGCCTCCCCTGGTACTAAGTTTTGTCTCTTCTGAGTCATATTTGTAAGTGTCCGTCACATGGTTGGCCTTCCCCACAATAAATTTAAATATAAACAGGTGACCTTAGTGAGGTCAGACTGATTAAAACCAGAGCCACAAGGCTGAGCTATTCCTGTTTTAAATAAATGGCCAGTATTGGAGTTTTGTGAGAAATTATGATCAACAGGCGCTATTATGGCTATAAAGTTATTAATTCCATGGCTCTAGTGAAGATCAACTCAATTGCAACAAAGTTATTAGTTTCGTTTCTATAGATAATGCCTTTTGGATATACAGAATCCTGTATGAAAAATAGACCAAAATTAAACTATGCGAAACAAGAATTGAGGTACTTTATTAATTAAAAACTAGAGATATCTATAGGATAGAAATTTCATGGTTCTTTGCGAGGTTTTCTGTGAATCATCCGAGGTAAGATCTTTCCTACCAGAGGACTAATATTGTTGACTATAATTATTAAAAAATTTGTGATGATCATATCTTATAGAGCTCTTGTTAGATGCAATCAACCTTCTTAGCAAGGGCTTAGCCCCTTTGAAATGATTGGTCATTTCAGATTGCTTGATCATCTTGGATTGCTGAGCTTCTTCGGATTGGTTAGACTCACCCATTGTAGGAGGTCAATAACTCCAAAAGGTCTTTCTTTGGTCAAATTGAGAATTTGAAATACTAAACTTGGATTTTTCATTTTCATTAGACTGAGATATCGGATCTCAATCTGGAGTAATTTTGGTCATCTTATTTGTATCTCCAACAATGCCCCCCTAAAGATCTTGCCTAGGAGAGGCACATATTTGTGAAGAAACCTACTATGCACTCTATTGATAACAGTACTAGTATCAATAGCAGCAATGGAGTATTCCATACCCTGACGATAAATAATATGATAAGGAACAGTCCATAAGATGTCCAATTTTTGGAACCTTCCTCCCAGCCTATGGTGGTAGAAAAGTAAAAGATCTCTGACTTGATATTCTGGTAACATAGGTTTACTAGCGTTGGTTATGGTACCTTCATTCAAGGTGGTAGTAGTAAAGGGAACTTGAAGCCAGTGCTTGTAATCAGATGATTTCGTCAGCTAATCTCCTCATAGCTAAATCAGTAGTTTGAGGGGTAGCCTCTTCAAGTATAGGTTGTACACTTGAGGAGAGGATAGGTTACCGACCATATAAAGCTTTAAAAGGAGACATTCCAATAATATGATGATAGCTAACTCTATAAGCTAAATTCGCACTAGGTAAGTAAAGGTTCCACCTACTAGGATCATTGGAAGCCATCTTAGAAGAATGGCTATAAGGGTACCATTTGCCCGTTTGACCGCACCATTAGTTGAAGGATTATAAGGGGTCGTAAAGGACTGATAAGTCCTCATTATTTTGGTATGCTCAGCCACCACCTGAGAAATGAAATTGGTCCCATTATCTGATAACAGGACTTTTGGGCTACCATTCCTAGTGAAAACTTGCTTGGAAAGAAAGGACGCCGTCAACTTGGCAGTAACTGTGGAAACTGAAATAACTTCAATCCATTTAGTATAATGGTCAATAGCTAACGGAATATATCAATGTCCATAAGCGGCAGTATGGAAAGGCTCCACCACATCAATACTCATAGTGGAAAAGGGTTCGGAAGGTACCACAATTTGGTGTTGGAATGTTGGAATTCCACCACATTGTTGTTGGCACTTAAGACAAGAAACCAGCACATTGTGTAAGATTCCAGAATGTTATCCCAGTAACAATGATTCTTTAACCACTGTAGTGTCTTAGCGACAGCTCCATGACCTACAGCTTGGTGGGCCTCCATAATAGTATCAGTCCTCGCAGAGGGCTGAATATAGGCAACCACTTAGATCCTGACTTCTTATATAATAAACCTTCTTTAACCTGAGTGTCTTCTGTTAAGGATTGTAGCTTTGGGATAGCATCCTTAGATTCATGGAACCAGAGCTCAGGTCTACCAATCAGGTCATAAATGCGATCTTCTTCTGCAGAAAATAACGTTAAGATAGGCAATCAAGTAAGGTCATCAGCGTTTTAATGTATTGCTCCAGCGCAATGTTGAATAGTGAAGTCATAATTTTGGAGCTTTAAAGCCCATCTAGCTAAGTGCCCATCAGGATCCTTCATTTGTTGCAATCACTTCAGGGAAGCGTGATCTTTTACAATAGTGAAATGCTTGCCATATAGATAAGGGCGAAAATGCTTGATGGCGGACAACACATCAATGCATTCTCTTTCAGTAACGCTATAATTGCGTTTGGCCTTAGAAAGGGTTTTACTATAGTATGCATTGGGGTGATCAACCAGATCGGTATCATGTTGAGCCAGAATGGCCCCAATAGGAATATAACTGGCATTGATAAATAGTATAAAAGGTTTGGAAAAGTCAGGATGGGCTAAGATGGGGGCACTCATTAAGGCTTGGCCAACAGATCAAAGGATTGTTGCTGTGATTCTTCCCATACAAAAGGAACTTCTTTATGCAAGAGGTAAACTAAAGGTTCTGTAATCTCCACAAAATTGGGGATGAATTGTCAATATTAACCAACCATCCCTAAAAATACTTGAATATTGCGCAAGCTTTTAGAAACTGGAATGTCTGAAATAGCTTGTATCTTATTAGATAAGGATAAAATACCATCACAATTAGCTTTATGTCCCTAAAATTCCATCTCAGCTTTAAAAAAAGCACAATTCAATGGTTTAAGCTTAAGTGAGGCATGACGCAGTTGGCCAAAAACTTTCTTTAAATGAGCCAAATGCTCATTAAAAGTGCGTGAAAAAACATTATTTTCATCTAGATAAACTAAAACACAAGAAAATTTTAAAATTTCCAAACAAGCCATCCATGACTCGTTGAAAAGTAGCAGGGCATTGCAAAGCCCCTGCAGCATACGAGTTGGCTCAAATAGCCTCTCACTAGAAATTAGAGCACATTTTTGACGATCTTCCAAGGCAAGATCATTTGCCAATAACCACTCGCAAGGTCCATAGCAGAGAAATATTGTGATCCAGACAATAATCTCAATGAATCATCTATGCGAGGTAGAGGATAAAAATCCTTTTGCGTAACAGCATTGAGCTGATGATAGTCCATAATTACTACATGGCCCCTCATCTTTTTTTGAATGAGTAGTAAAGGAGAATCCCATGACTCTTAGAAGGTGTTAACAGCCCAGCCTCAAGGAGTTGTTTCAGTTCCACTGAGACTTGAGACTCCTCAACTTTGGATTTGTGATATGGTTGAGCTCAAATAGGGGGAGTATCCCCAGTTTTTACCTGATGCTGTACCTCTTTCATTAGGCCAAAATCTCCTGGACCTTGGGCAAAGATATCCGCATATTCTTCAATCAGGGCCTCAGCTTCAAGCTGTTGATCTGAAGTAAGTGAATCCCCAAATTTGACATCAATTCGAGCAACAACAGGTGGATCTTCCAGCCCAAATTCATGTAAATCTCCAAATCCCAAAACGGATAATAGGTCATTCACATGAGTAGGCCGCACATAGACGATGGAATTATTGTAATTCAATCGCATAGGTTGGGAAGTGAGATTAGCCAGTAGAATTGAAACAGTCCCATCATAGGCAGGATCAAAGATACCCAGGCAGGGTAAGGCCTCCAAATGAGAGGGATTTTGGTGACTGAAGATCTCTAATACATGATCAGGGGGTACAAATACTTGTACGCCTGTATCAACAATGATTTGAGCTTTGGGGAAAATAGTAATTGGAGAGTTAGAATATAACGGCATGCCCTCAGAGGCACAATCAGACGGAAGTGGAAGTATATTCCTTGGACCCAGGATTCAGTATCTGAGACGTGAGATAGAAGTGGGGTATTCCAGTAAGCAAACACGTCGTTTGAGTTTGCCTTTGCTAGTGGGAACATCATGTAAGATTAAAGGTACTCAGTACCCAATTAAAGAAAGTTATTTGTCTTTAAGACTGATTATCGCATCAAAATTAATAAGAAATTTGGTTCCCAAGAGCAGATCATAGCAGTTGTTATCCAATACCACTGCAGGGGCTGACACAACAACTTTCCAAACTGCATCAGAAGAAAGGAATAGGCTCCTATAGATTTAGTGTAGGAGGTTCCAGCAGTTTTGTAATCATGGGAATGGTTCAGGTCCAGAGCCAATGTAAATTCTTCATAAGTTTGGATGAGATTACATTGATGGGTGATCCTGTATCAATGATAGCCAAAACTTTCACCTTATGCATGATGACTTCCACCCAGGTTACATCAGTGCCAAATTTTGGTATTGAGAATACTGAGGGATTAATTGGTTGAATGGAATTAGAAGAAAAAGAGGAAGCATAAGCAGAAATAGAGTCTTTGTTGGATAATTCGTCAGGGATTTCAAGCTCATTGGGAGCGGATACCACATAACAATCTAAAGAAGAATCAAAAGGTTTTGACTGAGGCACCTGAGGTAGGTCAGCACAGGGAGCCTCGTGCCCTATGCCTACTCTTCTTTTTTTGACTCCTCCGCTTGTTTTTTCCAACATTGAGATACCACATGTCCCACGAAACCACAAGAAGTAACCGGCTCCTTCTTTAGTTTGGATTTTGGTTTAGGTGGCATTGCATGGATGTGAAAATGAGGGTTACTATAAGAGGTTGGACGTACCACCCCATTAGGTATCTCCATAAGCACTTCTTTGATGTCAATAATGGAACTGTAATTTCTTTTAAGTGATTTCAATTGTAGTAGTAACTGAGTCAAGAACTTAATGCACTCATTACAGCTGATATAGCACCATCAATAGTAATCCAGTCACACGTAGCAAGTGTCTGGGCCTCATGGTAGAATCATTTAACAAATTCCCGAATAGACTCCCCTCATTTAATTTGAATACTCATAAAGGCTTGCTTTTGGTTGGAAAGGATTTTATCACTCCCAAATTCCTTTATGAGGGCAGTTTTCACTTTAGCCCACGTAGTGCAAACTTTAAGATGTGGAACCATGATCTCTTGAGCGAACCATATTAGGCAAGAGGTGATATGGCGGATCTTCTGTTGATCAGTAGCTCCATCCATTGCGCGTTCATAAATGAAAAGAAAAGAATGAATGCTACCTTCACCCGATTCAAACTTATCCTTGAATGTAGGTTTGAAAAGGGTGGCTTCAGTGTTCAAGACGTGTACACCTGATACAACAACTTGTCCAGCCTTGGAGGGTTCAGATTCTGTGAAATGAGCATGAGGGGGAACTCGGTCAACTTGTTGTCTTAAGAGGTTCAAGTCATCTTGTAAATTTTGAATTCATTAGTTAAAATGGTCATTTGTAGGGGCTCAGTTTAAGTTGGAAATTGCAGTAATTATCTTTGTTTGCTTGGTCTCAAGTACTTCACATTTGGCAGCCAACCACTCAATGGACGCTGTCAATGAAGCAAACTGGGTTTCTTGTGTAGTTTGATTTGCATCGCATAGACAATGTGCATTCTCAACGCCATCCAGTAAGTTGATTAAGGAATAGTCAAGATTGGTCGGAAGACCTTCCAAGGATAAGAAACTCCCTTAAGCTATGGCTCGGATTTGTGTTTCTAATGTTTGTACTCAGGATACTAGGAGCATCAAAGGTTCAGAATCGGATGTAGGAAGTGAGGAGCCAGGAGGTCCTGGGGGTCCTTGCGACCCATCTCTACCTGATGGTCCTGGTTGGCCTTGTTGACCCACTGGACCAGGGGGACCACATTCCCCATGAGGTCCTGTAGTTACCAAAGGGAAGCTAGGTGGTCCCGGTGGTCCAGGAGGACCAACAGGGCCGGGTTCGCCTCTCTAATATTACCCACCACTTGGACAAGATGTTGGGTTAGCCCATTAAGCTCCCCAAGCTCTTCTCATGTTTGGCCTGCAACTGATCCAGTTGTCTCTTAATCTCCTCCTCCAGGGAGGTAATCCAGTGGTGAATAGGGTTAGTAGCATTGCTAACTTGATGAGATTCTTCTTGGCCGATGTATCCCACAACCTCATTATCAAATTTTCACCAACTGGTTATGAATATCGTTGATTTCTCTTCTATTTTCAAGAATGGCCTCTCGATTATCCCTTCCAAAGTTGGATGTCATTTCATAAAATGAAGATAGTTGGGAGTGAGATAGTTGCGCTAGAGTCAATTGGCGCTGGATTTCAAGATGATGCAACCCCAAAATCTGGAGTAAATGGTGAATAGCCGGATGTACATAAAGCTGGAGACATTGCTCAGTCCTAGACAACCCAAATTTAGTAGGCTGTACCACTACTTGGTTATAAAAGTTCATCATGTTGTCAGCAACCTTAGATGCTCAGTCACGATTAGGGAGAGCACCAGGCTGAATAGCCCCTCTGATCAAGCTTTTGACAGTTTCCTCAACATTTGTAACTTGAATCTAATAATTAGATTGGTCAGGGCCCTGGATGGAAAAGTCCTTTAAAGCTTGAAATTGTAGATTATTGATATTAGTGGAAGGCAAATCTTGCAGTTAGAGTATACCCATTGGGTGATACTTAAAGATTCCTCCAAAGAGGGGCTCTCTTCACTAGACATATTCATTGTTGTGAAAGTATGTTTTCACCAAGTAGCCTCAGAAGCATACCTGGCAAGGAGCACCAGTATTGGAATTTCGTGAGAAATTATGATCAACAGGCGCTATTAAGACCATAAGATTATTAATTCCATGGCTCTAGCAAAGATTGACTTAAGTGCAACAAAGTTATTAGTTCCGTTGCTATGGATAATGCCAATTGAATATACAGAATCCTGTATGAAAAATAGGTCAAAATTAAACTATGCGAGACAAGAATTGAGGTACTTTTTTTTTTAAAAACCAGAGATATTTATAGGGGAAAATTTTATGGTTCTTCATAAGGACTTCCATGATTCACTCAAGGTAAGATCTTTCCTACCAGAGGGCCAATATTGTTGATTATAATTTTTATTAAAATTTGTTATTATCATATCTAATAGGGCTCTTGTTAGATGTGATTGACCTTCTTAGCGAGGGCTTAGCCCCTTTTAAATGATTGGTCATTTCAGATTGCTTGATCATCTCAGATTGCTGAGCTTCTTCAGATTGGTTAGGCTCACCCATTGTAGGAGGTCAATAACTCTGAAGGGTCTTTCTTTGGTCAAATTGAGAATTTGAAATACTCATCTTGGATTTTTCAAATTCATTAGACCGAGATATTGAATCTTGATCTGGAGTAATTTTGGTCATCTTAGTTGTATCTCCAACAGCCAGGATGGCGGGTCTCAAGATCTCCGCATACTTGGATTAGGCACATCAAAAGTGACATCCCAGAGCCAGAGATAATTCGCCATATGGGTTATATTGTTCTCCTCATTCAAAATTAGTATCAGGACGCGATACAACTCTATATAGAGCTTGTAGACATTGAAAAGTGCGGTCTGGGCATCAAGCCATTTATAACGTTAGCCCTGGATAGTGTCTTTGACTCCACAAATAAACGTCCAACAAAAATTTGATTAGTTCCATTTACTTTAAATGAGATATTAAAGAATTCTATTCCATATGGTCATCCTTTCAGCACTGCCAGATTCTTTAATAAGAAGACTCAGGGCATTGAGACAGGACACACCAACTTTTTAAAGGTTTTGGCATAATTGGATCCTGATTTTCAGAGTCTAACAAGTTCATCACTGCTGCCAACTTATCATTTTTGGATGCTCCATCTATGTTAATATCAAAGAAAACAAAAATTATACAAATTCACATTTATTCTTGTTGAGCTTTGGTAAATTAGCAGGGCTAACCATAATTTTGATTTTCATGGCTGCAAGGCTGAGGTGCTTGCGGTGTCTCTATCAGATTTCCAAAGTTTTTTGCACAATGAGATGGTTTAACATGGTGCCAATCTGCTGTTTCATCAAGGTACATGGAAGCACCAATGGTCAGAATAGTGGAAATGATATCCCATTCCTTTGAAGAGGTTTCCAAAGCTTATAATCTCTGGCGACATTTACAAAGATCCTGAAGAATCTCCAACTTAGGATGGTTCATCATCTCAGAAAAGTGGCGGCATTTCTCCTGCAACGTAATTTTTATATTACCAATCGTTTGGGTAGCAGTCATCAAGTCCGCTTTCAAAGCATTATTTTCACTTACTAGGGACTGAACATTGCGTCCCTGATTCTTAAGATCTATACATAAAGAGTTGAGCTTTTGATACAATTTGGTATCTTGTCCTTCAAGATGTCATTGATAGATTTCCATAACATTTGCTAAATATCACTTGAGAATTGTGACCTAATATAATACCTGAATATAGTCTGACGTGAGCTTTCAATTCTACTCATAAATGCCAAAATCACATCAGAATAATCTAATGAGACCTCGTAGCCAGGAGCCTCATAGCCAGAAAAAATAGTGTCAGATTGTTTCATTACAACCATCCCAAGGTAACCCTCAATTTGTTGGTCAGAAGCTATCCTAGATAACAAAGTGTTCAACGGAACATGGTGTGGCTCCCTATAGTGAGCAGAAAATGTTGGATTGGTGCTAGGTTTCAGATTTCAACTGCACTGGTCAATATACACAAAAATGGTACTGTATGAAGATAGTAACATTAACAAAAACTTAACCAAAGGTAATGCTTTTAAAAAAATATAGTAATTATTATAAGAAATGAGAAAGTATACCATAGTATCTAATAATGTCAGCGGCTTCCAGGCTTGCTCTTGTACTACTATAGATCAGTTATCACAGATTCTCCAGGGAAAGGTCCCCTTCCCCTTGATAATTCTCCTCAGATATGCGTTTTCTAACAGAGCTCTCATTGGTGATTTTCATGGTTACTAACCAGCACCTCCAAATAGTAGACTAAAATTATAATATGAATTAAGTCAGAAGTGAATAACTAAGGTTTAAAGTTTTTATAAAAAGTTGTAATATGCTAAATGTAGGTGAATACTGGCTAACCACTATAATAGACATATAGGACCCTATCACTAGTAGCTTACACCAGCATGGGGATAACGTAAAATAGTATGCTAAAATAAAATAAGAGGCCATATAGGGATCAAGGCTACAGCGTCAGAAGCCAACAAAGTTAGGGAACAAGAGATGTGCCGGTGGGGTTTCATAGATACAATTAGTGGTAAATTAATACTTAAGGCTTTTGTATATAAAAGCTGAGGCTACGTAGCTTAAAAACCGCAATACTGATAAAATCTACTATCTAATTATTAGTAATAGTATGCTTTCTTATATTAAAATATCATATCAAGATAGGTGGTCAAACAAAACTAGAAAAGTAGGGAAAGGTCCAAAATTTCTGTTTGACATAGCAATAAGATGTGTCAATCAGTTAGATCTACAATAAATAGCACGTCAATAAAAATATAATATAGTATAAAGTGAAAAACATTAAAAAAGAAGAACTTGTGTTAAGAGCATAATTCAACGGTAACTTTAGGAGGAGGAATGGCAATGTAATTCTGTCAAGAAAAAGGTATCTCTTTGTTGAAGTTAGTTTATATATTTGTGATATTTTAAGGGACAGCAATTTTCATATTGCTATCCCATTATTGTATTGGTACATGAACCTTGTGCTACAATCCATCAAATTCTTTATATTGTGAGCAATTTACCAGCGGATTTTGATAGGTATGTTCTCTTACCTAACTCATAACCGTAATTATAGATTTATTTAGTATTACTTGCCATAACTCAATATGTTCCTTCAGCGCCATGGTAATTTTTAGACCAATGTATAGTCAAAAGACTTCTGAAACATCACCTTTTATGCTCCTTATCACATAATTATTTATATTTGTTAATTTATAGTATAACCTGAGTAAGGTAACTTTATCACAATTATCTGTAAAAGCAGTTACCAACAATTTTTATTGAGGCGATAAATCTTTCCCTTATTGAGATAGAGTATTATAGAATTAATTTGGGCTACAAGTTTAGATGTATATGTTCCATATCTGATTTAGTTGTTTCAATAATCAATCTTATTAATATATGGTTTTTTATTTGTATATAATAGAAGCTTGTGTAGGAAAACTAAACATATTTGTCACCCAGTATGATTTGATTGAGTTTCTCATGGGGCCCAATTATGACTGTTTGCAAATCTTCAAATGACAGAAGTGATAAAAATTAAAAATTATACTTATTATCCCAACATTCCACAATCACCACAAATATTTAGGACTGTTTACACACTTGCTATATATACTTTAATATAATATAATAATTAAACATAAATATAAATCAATAAAATTTTATAGTATAATATTTATTTTTAATTTATAATTGATATATTTTAAATTAAAATTAATCTGGGGTATACTTATATGTATCAGTTCTTAGTTTTCATTAACTTATAACAACAATTCTGAGTCAGTTATACTCAGTGCCTCTACTTCTCACTCTCTGCTTGCTAGACATCTGTACTAACTTCTGGTGACCTTATTTATTCAAGCTATCTAAGGTCATGTTAAGTATTCTTATCTATATATAAGCCTCTATTGGCTGTTTAACCTCAACTCAGTTCTGTATTATCAGTTTAAAATTGTACTATACCCTCCCATCTTACCATATATGGTATAATTTTATATTAAAGATTGCATAAAGATGCAGAGGGATTCACTAAAAGATCATACTTGTTCCTCTTTTTGTTTCTACTATTCTTAGAACTCAAAATCTGTGTTTTTTAATGTATATTTTTTATTTATATTTCAATACTTACTTTATCAAATTTTTTCAAGAACCCTATTTAAAATCTTTTTTAAATAGAGTAACCTATATATTGTTGAGGTGGTAATAAACAATTAAAATTTAAAATAAGGGCCTATAAAATTTGCCCTATGTAAAATGGGTAGAGATTTGATAGATCTTTTAAGACAAGGATTAAGATCTAAACTACCATTACTAAAAGAGAAATCAGTAAAAATCTGTTAGAGAAATTTATCTAAGAAGATATCAAATTTAATTAAATTTGGTCTATAGTGTAATATATGATAGTGTGGTAAGCTTTAAGTTAAACAAATTATTATAGTGCGCTAGATAATAACAGTAGAGTATTATAAAAATTAATGGGTCAAAAGATAGCGTGTAAACTAAAATGATATCTACTAAATAAACACATTAACTGACTGATTGACAGACGTACTGAATGACTGACACCTGAAACCTTTGAGTATGATAGTTTAGTCTATTTGAGCAAGTGGGTGATCATTGGCAAATAATATGAAATCTAAAAACTTTTAGGTCTGTTAGGTTCATTCTATTTGAACGAATAGGTGAGAAATAGAAAATAAATAGCTAAGAATTCACCAAATTGCTCACCTGAAAATAATTAGATCTGATAGGTTCAATCTTTTTGGCGAGTGGGTGAAGATTGGTGAATACTACCAAAAGAATCACCAAATTTCTCACATAAACTAAACAGAAATTAATGTTTGAGCATTAAGTAGATTAATATCATTAATTAGAAAAGATAACCAGCACACCAAACATGAGGGCAACAGCAAAGCTGTTAGTCTGAGTGGCTCAAGCATAGTGCTGGCACATCCTTGAGGCTGTCAGTGTGAGCTCATAAACAAACCTGGCAACGCCAGCTAATTCCGCTATTAGAAACATATGCTTTCTAGTTTCTTTCTTTTCCATTTAACCAGACTAAGCCACTGCAACGCGTGGCTGGGTACAGCATTTTTGGGTAATGAATATAGGGTAGTTAGCTGTTTTTATATAAAACTATTGTTTTTGTCTCATTAAATTAAAAAAATGATGAAGCTTAAATGCGTTAGTTTTGATTTTGCCACCTTAAAGGGATTTATTTTTTACCCAATTCTAAAAAGTGATTGTTTTAATTAACTGAATTTAGAAAAAGAGAATGTTCTTAATTCAACCTGTATATTTTTTCTAGGTTTGTTCACACATAACTCTGTTACTACTGTACCAATTCAGATGATCTTTGTTTTCATAAAAAGAGGATTCTCTTCTAAGGTCCCATTTTACTTTTGTAAGTATCAGTTTAGTTTTGTAAAAGTTCTATACCTTTATTAAACAAAGTAAACTATGAAATAAGGGCAAGAGGGATGGCGGAAATGGGGATTTTGACTGGTGAGATAAAACTGGGAACAGGTTCCACTATTTGGGTAGCATTGCTGACCAGAAATGGTCAGCAATTGCCATTGCTATCCACATTTTGAGCGATGGGGGCTTACACGCCAATTAATCTTCATTCAAAACGTGTACTCATCACGTTCAACAAGTGGTTAGGTGCAATATCAAATTGTGAGGCTTAAAACATATGGGTATTGTATGTGAAAATTTAGAGATCCTTATGAGCTGTTCAGTGAAAATTCAAATTGTCTTCTGCAACATTCGCATGTAATGTGGGCTCTCATGGCTCAACTTTTAGCCACAATTGCCATGTGTACAACCAATATAAAATAATGGTAGATAAAGGCTTGAAGCTAGATTAGCTGATTTATGAGTGTCTTAGCAAAAAAGAGGTCTTGAGAGGGGTGTATACCTGGATGTTGTTTCTTGCCAGATAGCAGTAGCCTCATAATTGACCAATACTTTTTAAACATACTGCATTCAAAATAACAGTGGGCAATATCCAACTCAGGTTTGGCGCATACCTGGCATTCCTTATAGAGGTACCCTGGGCTTCAGTGTTTTCCTGTTTTTTTCGCCCAGTGTAAAATCCTCCAGGTCGCGGAGCGTTAGTTGGAGGTTACTAGTTTGTTGTTGAGTCCATAACCAACTCCTTGATATTATAGTTTGTGTCATGGCTTTCCTCCGCCCAGTTTTTAAGGATTTGGGAGAGAGAGGGTGGTTTTGGTGAAACTCTTGGAGGGTGTCACCATATAGTGATAGGCAAATTTTTATAAAGGAGATGAATTTATTTGTCAGAGAATTAATTTCCAATCTATTTACGTTCCTCCCACATCAAAGCCATGGCCATTGCTGCCCTCTGAGCTTCAATGTCTTGTTATGTTGTATTTTTGGTATTCTACACATATGAGAATGACCAACTGCCCTGTCTCACCGCCCTGTTGCATAGACTCCAATAGCGGGGTTGGTGGCGTTTTATGAATAGTTGAGGTATTCAGCATCCACTCCATGAGAGATTGTAAAGATATTATTTGTGGGATCCATTGTATTTGGGCCCAGTTGACTCCCCACGCTAGCGCTGTGCAGTATATTCTACTGCATCATCCTGAGAAAAGCTTTGTCCCATATCCAGCGGACGTATTCCTCAAAATTAAGTAGCCCAGACCCCATTTGCGTTTGGGCTTGAACAGGACGTCCAGTTTGACTGGCGCCGCGTAATCCTTAAACTACAGGAAGGTGCAGATGAAAGACTTGTTTTTACATTCCAAGCCTGAGAACAGTTGTACAATGTAAACCACATACCAAAGTTTAAAAGTATGAATATTTTTAACGCCTGTACCTTCCCTTTGAGGTTCAAGCAAGAGTGTTTCCACTAGTCCAACTGAGATGACATACTGGAAAGCACAGCTTGCTCCATCGCCTCTACAGCTGGACCCAATTTAATGAAGAAAATACCCATATATTTGAAAGTTTGTATGGGTGCTATGAGATTTATGCCCAATGAAAAAGGGAATTGAAGTTGCCCTATTTTAACGACTACCATCTTGTCAATATTAATTTTGGAATTTGACGTCTGTTGATAAAGAAAGAGGAGTTCATCAACGCCTTGGAGGTCACTTTCTGAACCAATACCCACCGTCATATTGTCTGAAAATGCCTGCATTCTGATATGATATTGGATGGGGTGGCAGATGCCCCGCAGCTTCACCTCTGCTGCTACTAATAGGATGTTTGCAGCAAAGTTAAATAATATTGGGGGCATAGAATTTCATTGGTGGATGCCCTAACCAATTTTATTAATTCCATCACGCCATGGCCAGGATTGCTCTTGTGGTAAGGCCTGTGTATAGCGTGTCAATCCAGTTAAAAAAGGTGGTGGGGTTCCAATGGCGTTCATTGCCACTCTCAGGAATGGTCATTCACCTTGATTGTAAGCTTTCTCCATGTCCAAAAACATGAGATAGTCGTTTTTGGTCCAATGCACATCATGTAGAGCGTTTGAACCAATTATACTTTCCCAGATAGTTCGCCCCTTGATGAACCCATTTCTGGGACATGTGGATGTTCTTCAGGGTGGTATGCATCAGTTGGTCAATGATGATTCATGTGATAATTTTCTATTTGTTTTTGACAGCGCAATTGGGAGCCGGTTTTAAAGGCGCCACTGAGAACCTTTTTTGTATAGCAGCACAATCTGGGTTTCGTGGCCCACTGGAATTTGACACTTATGAGGCAACCAGTGGTTAAAAAGACAGCAAACTTCAGTTACATGATTGCAGATCGCGTTCATCATTTCTATTTACATGTTGGGGCCTGGAGACTTATTTTACTGGAGCATCCTTAAACGCTTGTTTTACTTCCTCCACCCATATCTCACCAACTACATCATGTTTGTCAGCAGGCGAGTATCCTTGGAGCGCCAGCTTAACCAAGGCTAGTAGGGCTCCTGCCTCCATTTTACTTGGTTTGATAGGGTAGAGAGGCCGCTGTAAAATCATTCAAATCATATTTGATACTCCTGGGTCACTTAAAATGACGCTGTTAGGAGTCTCTACCTGGAAGATTCTGTCTCAGGTCTGGATTTCTTTAAGGCTGGCCAGGTTCTCATTAGTCATCGTCCTCAGTAGGTTTTGGTGGTGAAAGATTGATTTTTGCTGTTGTTTATTATCCTGCTTTCATATGAATGCTTGATAAAGTTTGTGTTTTTCTGATACTCCCGCCACCATTCATCACAATCCTGCTGCTCTCCCTTCAGGGTAGCCAGAGCATCCTTTAGTAGTTTAGCGCCAGCATTCCATATGTAGGAATTGGTCTTCTTGTGCTTGGATTAACCCTCATCAGCTTTCCTTAATTCTTTTCCAGTGGTCTAAGGGATCTATTGCCGTTTGGTTTCTAGATATGATACTATTTGATCAAACCCTTTTTCAGCAGTATGGCGCTAATCCAGGGCACACAATGTGGAGAGGGGTATCTGCCACTCCTGAGGTGGTGGAGTGTCATCAAGATTGGTGTCTACCTTCACTATCATATGGCCACTTTCTGCATTTATGGAGATTTCACTTTGCAACGTAGCTGTCTGAGGTCAGACGAGATTAGTACATAATTCAGTATGGAGCCGCCTAATAATTCATCCTTATAATTGTACTCCCACCACATAAGGGCCACAGGGTCATCCTCCTCCTCGTCAATTATAATACAAATCCCCAACGTCACAAGGTACAGCAGCATATCATACGCTGCACTAGGTACACAGCTGTAAATTGGGAACGTGTCCCTATTTGCATTCATCCAACAATTAAAGTCACCTGCTATAATTGTTGCAGTGTCAATTTGTATTTCTAACTAAACTTCCAGAATTGTTTGTTTTCTTGGGGCTTAAGTGATTTATATACAGAGATCACTCTGATAGTTAAACCAGCTCTTGTCGTGGCAAAGGCCACCAAGATTCTCTGTCATGTGTCTCCTCCACAATTTCAACATAATATTTTTGTTCAGCGCGATTATCATCACATGGTATGACTAAAGCGCTTGGCATTTATTCTGTTGAGACCATAAGTGGTATTTGGTGTTTTATTTAGGTTTGTGGTCATATCATGCTGGGTGTATGCCTGTGATTCAAAAAAATGTCAATATAATTGTTAGTTTTAAAATGCTGTACTTTCCTCATCTGTGTTTTTATGATAGCCATCTCCCTAGCATTTGTGGTCATTGTCAAATTCTGTGGTTGACTCGAAAATAAACCCTTTGACAACCTACAGATTGGGCCAATTTTTATATTTAATGCTTGAACTAATAATCTAATTAAAACCTAGTACAATAACATGGCTCAGGCAATTATTGCTATGTGGATTTAAGTATATTACTAAAGCTCATGCCAAATATCCCCGCACATTTAGGTTAATCTTCTCTGCAACTACATGACCAGGGTGATCAACCCAACGTCAATTTGATTAATTATTCTATTGGCAGCTCAGGCTGAATACATTCAAACAGTTGGGCCAATTATCTCTGCCCCAATTCTTGGCAACTAGTCCCAATTAATCAAAACCAATATCAAGAAATTTGTATTTAAAATTATTTGAGGGCGACCCAAAGTTACATTTAAAAATCCCATGGACAATCAAACAATTGAACAATGTAATCAATTTTCGCCCTAGGGCGAAAATTCAAATTTGATATGTGTAATTGGCACGATAGCACTTGTGTAAACTGCCCAAAAGGGGTTACCTAGTGCTATTGAGGATGAGGCCTGCTGACATCCTGATTAAGGGTGCATCATTTACTTCAATTGAGGCCAAAATTTCACAGAAGGTGTGTTTCATCAGCTTTATGACGAAACTGAAATCCATAAGATTTTAGGACAATTTTGCATGCTTTTATCATAATTTTGTACCCGAAATCCTCCCAATTTTGAGAGTATTTTTCCACCAATGAACCTAATAAAAGGTTTCAGTCATAGGCCAAACTGGGGTGGTAAGATAGCTGTTGAAATTTTGTGCTGGAATGTGGCCAGGAGATGCCCTAGAGTTATAAATACTGGCACCTGGCCTAATAAATTATTATCAAATAATCTAGTCTTAAATAAAGTATACTTTATTATATATCTATTTCATTTGTATCTAAAGTCAATTTTGGAGAGTGTCAGCAAGCTGGGATCTCAGGATCCCCAGCTTGCCAATTTGCCTGTCTCAGCTGAAGTTCACAATTATGAGGGGAAAATTAAACCCAAAATTGGCCAGAAAGGTTGGAGTCATTTTTGTATGCATAGTGCATTTTCAAAAAGTTCTAAAAACATAAACAATTGGCCAAATCCAGGATCCACTGGCCAAATTTCAAACCCAATATACCATGCAGGATTTAATTAATCAAGTGAGCGATCCTCAGATTTTGACAGTCATTATGATCATTAATGGCTGCCTAATCCAGGGTATGAAGATACTTAGGTTATGCACTGAATTTTGGACAGAAGTTGGTTTTTTTGGTGCTAGGTCTCTCAGAGGAGGGGTGACAGGTTGGAGGAATACAGTTGGCACAGTTTGTTGGTACATTATTGTGTTAACTGGAATGAATCACAATGGATATTCAGTTTCCATCCTGTCTCCTTGTCTATTGAGAGGGGTAACGGTATAGTAAAAATATGAGGCCGCTGCTTTTAGAGGGAAACGAGTGGCAGAGCCAGCTTTGATCCCCAAAGAGCCACTGTGATCAGCTGTGGTTGATGACTGCCCATGTGAGTTGTTCTTGGTGTGAGTACGTTGAAGTTTTTGCCATGTCTTAGCCTTTCAGTTGGTTTGACTTATCTGAGGGGAGTTGTTCCATTGGGGGGCTAATTGTTCTAGGCTCCTTTCCTGATGACATAATACAGATCTTTTGGCCCCATTTTCTGCCAGCGTAGTTCCTCCTTCTCCACCCATTCTGCCTAGGTGGGGTGGGCGTTCTGGGACGCTGATTGCGTTTCCTCATCCATCCTATATGACTCCATTTCAGTTTCAATAATGGCTTATCGTTGGCCTCAGGCAGCTTTGCTCTCTTGCATGCCCATGCTTCTTGGTGGCAGCATCCAGCTCCTGCTGCTGGCGTTGCATGTCCGTGATCCTCAATAAGCTATGTGGGATGCATTCTTTATATTTAAGGTGAAGAAAGGCTTTAGACTTGACTTTGATGATCCCATTTATAGGGTCATACTCATGATCTTGGGGGTGGTTGCATTTCTTATGATGACACTGCGCCATTGTGTGTCCCATCCAGTAACAAAACTGACATACCTGTTTGGCATCCTCTTGTTCAACATAGATCACCCTCTGGAGGTTTGGGATATGTATAAACTGAGAGTAGCTATTGTTTTCTTCATCTAGGGTTTAAGTTCATACAGTAATTACACTGTACAGGGACAGATACACTTAGTAGTGTAATCACTGTCAGCTTGTGAAATTCGCAAACCTCACCATAGTATGATAGTCTGGTGAAAATTGCCTTGTGGACCCATTTGCAGACATGGTCAAGCAATAAGTTGTGAAAAGTCACCCATTTTGCCATCTGATTCTCATATCGGGTGGGTTTGGTACGCAGGTAAGATTTTTTATATCTTATTCCTACCTTTATCAGTAATTTCTGGTTGAGTTCATTTGTGAACGAAATGTCAATATAGTCCTGATCCAGTACCCAGTGGTGGTCAAAATTGCCTCCGGCCAGTATGCTATCAAGCTCCAGGTATATTGCAACTATCAGTTCTGACCATTCCTCTTACCTGACTAATTTGAAGTGGATGTGAATTTCATCCTTAAGGTAGGATTTGGGAGCCTGTCAGTCAGAGAACCCACCACTGTTTAATGCTTTAATAAAGTCCACATGACTCCCAGCGCCTTTCCATGACTCCTCATGAGGGGCGGCCGCCACACTATATGATTTTTATTTGCACTAGGTGTTGGAGCCTCCGCTGGTGGTTTACCCTTAAAAATCCAGCTAATCACATCATCTAAGATGAATCCTTGGGTCAAAAAGCTTTCACTTGGTGCATATGATACCCCATTTGTGAATGGTGCTAACCATGGCCACAACTATCTTGAGGGCTTGCCACCCCAATGCTTCCATTGATGAGAAGTGAGGCGATACCAGATAAGTGAGGCCTCAGGGCTGCATGCCTCATGAAAATATTCAAGCAGCACTTCCAGTGTTATAGATCTTCATTGGCTTTAATCTCTGACAGTGATGTTGTTTTACCCAGAGTTGGTGAACAGGCGTGCTGCTTCTGCTAGAACCTCCGCTTCACTCCACAGGAAGGCTTCTGCAGGGGTAAACCCCTCCACTACATAGGGGGTAGCAAGAGAGGGCTCAGGGGAATGACTGTTTCCAGTCATGGATAGATTTTGACCTGAGTGCCCGTCTTTAGTCAATCCTATCTGAGCTCAGTGGCCATAACCCCTCGCATGGCCGCTTCTGCTTGGGGAAGGATCTCGTGTTCAATCCAGGCGTGGTATATGTAAGGAGTAAATCCCGCCGCATCCCTTTCTGCTGCTGCAGCCAGAGGAACATGATCCTGTCAGAGGTTCCATTTTAAATGTGAAGGAACATTCGTGCAGGGTCTTGTAAATATTTTTCATTACCCCCAATCTATCCCAGTCCCATATTTGTACTCTTGTATCATTGGCGTGAGGCCAATTCTACATCTCAGCTGGGGCAAAGCCATTGGCACTTCATATAATAGCAATCCTTGGTGACCACTCACAGAATGGCCCCCATTCTACAGCTTTTTCTTTTAACCAACCAGCTTGAAGCAGGTTAGATGTCATGGCAGGTGGGATCTATGTATTTGACCAATGCAGGGCCTTGATGGCATTAACCCTGCTTAAATCCACAGTAGCGCCTCACTGGATGAGAAGTACTATTGTACTATTTTAGGACTGTTTTAGCAGAGAGAGCATGGTATGCCCAATTGAGTGCTATCATAGCATTAGGGAATACTTATATTTAGGGTGTTAATTAAAACAGAAAAAGCCCTGAGCTCTTGACCAAAACTGCCATTTTTGCGGGGATACACACCTTATTGAACTCCATGGCATCGTAGAGATCAATGCCTGCGTCTAATCATGCTTTAGTATCCCAGGCGTTAAGTCCTCATGTACTGCTGCCTACCTGATTTAAGATCTACTGGAAGTTTCATCCACTCAATGGCCTGCTCTATGCATATGCATGACAACTTGAATATTATTTCCAACTCAATTGGGATTTGTGTATCAATCCATCGCTTTGCAGCTCCAGAGGAAAATTTGTTTTCTTATCCTGTTGCCGCTGTAGCAGGAGATATGGCTTTTGAAATCTATTGGGTCGCCATCACATGTGGGAACTGCAGATTTTCTTATTGCATCACCTCACATGCGGAGATGCCTCTACAGGTCAGAAAATCCTTCTGCATTGGTATAATTCACTTGTGTGTTACAAGGTGCGCTGTTTTTTCTTGGATTGGTTCAGTGGATTCAGGTTTATATGTTACTTTTGGTTTTTTGGTAATGGGTTTAGGTTGTCTGACGTGTCTGAGTTGGATCCCAAAATGACTGTAACCTCATCTGGGTTTGGGCCCAATGAGGTGTTAATTAAATGAGGTTGTCAATTTTATCTGAGATATTTGCTAACAATTTTTCTCAGTCTTATAGATATTGGAAGAACCTGAAGCGATCAGTACTTCATCATGGTTTGGGAACAATAAAGGATTTAATTGGTGGACTGACTTTTATTGGGACAATTTCTGACAAATTTTCTCCAGTTTTATTGCTATTGGTTATTCCCAAAACAGCTGTAACCTCATCAGGTTCTGGATCCAATAAAGGGTTATTAAATGAGGTGATTTATTTTTTTCAGAAAGAATTACCAAAAAAATCTCCAGTAGCTTTGATATTGGATCTCCCCAATTAGCTTTATTAATTTGGAGCAATTTTTTCCCTGGATGGGGAATGAAATGTTGGGAATTGGTCCCCTAGTAGGTAGGGCTTCCACCATCCCTGAGGAGGGTGGTTGCTCAGTATTAGGTGTACTAGACCAAGAAAGGACTTTTTGAAGGGTATTTCCCACAAGGACCTCTGCTTTGCCACAAATTTCTCATCGGTGAGACCATCAGTTTCTGTCAAAGCGGTGGCTGTTGATACCCTTGAGGTTGAACTGCATTTTAAGGGGTTTGTGTCCCCACTCTACTAGTTATTTATATTATTCATTTAGATTGTGGCATATGTGGTCAAGTTTCTTAATTGTACTTGGGTCTCATTAATGCATGTTTAGTTTTCCAAATTTTTTTGGTTTACTTGAGCTGCATCACTGACACTTTTACTAGTATCAGTGGATGCACACCCACTGGATAGTTTGTCCATTTAGCGGATGTTTTATTTTTTTATAAAAATGAAGTTACTGAGGTATTTTGTTAGAAAAGCGGCAGATAAAGTTTAGACTGGCCTTCCAGTTGGGATGCAGAAACACCCAAAAGGCGATCCAGAATGCCAGGGGGCACTGCTGCTTGAATGACGTTAGGGTGGGTTGGGAGATGCATAACAAGTATCATGATGGACTACAGATGTAAAGAGGAGTCTGTCAAGAAACCAGGCTGTTGCAACTTACAGCCAATGGGCCTGGGAGCAGAAGTTGCGAGATCAGATTGGGTTTTTGGTTCCCCCCATGCTAGAACTGGGTATGGAAGCATTGACAATAATGCATATCCTCTCCTGAAGTGGGGACAATCTTGTCCATAAAATGCCATGATCCAGCTGGTGGATTTTCTTGGCAATTGGGGTGAATTCCACAAAGTTCTTGACATGAGAGGCTCAATTGATGTGGTGGGGACCAAAGTAATAGCATAACCGGGATAGCCAATCAGTACAAGGCTCAAGAGGCCACATTGAAGATGTCATGGTGGTTTGGCAAAGAAAATTTTTGAACTTAACCAAATAAATTGGAGAATGGGAAATTTTTAATAAATTTTCGTTTTTATAAAATTTACATCAATTTTTACAGTTTGTTGTGAATGTTTAAATAGCCTATTAATTGGGGATTAGCTTGGGAAAGCACGGGCTTGGGGATCTCATGATTTGGCCCAACACAGTAAACTTTGAATGAGGGGGAAAAACTAAATTATTATAAATGACTTCAAAAGTACCAGTGGTGGGCCAAGTCATTATTGGTTCATCCATGGATGCAAAATTGTAGATTCACCGCAGTTCTGACGATTTGGGCAATGGCATCCTTCCCATTGGCAATGAGATCCTCCTAAGGCCACCCCATGTAGGGGCGGTCCCAAGAGGTCAGGAATGGGTTTGGGGCGCCCAACTCGCCTTCACCAGGTCGCTCTGGCATCCATTTGACCATGAAAGATTAGTCATATGAAGATTTTGATACTTTTTTGGAGGGTTCAACACTGGAGGTTCCTTTTGACAATGGTCTGATGCCATCATCAAGTTTCACCATAGATTTGACATTAGGCGCTTTATACGCCAAGGTAAATGGCCATCAGGATTTGTTGCCAATGGTTTGGTGCTGTTAAGCCTTAATGCCAAAGGCTTGTTGCCATCAGAAACATTTGACCTTTTCACCCCATGTGGATGCCAATTCAATAGTTTGGCACAAGTTCCCTTAATTCACAGTACCAATTCTTCTGAATTTAATACTGGGATAGATGGCGGGGTCCTCAAAGGGTAAGCTGTGACCCACCGCTCATCTACCACATGGGCGATGTTGCCCTGGGAGATTTGAGGGGCAGCTGGCCTTCTCAGACTTTTCTTGGATGGGAAAAGGAATGCCACCCAGTCCAAGAGGAGGAGGCGCTCCCCCGGACTTACATTATTCTTCCTTTTCCCAAAGGGGGGCGCCACCAATGGGTAATTGAGTGAGGGCCAAATTATTATGGGCCTTGGGTAACTTGATCACCATTAGCATAGCAATTTTTGGGGGGAGGGCGGGGAGCATCAAAATTGGGCAGCGTGGAAAGCCTTAACAAGCTCTGAGCTTTTAGCCAATCCCAAAAGCCAACCAAGCTATTTTCGTAGGTTGGATAGCCTTTCCATGTGACCAAATATTAAACCAATCGGCGGGAGTGTCAAGAAGCTAGGATGCCATCAACTTCAGCTTCCTCTACACCCTAGATCACAATAGGGTCAGGTTCTGATGGGATCGCCCCCTTGAATGAGGAAACTGAGAGACATGGAAAACTGGATGTTGCTTCCAGTAGGCTGACAAATTTAAATGGAAGACGCCATTTCCCAAGTCTTTTTCCACCAAATGGGGCTTGAAAATTTATTTGTAAACTTGCTCAAGAGCATCTACATGCGCAAGTGTAGCATGTCAACATAATGTGTGAACCTACCTTTATTTAGTGCACCAAGAGCTGCTTCTGATCTAAAAACCGTTTATAATCACTTATGACCTTGATCAAGTGCTCCTGAACCAAGGACTTTGTGGCACAAATATTCTGAGCATGATTGGATGCAGCTCGTACCTCTGGGCGAAGGCATGGGACTAAAAACAATGGGTTATACCCCAAGGTAGCTTCAAACAGAGTGAAGCTTGTGGATGCATGTGTTCCTTTTTGTATGCAAACTTGGCAAAGGAAAGGTCGTCCTCACAGGTATTCTGAGTGGCTGCATTGTAGCACTGCAGGTACTGTTCCAAAATCTGATTGACCCGTTCAGTTTGCCCATCTGACTGTGGATGGTACACAGTGGAGTGACATGGCGTAATCTTCAAGAACGTTAAGGGCTTGTTCCAAAACAAAGCTGTAAGTTAGATTCCATGGTAGCTGTTTATTTTCTATGGGAGACGAACATAGAAAACATGTGCTTCACGAATAGGCGGGTATTTCCTCAGAAGTGATGTCAGAGGAGCATGGGATAAACAAGGAGAATATAGTAAACTGGTCTACAACCACCATGACCGCTTTAGACCCCTTGGAGCTGGGTAACTCAACAATAAAGTCCATAGAAACCAACGTCCATGGCCCCTCTGCCTGCTGCAAGGGTAAAGGAGACCATTCCTACTAGACCAGTCCATCTTGGCCTGCGCACAAGTCACACGGTTGGAAATCCATTCCAGAACATCCTTCAACAAGCTGGGCCAGTTATAGGTACGCTTTACTGAATTGATATATTTCTTATTCCCCAGGTGACTGACTTTAGGGGGATCTTGATGAACTTGGATGACTTTGGCCCAGAGGAGGGGAGGAACCCACAACCGAGACCTAAACTGGATGATCCCCTCAGCCAGAAGTAAAAGGAATGTTTTATAGTTGGGAGGGACAACCACTCCAAAAGGTCCACCCGAATAGCACATGCCATCTGCGCTGCTAAGATCTGAGAAACCAAAGACGCGTCTGAGCTAAGTCTGCTACTGAAATTATGGGAGGAATAATGGCCAAGTTTTGAGTTGGCGGAATGACTGTGACCAGATCTGCCTCATCTGATTCAGCTGGTCTCATTGCTGGATTGCAACCTGGAATTTTGGGAAGGACATTTAACGCTCCTTTCATAAACTCTTTTAAGTTAAAGCTGCACAAGTCTCAGTAGGTTTGGGCCTGCTGGTGCGCCAACTTCTGTGGATTGCAAAAATGGAGGAGATCTTGGTGGTCCATATGCGCAGTCAACTCATGTTGAGAACCTTGTAAAAGATACCATCAGTGGGTCAAGTCCCATTCCACGACTGCCAACTCCTTGTCATAGATGGCCTAGGATTGCTCTGTGGGGGAAAACTTATGGGAAAAGTATGCGACTGGGTGTTCCAACCCATCATGTTTTTGGAGCAAGACATCCCCTACTTTGGTGGAAGATGCATCGCACAATATGATGTGGGATTTGGAAGGGTCTGCATGCTTAATAATGGGAGGTGGCAAGAACACCTCTTTGATCAAACCAAGTACCTGCTGGAACTTGGGCGTCCAGAATAGGGATATTCTTTAATCATAAGCATATGCAGTGGTGCAGCTAATTGAGAGATCGCAGGAGAGACTTTTTTCAAGAATATATGGTGCCCAAGAAGATTCATTTTGCTTCTGTATCATGGGAGTTGGCCATCACGGATGGCATCCAGTTTACTGGGTGAAATGGCATACCCATTTTTTAAGATGAGATTGCCCAAGTAGATGACTTCCTTCTATTAAAATTTGCATTTTGACGGCTTTATAAACAAACCAGCCTTATGCAGGACAGCCACTACCGCCTCCTAAATCTTTCATATATTATTTGGTGGAGGGAGAGTGTAAATGGATGTCATCAATATATGCAACCGTGTAGTGAACCAGAGATCACCCAGCACACTATCAATCATCCTTTGAGTTGTGGGGCATTCTTCATCGCAAAAGGCATCACCTGAAATTGGAATATAACTCATCTAGTCTGGATAGCGATAAGCCATTCCTGACCTTCTGCTACCTGGATTTGATCTAAGGCGTTAACCAGATCGAGTTTTGAAAACATTTGTGACTTTGCAATTACTTGGCTAATTTATTTATTCCAAAGGAAGTGGGTATGGGTCGTGGACTGTGATATTGTTGAGGTGACCGTAATCCACGCAGGGATGCAGGAAAACATCTGCTTTCTTGGAAAAGAAGTAGGAGAGTCAACAGGGGATGTCTCCTTGAACAAACAGCCCTTCTTTAGCATGTCATCTAACCATGCATTGAGGGCAGCCTCCTCCTCCACTGTATGCAGGTACAGAGGGCAATTTATGTTCACCACTTACACAATTGTCTGGAAACCCAAATCAAATTCCGTATGTGGGGAAGATGGTCCTCCTTCTCAGAATCAAAAATACTCTGGTAGCTCATCAACGCTGCAAGACCATTGATGGAAGACCTATGGGTGAAATGAGGGTCATAAAAAATCCATGTCTTTGAGCTTTAGTTAGGGTATCCAGTAATGGGAACTCTCCTTCAACTGACTGTTGGAAAAAGACAGTGTTTTGGATTTCAGGTGGATGTGCACATGCTACCAATGCCACCAACCCACACAATTAAAATTAGTGGGAACATGAGGTTAGGCATTGCCAAAAAGCAATCACAATATCTAAATTTGTTAACTGAGAAATATACTGGACGCCATATTTTGAAGGATGGCTGGGAGGCCAACAAGGCGACCAAAACCGCAGGCCTCAAGTCCAGGTCTAAATCAAGATGCTGTGCCAACTCCAAACTTATGAGGTTACCCGCTGCTCCAGTGTCAACTAAGTCATCTAATGAGCCTGGTGTGCCCTGATGCTAATTTTCTTTTGGTAATAGAAAGTAGGCGTAATTCTATTTATTAGAATATTCAATCAATTCTTCTGACAACGAAGATATTGCAACAGAATCAGAGGAAGAGCAGATTGCTTTAAAGGAGCAAAAGTGGTGCAGACAAGGGGTTGGATTACTTCCTCCCCAAGCTAGTCTTTTGTTAGCTCACAGGCAGGTGAACTGAAGCAAATTAACTCAGGCGCAGGGGCGGCGTCAGCCCCTGGAACCAATAAGGATACTTGTTCAATGTTGGGATCAGAACCTAGGCTAAGTCAGCAAATCAAATCATAAAGTTCCCATTTTGAGGGCGGGGAGTGTGGTAGAGAGATGCATTAATTAAAATTTCTGCCTTGAAAATCTGATCCGCCTGTTTTCAAAGGTGCGGACCAAACAACATGATGAGCGGAGGCTGAATACAACGCTGTTCAGAAAATTGCTTGGAGTACATCCCCTGGGAGATCCAGCACTGGGGCTTACTTACAGAAGGTGCAACAAAAGAAGCCATGTTAAGAATCAGTGATCATAGAGAATAATTGGAACAGACTTATGGAACGTGGCACAGGAGAATTTAAAGCTGCTGACATTACAGCAACAAATGAGGTGGGGTCGCCTACCCAAATAGCAGAATTCAAAAGACCTCTCACCCACTGATGAGCTTCAGCTTCAACCGCATCCAGAAGGGCAACTCCCTGCTGAGCATTTGTCAGTGGAGAGGCGCTGTTTAGTGCAATTGCAGACCACATCTGAACCTTAGTTAAGGGAGTTGAGGGCCTTATTTGCAACTTTGTAGGAGGGAGCACCCAAATCCATTACTTGAGGGTGGGCTGATGGAAAAATAGCAGGAAATGGGGTAATACAGCCATGGATGAATTCCTCCAAAAGCCATTTAGGAGCTGATTACAAAAATTGATGATTGACCAGACAAACAACAGAAGGCAGACTACTGACTATACATCCATCTGGTAGATTATAACCACTGCTGCGCCCATCTTAATGAAGAGGGCGGAAATGGCCAGAAACAATTTACTTTCAATTGTTTCAGGAAAGCGGCAGATAAAGTTCAGACTGTCCAGCCAGTCAGGATGCATAACCACCCAAAAGGTGAGCCAGGATGCCAGGGGTACTGCTGTTCAAATGACGTTAAGGTGGGTTGGGAGATACATAACAAAATAGTGCGAAAGGCTGAAGATGTAAAGAGGAGTTTGACAAGAAACCAGGCTGTTGCACCCCCAGGACCAATGATCCTGGGTGCAGGAAGTTGCAAGATCAGATTGGGTGGTTTGGTTTCCCCATGGTGGAACTGTTATAGCATCATTGGTGATGGTGCAGATCCTCTCCTGGAGTGGGGACAATTTTGTCCATAAAATGCCAAGATCCAGCTGGTGGATTGCCTTGACAATAAAGGAGAGTTCTACAAAGTTCTTGACACAAAAGACAAAATTGACTGCAGTGGGGACTTGAGTAATAACATAACTGGTATAGCCTAGTCATTATGATGCTCAAGAGGCCACTGTAAGTTCTGGGGAACGTCCCCTGGCGGTTGATCGGGCCATTTTTCTATTTCCAAGTAAGAAGGTACCAAAGAGGATGGCTGACCCCTTGTTACTCAGGGCGATCTTGCTCACGTGGTAGATGAGCGCTGGGTAATAGCCCTCCCACTTCAGATACCACTCCTAATACCCACACTCTCCTCAGCAGAATTGCTATGAGGAATCAGTGAAATCTGTGCCTAGATTGCTGAAATGAAATTGATCATAACCAATTTGATTAGCAATCAGCCCAATGCTTGGGTTTTAAATGGTCAAAAAGGTATGAAGACTGAGCTATCGGCCAGAATGCCCAATGGTTGCAATTTGGTTAACATGATGATTGAAAAAATCTCCCCCTATCCCAAACCTGTCAGGCATCACCCCCAATGGGCAAGTAATAGTACTGGACACCATTGACAAGGTTTTGAAGCTTCCTGTTAACAAATCAGGTGTTGCACCTAATGCAATGCTACTGACCAAATGAACAGCCCAGCGACTGAGCATTGGCAAGTTGGGCGTCCCAAACCCGTTCCCAACCAAATGGCCCACCCCTATGTGGGGTGGCCTTGGGGGATTCCCACCGCTCATTGGGCTAAACGCCATTGCGCCAATCATTGGAAACGTAGTAGAGCCTTGGTTTGGACATTTGAGGTTGAATTGGCAGTGACTCGGCCCACCACCAAATTTTGTGATGTCAGTTCCCAAGGAACAAATCCGCCCATTCCCAAATAATTCGCTGGTTAGGCTGAATTTGTGGGACCTGATCCCAGCTCAGTTTCCCCAAATTGACTAATATTTAATCAGTTGCATCACAATGAGAAAATTGTTGGTCAATTTTTCTTTCCTAAATTCCTATTAATTAATCATTTCCCAAAAATTAGTTTTGATATATTAAAAATTAAGCCTCCTTATCCACCAACATTCTTGTACCCCTCGGTGTTGATGGCCATGTGCACCTGGTACTTTATTTTGTGCCTATATGAAATTCTGGCTCACCAGCAGATATTGGTGGAACTCCTTTATGGTTCCATATTCGTTGTATCAGCAGCAGTACCCTGGGCATTCTGGTTTGCTGTTTGGATGCTCTGGCATCTGGGATGGCAGGACATTCTAATTCTTACTTGCTGTTCACCTGACATAATTGACCAACAATTATTCTTAGCCATTTACGCCTTTCTCATGTGTGTAGGCGCAGCAATGGTCCCTTCTTTCCAACTGAGCCAGGTTGTAAAGAAGATTATCTTTGACCACATTAGACCAGCCACACTCAAACCTCCAAAACCATACCCCATAGTTGCCGCAGCTATTTTCCCTTTTCTCCCTGGATCCCACCACCATCTCTTCAGTATCTCTGGAT